>CM055098.1:32235201-32687298 GCA_029204225.1 Diphasiastrum complanatum
ACGCGAGATGCTTCTTGCAGAGTTTGTCGTTCCACCCATTCAGATAGATGTAGCTTTCTAGCTTATTGCGTTAATTCAGAGAGTTCAGCTCTTCAAATGCAAATGCGAGATATACACAGATAGCAATTGCTTCCTCACGCTACCTTCATGATCAAGGATACAGGGTGTCGTGGTTCTCTCAAGCATCCCACTTCCTCCTTGAGTCATTTGGTGTTTCCATTACAAAGCTCCCCCCCTCAAGTACTCTTCAGTATATCAAACGCTTCCTTTATCGGGCATTGGCTATACCTCATTCTCCCTAGATGACGTCAGCGACCACCAGCGGTCCTTCATGCTGCAGCTCGTATTACATCCAGGTTACAAGCCGATTCGAATCGAGCGATTCGAACTGATTCGAACCAGCTAGCTCGGATCGAATCGGGAAAAGGTTCAAACATATTTTTAAATTGATTCTGGTCTTGTGATGGTTCTATAGATAGTGAACCAACTAGCTACCTATAGAGATGTAATGTCCTTGAAGGATCTTTCATTTACTTATAGTTAGCTTTACATTTGACTCCATTAGGTGTATCACAAGACTTTGCATCTACCATATGAAATCTTTCTGAATAGTAATTAGCATACTTCTCTTGACAAATGAAAGTAGATTGAGAATATGCTTTGAAGCCTGCAGCACAAGCTCTGATACCATGTGAAGAAATTTATAATCAATTTAAGATCCCAACTCCATAATCTAGTCTTGGTTAGAAATTGATCAACTCTACCAATGTTGCCCAATGTAGAAAAATCACCATCTACTCTATGAAAGAGATGCAAAATCAGTAAGAACTTGATCAAACATCATAGCATAAGATATAATGAAGTTGTTGTCCATACAAAAATAGTAAGCTACTGTATTTCACACGTGGGGATCCAAAAATAACATAAAAATAAGCATTCTACACACAAGATTGCAAGATATCACAAATATAGTGCACCAATGGATAGATGAACCCAAGAGAACTCATGTATAAGCATGAAGAGAGAGAGGGAGAGAAGAGAGAGAGAGAGAGAGAGAGTGTGTCCCTTCCTATGAGTGTACACCCATATATAGTGATCCATGACTCATTAATGATTTTCTCTCCATAACAAAAACCCTGGCATTTAATAGGCTCAAATGTCTCCACATTCAAATTGAATCTTCTAAAACTCGTGTACTACATTTCTCACACTTTCAAAAAGTGGTTATTCAAATTGCTTTTAGACTGATATAACTTTGAAAAAACAAACTCTAAGTCTAATATGAAAATCGGCCTCAATTGCCAAATATACAAATATGACCAAAATAGCAAACCTAGTTGAAATTTCTCACATCTACTCACCCTAAATTTGAAATCAATGCAACATAACACACACACACACCTCTCTCTCTCTCTCCTCTCTCTCTCTTCTCTCTCTCTCTTCTCTCTCTCATTCAGTTGTTAGTGGAGACGGGGCGTTTCCAGGGCATCCCCACATATGAGCAGACTTTGTCAGTTGTGCACTTCTTGGAGAGGTGGAGTCAGAGGATCACTTTCTATTCAGGTGCCCTATCTATTATGAGATCCGAGGACCGCTATCACTCTCTTTTCCAAGATTCTCCAGTCACACTACGCTCACTCATTTCAATATGCAGACCCTCATTGTGTGGCATTGATGTTGCGTGAGATGTTCTTGCTCCATAGAGATATCTTGTCAGAGAGATCAGTCTGGAATACACGGATATTCTTACTTGTCTCCCAACATCTAATAGTTATGAATGCTATTTGAGTAATAGTGGATCACAGAAATGGCAATCTCTATCCCAATAAGAAGTGATGTAAAAAATGGAGTACATTCATGCAATCTGCAAAAAGATCTAATGGATAATACTAGGGATTCTACGATCATGGCATGTGCAAACAAAAGCAGTGAAAGAGGCTCAAAATGGTAAAGTTGATTGTCTTTGTCTTCGTCCGAACTAGATAGCTTTTGTTTGATAATTCAAGGCATACGAATTATCCACAAGGGATGAGGATAATAGGTTCATCCAAACAAATCCTACTTTAGGTATCAAAGGACTTTGATCTACAATAAACTATGGGTGGGTGATCAGCCACAAGCTTCTTGATATTCTATCATTTATGGAACTTAATATTTGAATTCCTACAAGATCTTGTTCTCCTTTCTTTTGGTCATTAGGACTTCAAAACATTGCATGCAGGATCTCGCATTTCAGCCTCTAGATTGTTACTTGTGGAAAAAGCCTCAAGAAAAGACGAGCCAACAAACCATCAATCTTTAGACCAGACAAGCATGTGAACTGCACTGCATGGCCTCAACAAAGGAACTCTACTCCCACTCTTGAGTCTTCCACCATTGAGAAGCTCACAATACTTGAAAAGAAGCTATCGAATAAATGGAGAACCCACCAAAGACATTTTATGCAATACTAGAGTTTCAACGCTCTTGTTCAAATATTCACATGAATCATAAATGAGCTGGGGTCATTATAGATGGCCAAAATTATAACATACTTAAGATTTTTTTTCTGGTCCAAACATAATTAATGAGGCCGTAAGGGATACAACATGATAGGGTTCCATTTGTGAGTAATGTCTACAATCAAAATAACATGCATGATGCACTTGACTTCGAGTTACAAGGAGATCTTATTAGACGAGAAGGTCGTTGAGTAACTAGTCGGAATGCCCAGCTTACAAATGACTTCAACTTTACTAAGCTGAAACGAGTAAACTACAACCAATCAGTAGCTCGATTAGCTCTAATCACCTTTCTGAATGAGCTTATCTAGCAATGCAATACTCTTTGGCCATTGAACATGCTTCAAATGCCTAGCAGGCTAGCAGATACAAAGGTCCATATGCACATCTCCAACGTTATAAAATGTAACTTCTCTTAAATAAATGTGATCAAAAAATGCATTTTAAATGTAGTTTCAAAACTCACTTGCAAAGCGCACAGCCACTTGCAATGCTTTCCATTGCTTTTACCACCCTTTTACAACGACCTTGTACTCGATCCTTTGCCATCGATGAGCTGTCTTGAATTTTTGTAAATCGTGTAACCTTCTTGGTAATACAGTGTGCACAGCTCCAATTAGCATCAATAGAATTGTGCAGCGCCGTACAACCTGTACTAAAAGGAATCATACTTGTACACACTTTATGATATTGAATTGGATTATTAAGTGTGCTAGTAATATGTTTCCTATAGAGAAAAAGAATATCAGACGGAAATTTTCAAGAAATTAGAATTGCAATTGCACTAGAAGATGTTTATATTCTAACTTAACTTGCTTCAAACTTGGCCATTTGAGATACCGATATCCCAAACCTTCCTTCCAGAAGCTCAACCACTTTTTACATTTATTCAATATCCCCAAGTATTTTTCAGACTAAAAGTTTCAAAAAATCAGAATTATAATTGCATTAAAATATGTTCAATTTACATGCATGAAACAAGTCATTTGAAAAGCAATTTCAAACCTTACTTCCAGCCTCTCCTTGCTACACCGAAACCATCACACAAAACTCAAAGAAATGGAGGACGAGATTGAGAAGCAGAATAACAAAGCTCTTTCTTGGGTGACAATTCTCAAAAAAGGTAGTAAGCCAAGTGCCCTTATTTCTTCGATTATTTTAGTTACTCTTTCAGAAGAAAACCCTAGGGAGCAGAAAGCACTCAATATTAAAGTAGGACGCATTGCGGATACTCAAAATACTCTTAAAGAGACAAAAAGTTTCCTTGAAACTACACTTGAGCACCATACTAGAGATCTAGATTCAGCATGGAGAACAAGAAGACATCATGCTACCCTAATCAACCGTTTTGGATCCCTAGAGAGCCTTCAAGATGCTTTATGTTCTAGAGCCAAGCTATGAGGTTCTCAAATTTATATGAATGATGACCTTATGTACATACAGGTTGAGGAGAGGCATAAAGCCTTCCAAGAAGCTAAAGTGACAGGTAGACGTGTTAACTACAAGCATGGTCGAATACGATACATTGACAATACGTCTAAAGATTCCAAGAAATAGGGAATTGGGGCGCCCTATATTGGGTCCTCATCCACGCCGCCTGTAGATTGGGGTTTGAAATTGTAACAACATACATTTATCATCCACTGCTACTGATTTGATTGACTTCATTGGTGAGAGAGATCTAGTACTCTTCATGGAGACTCATGAGAGTCAAGAGAGAGGATTACCTACTTTTCCAAGTTACAAATGGGACTCAATCTATCAACATGAGATGAGATCCGCCAGTGGTAGAGGTTCGGGTGGGGAGACACTACACCCTATCTTCAAGTTCATCAGCCATGATGAACATTCACGATATATTTGGTTCCGCATTGATGGACATAGCATTGGTTTAGATAGGAGATCTTTGTTGTAGCTTGTTATGTCCCTCCAGTGTCCTCTTCTTTTGTGTAGTGTAGGGCGTTGGTTCACCTTACATTGATCTTTCCACAAATATTATCAAGTATGCAAAACGAGGTTACATCTTTCTCACTGGTGGCTTTAATGCCAGGATAACTGCACGACAGTCCAATGACTTCTGTTCTAGATGCGGCCTAGGGGTTAACATTGGGAAGACCAAGGTGATGGTCTTCAACACTTCCAAGCAATGTTGAGTCGAATCGCGGTTCAATGAAAGAACCGCGATTCAAAAGTCCGGTTGCCCAATTCAAACCGTTTTTTTGAGGTTCGAACCATTTTCAAAAAAAAACACGTCACCTGCTAGCCCGAACATCCGTCCGCGCGCATTCCCAAAATAAAGATCCGACTCCCGAGAGACCAAATGAGAGAGAGAGAGAGAGAGTTTGAAAGTTCAAATAGGGAGGGAGGGAGGTGTAGTTATGTGGGTGTGGGTGTGGGTGTGGATGTGTGTGTGTGTGTGTGTGTGTGTGTGAATAGATTCTTAGAAGAGTGTGTTTGAGAGAGAGGGAGGTAGAGTTAGGTGTGTGTGTGCGTGTGTGCGTGCGTGGAGGGAGAGTAGGCCTTTAGGTGTGTGTGAGTGAGAAATTAGAATTTAGAAATGTTAAGTTAGAATGTTAGATGTTGATTTGGCGTGTTAGAACTTAGTAATAAGTATTAGTAGCTTAGGTTAGGTAGTTTCTTGAGATAGAAATTAGAATCTAGATCATACGAGTGAGCACTTGCTGCCGAGTCTTGACTCTTGAGGGGGGGAGAGACTACATACCATGCCGAGAGAGAAGAATCCCTTGTGGGATCATGTGACAATTGCTTCGAATTATGGCACCTCGGGCACTAAGAGGTGGACTTGTAGGTATTGTGGCAAGGACTACACAAAGTGGCCCCACTACAATAAAGGCAGCACACCTATTGCGCTGCATGTTATGAGATCGCAGGTTGTATGCGTTCACCGGACTCATTGATGATACTTGCAGCTCCATCTACGACTACCTCAGAGGCTGGTCCTTCGACCACAAGTTAGTGATCGTAATCAATGATTCCTAAGCTGTTATAAATCATGAGTTATTGACAATTGTAAGTTGTTGCTAGATGCTAAATAGAAAATATTTGCATTGATGATTGTGTCATAAATTATAATTCATTGCATGTAGTATGTAATTTGACATTACTACAATCTACAAACTACTATCACAATTTACCTATCTCCATTGTCGTAGAATCTAGATAGTAACTATTAATTTGTGGCCACTAGCAATTTGCAACAGTTCCAACAGACTCTTCCACATCACAAGGTCAGACTCAGAGTCAAACTGATAAAGTGGCATCATTGTCACGAGGCTCTTCTCATGCCCAAAGCCGTACACAACTTAAGGGCAGGGATGTGTATGTGGCATCCTTCCACAAAAGTAACAAGGAGATAGCCAATGTGTCTATTAGGAGGTGTTTCTACATGTGCAACCTCCCCTTTCACTTGGCTGCAACCCCTGCATGGAGGGAGACGATGAGACATGTGTCTAGGATTGGTTCAAAGTGGGAGGGACCATCCATGCAGCAGTTGAGAACAACTCAATTGGTTGCTGAGCGAGACTCCGTGGATAGGGAGCTAGAGCCTATCAGGAGATAATGGGCCATGTAAATCCTGAAAACTACTTTAATGTAATATGTATTGTCATTTAAGTTCTAACTTGAAATTCCAAGTTCGAAGTGGCAAGTGCCAAGTTCCAACTTCTATGTCTTACTTTTATATTTTCGGAATGATTGAAATAGTTAAATTTATTGACCAATAACGTAAATTGTAAATGCAATTGACAATTGCCATCTGAAATTTGAATTTTGTGGGCAATGGGATCTTTTGAATCTGACTACTTTTTTTTTTTTCAAATCTTTGGTTGAATAGCAATTTGATTACCAAATAAATACTCGGTATGGGTGCTCTATCATATCAGCTAGTTGGACAGATACCAAGAAGCCATACTGTAAATATATTGGTTTCTTCTTGCTTGGGCACGATGCTCCTGAGATCCATCGACACCTCAAAAGCGGGCTTAGTCTTGGATGGCCAGACATTGTTTAGATATATTGACGAGGCCATTGTTAAGGTCAGGAAAGAAAATGTTGTGCAGATATTGATTCTTGACTTTTAGTTGAGTAGTGAGAAATACAAATGAGTGAAAACCTTTTACTTAATATTTACTACTTTTCAATGTTGATTCTTGGATCATGGATGATGGATGTCCAATGTTGCATTGTTGTGCTTTGCAGGTTGTCACAGACAAGGCAGCAAAATTGTGTTGCCATGGGGAAACTCGTAAATGATTATGGATGAGTTAAAACTACATATATGATTCAAGACTCAAGTAACAAGTTTACATTTTGGTAATGTTCAAATTTGGAATGTTTCAATTATCAATGTTGAATGTCGAATGGAATTTGTACTCACGGTAACTCAAGAGTTACTACTTAGAAGCTAGTACTTAGTACTTAATATTGTTTACCTGTAAGTTGTCAAAAGTTAGTACTATAATCTATTACCTGTTGATAGTTTAAAGTTAGACAATGCACATTGTATACATTGTCATTTTCGTGAAATTCGAATCATTGAACATTTGCTAATTTACTACTAACTAGCCATGTACATGGTACATTGTAAGGAATATGTATGGTGTGACATTAATGTTTTGAAATAAATAACCCTAAAACCGATTCACAAGCCAATTCATTCCCGATTCAAGCTCTATTCAAACACGGTTCGAAAAGGCGATTCGAAAGTTACCATAAAACATTGCTTCCAAGAGCTTTGACAGTCATCCACTGGAGATTATTTCATCCTACACTTAGGCATACTCTTTACTAGTCCTATATTTAGAATCAGACGAGCTGCTTCTACTAGGCTTGAAAAGGGTCATGCTTTCCTTACTCAACTAGAGAGATTCTGTTTCCGTACATTTAATTGAGATGTCTCAAACTGATGTCTCAACTAAGTGTCAGCTCTTTGACATCATTGTTTCCCCTACAGCTCTACATGCAACAATAGCATGGTGCATTGGTCTTACCAGATCGGGGGAAATATTGATGCTTATACTTGACCATGGCAATTCATTTGTTGATTACATATGAGGACCCACGCTATGTAGCCTTGATGATACGAGATATGATGTCTCTGGGACGAGATTTACCCAAGAGCAACTTTCATTCACTAGCAGATGAGAATCACAAAGTTCTTCACTAGACGCAAGCATAGATCTATAGAGGATACAGAGAAGGATGAGATAGATATTCCTTTGAGAGAGACGCCAACTTGGAGCAGAGCAAATGATAGACGCAGCAACAACAACAACAACAGAGACACCACAGACCTCCTGCCTAGCCTCGACATATAGCTCAACAGCACAAATTCAGAGATGTGGACACCACCATCACATCTATCACATCCCTTTTTAAGAGGGCTGACAAATAACGACGAATAGTGATATATCTAGCATAGTTGCACTACGATTCTGAATCGCGGTCCAGAATCGCGATTTGGATTTTTTCCAGAATCGTTCAAAATCATGTTTTTTTTTTATTATTTTTGGGCAATATGGGTATCATATGAAAGCTCTAATAAAGAGCATTATTACTGTGTAGTTTGCCGAATGTTTCGGGTACAGGATGGTCCAGTTTAGGTGCATTAATCCATGTTGGGTTCTGTCAAGGATAAAAAATTCAAAACTAACCTCTAGCCTGTTCGTAACGATCACAGATGATTTCAGTGGGACAAAGACAGAGAACTGTAGAGAAATTGTACCTCGCATTTTGCTTCAGGGGGCATTGCCCCCCAATCCCCCCTGGACCCCCCCGACGACAGTAGCAAGGGGGGCACTCCCCCCCACCTGCACCCCCCCAAGATAAACATGGGGTCCAAATGCACGCCGAGAAGGGCCCAATATTTATGCCCCAAACTGTATGCACATTGCACTCACATCTCCAGTAAAATGATTGCAAAAGTGATGATCATCCATAGAGTTGATAGTTTGGGCTGTAGAATTAACAATTACTGAGAACCAGAGCAAATAACAACCAAATAGCTACTGACTTTTATCTGTTTGTGACTTCTGGGAGGCAAAACGTTGGTTTGACCATTGCTCCCCTAAAAAAATTTCAGCCATAAGCTATTTTTCCAATATATATATATATATATTAGGAAGCGGACCCTGGACGCGGACGCGTCAGGGGTGCGTCCACATCTGGACGCGTCCGCAATTTTCAAAAAAAAAAAAATTTAAAAAAAAAATACAAGCACTAGCCCACGCTGTCCCACATCCCCAAAGCGAAATAAAAGCAATTTATGACCCCTCCCCCCCCCCTGGAATTAATTATCTGAAGAGTGCGATATGCTCTGATACCACTGATGATGATGAGTGAGAAATCAGGATCGCAGTCGCGAAGCTTTCGCGAAGGAACCACGACTCTCTTGCGCTCGGATGGAGTTCAGATGCGATCGCTGGACACTGCCAACTGAATCACTCCTACAGTCCTCCAAAGTGTAGTCAAGCACTGCTGATCTACGTTTATAAAATTAATGCAGCATTCAACATAGTTTCAACCAAGGGGCGGAATTCAAATGAACAAGAGAAAACTCAGACACACAATTAACAGCAGACGCATTTGCATTCGAGATCAGACACAACGAGAAAAACATCTATATTGATCATTCTCTGATTTCTTCAAGGACTGCATGCAAATCCACGCAGTGCGTTGGCGTGGGAGGAACGCAGTTCTCTCACGAGCAATCGTCTCGCTTTACTAGTGGACAGTTGGATCTACAGATCCTAGATAGAATTGTCTTCACATGCAGGCGGACATGTATTCTGTATTTCGTCTTGATTGCTTACTTGCATCAGACTACTACATTATACTGTATGTGTACTCTGTTGATCTATATGTTAAGTATCATCCAGTAAGTATAGTTGCTCTATGTAAATCTAAGATTAGAGTGATTAAGCATATACAACTAATCAGGGAATTACAAGAGTGGCAGATTAGCCACGACCTAAAATGTATCTGCTGACGTCATGCCATCAGATCAGATAACTGTACTTCTGGGTACTTGCATGATCTCGCTGGTACTCTTTGGAGCGTGGAGGGCAGGCGAAGGTTTCGTTTCCGTCGTTGGCTTTCGTTTCCATCACAGGTTCCATTTCCATCGTTGGTTTCGTTTTGGTCGTTTGCCTTCTCTCGTGCTAGACCGCAAAAGATTCTGTTAGAATTACTGGTTAATTGTAGAGGCCAGCCTGCGTGCTAGAAGGCCTATATCTATTTTTAGTGTAGGTACCTAAGTTAGTACCAATTTTGCTAGAATAGTATAGAAATCTATTTTAACCAAGTTAGCATAGATTTCTATTGTTAAGACTTCATAATTAGCATTTCAATTGCTATAGTAGTAGAATAGCTTTTGCTTCTCATTGTGGACAGCCTCTATAAGAGTAGATGGGCGCCCACCTCCATTGTTATCTCAGTTTCCAGCTTATGAAGCATAGCTTCTTGCAGTCTCTCTTCTTCTTCAGCTTGTGGTTGATGTTTTGTGTGAGCACTAATAAGATTAGTCTACTCCGATTAGAGAATCTCTTTGATTCTAACATGGTATCAGAGCCATCTCGTTAAGATCGGGATCTACGGAAGGAGAAGATCAGCACTGCAGGTTTTACTGGTGGAGGTCGCATCTAATGGAGGTGCTATTTGGTGGAGGTTGTATCTGGTGGAGGTCACATCTGGCACAGATAGCTTCTGGAGAGGCAGATCTGAGGGAGACAACATCCATAGCAGAGGTTTCAGACAGGTCACATCTGGTGAAGGTCACAGCTGGTGCAAGTTTATCTAAGGGCAGTAGTAACTGAGGGCGGTAGAACCTGAGCAGGCTTTTCCTGAGGGCTATAGAACCTGAGCAGGTTTTTTCTGAGGGCGGTAGAACCTGAGCAGGCTTTTCTTGAGGGCAGCAGTACCTGGGCAGGTTCTCCTGAGGGCGGCAGATCTGTTGCAGGTCATATATTTGCAGGATACAGCTGGTGCAGGCAGCTTATGAGGGCGGTAGCAACTGGTGAAGGCAGCATCTGAGCAGAAGAGATCAGACAGGTCTGATCTGAGGCAGCAGCAAACAGGACAGGTCTGATCCGGTGCAACCCGTCAAAAGTTATTGCATTCTTAGTGGAAAGCTCGTCATTTTTGAACGACAAAAATGGGGAGTCTGAATGAATCCGTTCTTCCTGAGTCAAGCAAGTTAGATGGATCTAACTACAGCTTGTGAAAGTTCAAACTTCAAATATCCTTCAGGACAAAGATTATTGGGAAATTGTCATGGGACAAAAGGTGATGGCTCATGGTCTCAATGATCAAGATAGAAGGGCATTTGAGAAACGGGTGCAACGTGCGCATCATATCATCAACTTATCTGTGAAGAATAACGTGATTCCGCTGATTAGGAATGCAATTGGGCCTAAGGATGCATGGGATATCCTTAAGAACACATATGAAACGGTAAGTAAGTCTCGAGCGTTGTTCTTGAACAATAAGCTTCATACCTTGAAAATGGAATCAGAAGAATCCATTACGGATTTTATTACCAGGGTGAATGATCTAAGAGATCAGTTGTCTTCTATAGGGGAAATTGTACTTGATAATACTCTAATACAAATTGTTTTGAATAGCTTACCATTACAATATCAGAACTTTGTTATGACACTAAGTTTGAGGGAGAGATCGCCGACATTTGATGAGCTCAATGGTTTGCTACTTCAAGAGGAATTACGAAGACAAAACCTGATGTCTAGAGAAGATTTCAAGGAATTGGGATTCTTTTCCAAGAATCAAGGTAAGAAGGGCAAGAAGAAAGGAGGCAAAAAGGATCAGAAGCAGGAAGGGAAGGACAATACGGAAGAAGGAGATTGTTCCAAATCTAATCCAAAGAGAAATGGCAATTGTAATTTTTGTGGCAAGTATGGTCATTTTGCGTTTGAGTGCAGGAAAAAGAAGGCTATCCAGGACAAGAAGAAGCAGTCAGGCAACTTCATTGAAGACGAAGACAAAAGTGAAGCTGTGGGATGCTATGAGTTATTCTCAGCTTCAACATCAGAAATCTCTGAAGATTGTTGGTATATTGATTCTGGAGCAACGCAACATATGACATCACATCGTGAGTGGTTCACACAGTTTGATGACACTGGTGTAAATTCACATGTCAAACTTGGAGACAATTCTTCTTACGATATTAAAGGTAGAGGTACAGTGAGAGTACATTTACCTTCAGGGAATAGCAACGCAACATATGACATCACATCGTGAGTGGTTCACACAGTTTGATGACACTGGTGTAAATTCACATGTCAAACTTGGAGACAATTCTTCTTACGATATTAAAGGTAGAGGTACAGTGAGAGTACATTTACCTTCAGGGAATATAGGAGAAATTAAGAATGTTCTCTATGTTCCAAGCTTAAGAAAGAATTTACTTTCAGTTTCTGCCATAGCTAAACAGAATATGCAGAAGTGTCTCATCAAAGACAAAAACAAAGGTTACAAAGTTGTGGTCAAAGGACTATTGGAAGGTCGACTTTACAAACTTGATGCAACTACATTGGATCATCAGGTTTGTGCAGCTTTTGATAGTATGGAGAGCAGGATATGGCATGAAAGCTTTGGACATCTGAACTAAAAAAGCTTACAGGTTCTAAAAGACAATAATATAGTAATAGGATAACCTAATATTGTATCTTCAGGAAAAATTTGTGAAGGATGTGTTATGGGCAAGCATCATCGTATGCAGTTTCTCAAGGATGGAGCATATAGAGCCAAGGAAATCTTGGAGCGTGTTCATACAGACTTATTCGGTCCCATGCAGACTGAGTCTATAGGGGGAGCATCCTACTTCATGATATTTGTGGATGATTTTTCCAGGAAGGTATGGATATACTTGCGTAAGTATAAGAGTCAAGCTTTTAAGTTCTGTACTCAGTTCAAATCACTTGTTGAGAAGCAGACAGGAAAGCAAATCAAGATTCTACGTTCAGATATGGGAGGTGAATTCATATCTACAGAGTTCCAGGAATTCTGCAAAGAACATGGAATCAAGAGACAATTTGCTTCAACTGATACACCACAGCATCATGGAGTAGCCGAGAGAAAGAACAGGTCTATTGTGGAGAGTGCTCGAAGCATGCTACGAGGTAAGAACCTCAAGAATCATTTGTGGGGCGAAGCAGTTAGTACAGCAAACAGAAGTCCTACAAAAGCTGTTCTAAATCGAGCTCCAGAAGAAGCTTTCATAGGTATAAAACCTAAAGTGGATCATCTACGAGTTTTTGGTTGTATAGCATATGCTCATATTCCTAAAGACAATCGTCAAAAACTTGATTCAAAGGCAATCAAGTGTTTATTCCTTGGTTATGATGAGGAAGAGAAGGCATATTGCCTTTATAATCTTACCGGTAAGAAGGTGATTATGAGCAGGGATGTTGTGTTTGAAGAAAGTGAGTCTTCTATCCTAGAAGATCATGAGGAGGACGTATTTTCTCCTTCATCAAAAACTCCTATTATAGATGATGTTCAGGAAGATACAGGTCCATGTGATACAGCTTCTACACAAGTTATACCAAGGGTGTGTACACAGGTGGATCTTGGTAAACAAAAGGAAAGGTCAAGGGTATTTGAAACATATTCTCCTTCTACATCACCTACGAAGTTGCCAAGATGGTATTTTGAGACTATAAAAGATAGTCAAATGTTGGATGAGGGAGAATCGAGTGAACAAGGAGCTAAGAGATTGACACAGTCAAGTGGACACTATCATGAAGATGGTGAAGAAACGCATTATGCGTTTATGGCTTCAGTGTTGGATTCTGAGGATCCTTTATTTTATGAAGATGGTGCAAAAGAACAAGTTTGGAAAACTGCTATGGATGAGGAGTTCAGTTCTATCATGAAAAACGAGACATGGGATCTTGTTGAACTTCCAGCAGGTAAGAAACCAATTGGTTGCAAGTGGATTTATAGAACCAAGTTTAAGTCTGATGGTTCTATAGATAAGTATAAGGCCAGATTAGTAGCCAAAGGATATGCTCATAGGGAAGGGATTGACTATGAAGATACTTTCGCACCGGTTGCTAAAATGAATACTTTGAGGAGTGTTTTGGCAATTGCATCTCATTTTGAATGGGATATTCAGCAAATGGATGTCAAGAGTGCTTTCTTGAACGGTTACCTTGAAGAAGAGGTTTATCTGGAGCAACCTCAGGGTCATGAGGTTGAAGGCAAAGAGCACTTGGTTTGCAAGTTAAAGAAAGTATTATATGGGTTGAAACAAGCACCTAGAGCATGGTATACACGTATCAACAATTATTTTTTGAAACAGAATTTTCATAGAAGCATGTCAGAGTCAACGTTTTATATTATGAAAGATTTGGATGACATAGTCATTATTGTTCTTTATGTAGATGATCTTATTATCACAGGGTCAAATAAGTCACTAATAGAGAAGATAAAGAACAATCTTTCACAGGAGTTTGATATGAAAGATTTAGAGAGACTTCAATATTGTTTGGGTATTGAAGTTTGGAGATCAAAGGAAAGTCTTTTCATATCACAAGCAAAGTATGCAAGAGAGTTACTCAAGAAGTTTAACATGCTTGATTGTAAGTCCATTTCTACACCATATGATCCCAAGTGTAAAGCTTACAAAAGAGGAAAATTCTGAAAGTGTGAATGAAACACTTTATAGGCAGCTTGTAGGTAGTCTTATCTATCTAACGACTACTCGACCAGACATTTCATATGCAGTGAGCATGGTGAGTCAGTTCATGTCTTTACCAAAAGTTTGTCATTGGAAAGCGACAAAAAGGATTTTGCGTTATGTCAAAGGGACACTCAGATATGGCATTTATTATGATAAAGGAACAAAAATAAAACTTGAGGGTTTTGTTGATGCTGACTGGGCAAGAAATGCAGAAGATAGATCGACTACAGGATATGCATTTAATCTTGGAACATGAACTATATCTTGGAGCAGTAAAAAGCAACCAATTCTATGGTGTGACAATCAGAGTTGTATACAGCTTGCAAAGAATCCAGTATTTCATAGCAGGTCAAAGCATATTGAAGTTCAGCAGCATTTTATACGACAAAAGTTACAAAGTGGTGAAGTAGAGTTGATCTACTGTGACACCAATGATCAAGTTGCAGATATCTTCACAAAAGGACTTGGTCGTGAAAAATTTGAGAAGTTCAGGACTCTCCTAGGTGTTTATGATAATCAATTATCCATTAAGGGGGAGTGTTAGAATTAATGGTTAATTGTAGAGGCCAGCCTGCATGCTAGAAGGCCTATTTCTATTTTAATGCACCTGGATCGTACAGACATTGTTCTCGAGAGAGATTGGCTCTACAGTTTAGGACCTAACCTCCACAGAAACTATCAGGAGAACACCCTCAGCTTTCAGCACAAAGGCCGAGTGATCCAGTTGCATGGGGAGCATGATGTTCCCAACAGTCCTATGGTCTGCAGTTCAGAGCTCTGTCAGCTAATCGGAGACGACGACCATCAGGTATTCTTATGTGACTTTCAGTTTATTCTGAGGTTTCTATTTCTAGTTCTATACAGCAAAAAATCAGTAAATTAGAAACTTTATTGTATAAATTTAAAGATGTTTTTCCTGAAGATTTGCCACATGGTTTGCCACCTAGCAGAGAGGTAGATCATGTAATAAACCTAGTACCAGGTATAGCACCTGTTTCTAAACCTCCGTATTGGGTCAGCTGAACAGAGGATGAAGAAATAACTAGGCAGTTAACAGATTATCTTGGGAAAGGCCAAATTCATACCAGTAGTTCACCATGGGCCCCACCAGTCCTTTTGGTGAAAAAGAAAGAGGGGTCTATGCGTCTTTGCGTAGATTACAGAGCCCTCAATAAAGTCACAATAAGACATAAATACCCTATGCCTCGGGCAGACGAGTTGTTTGCTCAACTCGACGGGGCTAAATTTTTCAGTAAAATAGACATCAGATCGGGATATCATCAAGTCCGTATAAAATCAGAAGATGTCTCAAAAACAGCTTATAGGACTCATCACGGTCATTACGAGTTTAAGGTGATGCCATTTGGGCTCACAAATGCTCCAGCTACCTTTATGACCTTAATGAACAGTGTCCTCAGACCATACTTGGGTAAATTTGTAGTCGTATTTTTAGATGACATCCTCGTCTACAGCAAAACGAGGAAGGAGCATCTAAAACACCTCAGAATGGTGTTTCGACTGCTCAGAAAGCATAAGCTTTATGCTAAACAATCCAAGTGTGAATTCTTCATTGAAGAAGTAGCATATTTGGGTCACATTATCTCGTCAGATGGGATTAAGATGGACCCGAATAAGGTTAGAGCCATACTCAGTTGGCTAAGACCTCAGAATATTTTGGAACTTCAAATCTTTCTTGGTTTGGCGGGATATTACAGACGATTTGTCAAGGAATATGCTCAGATAGCAGTTCCCATGACAAATCTTCTTAGGGGAAGGGAAAGGAGTTCATTTGGGAGTCCGCACAGCAGGAGAGCTTTGATGCTCTCAAAACAGCCTTAGCTACAGCACCAGTTTTAAAAGTCGTTGACCCCAATCAGCCATTTGTGGTCGAAACAGATGCTAGCTACTTTGCAGTTGGTGCTGTGCTAACTCATGGTGGACGACCAGTTGCGTTCGAGAGTAAAAAACTTGAGCCAGCTCAGACTAGGTACAGTGCCTATAAAAAGGAACTCTTTTCTATAGTCCATGCCCTTAAGACTTGGAGGCATTATTTGTATGGTACCAACTTTGAGGTCCTAACAGACCATGAAAGTCTCATATACCTTTGCAATCAACCTGAGCTTAGAGGTCGGAAAGCTCGTTGGGCAGAGTTGATGCAAGAGTTTGATATGTCTATCAGATATAGACGGGGCAAATTCAATACAGTAGCAGATGCCCTTAGTAGAATGCCTATGATAAACGAGCTGAGTTTCACTCATATTCATAATGAGCTACTCGAGTCCTTGAGAGGGAAGTGCCAGCATGAGGCATTCTTCTCTACTATCTGGAACTTAGTCCAGAGCAGACAGTTACAAACTCCAGAACCAGTTCCCGGGGCTGGTGCCAGTTCATCCAAGAATACGGCAGCTTCCCTTGAGGATGATGATGAGTCCGAGTATACGTCGTCAGATGACGTTGAGGATTCTGAGCCTGTATTACCCAAGCAAACGCCAGTGGTTGAGGGTCAGTTGACTCAAGGATTCAAATGGAAACAGTA
The DNA here is from genome assembly GCA_029204225.1 of Diphasiastrum complanatum. Classification (NCBI taxonomy): domain Eukaryota; kingdom Viridiplantae; phylum Streptophyta; class Lycopodiopsida; order Lycopodiales; family Lycopodiaceae; genus Diphasiastrum; species Diphasiastrum complanatum. Next base: position 32,251,958 of record CM055098.1, read on the forward strand.
TTCCATTCAGGATGAGTACTTGCTCTATAGAGATAGAGTATGTGTCCCCAATTCAGAGGATTATAGGCAACAGGTCCTATATGAATGTCATAACAATCCTAGTGCGAGACACCCAGGCATACAGAAGACCTATGAGCCGCCCAGTATGAAAAAGGACGTCCAACAGTATGTAACCAGTTGCCAGAAATGTCAAGTAAACAAAGCAGAGTGTTTAAAGGCAGGAGGGTTGTTGCAGCCCTTAGAAATACCAGCTGGTAAATGGGAGAGTATCTCCATGGATTTTATAGTAGGCCTGCCTAAAACCCGAAAGGGTAATGACGCTATATGGGTCACCGTTGACCGTCTGACCAAAATGTCTCATTTTATTCCGACCAAAACAACCGTTAGAGCTCCAGAGTTAGCAAGGTTGTTTGTAGACGGGCTATTTAAATTGTACGGTCTACCTTCCGGCATAGTCAACGACCGGGACAGTAAGTTTAATGGAAATTTTTGGAGGGCAGTATTCCATCATCTCCATACTAAACTTAATATGAGTACCACTGACCATTCACAGACGGACGGTCAAACAGAAAGGGTAAATCAGGTGCTGGAGGATATGCTTCGTGCATACGTCAGCAAGAAGCAGACTAATTGGGAGGAGTATCTCTCGATATTAGAGTTTGCTTACAACAGTACCAAACATTCAGCTACGGGATAAAGCCCATTTATGCTGATGTACGGTTTTCAGCCACGCTCACCCACAGCTGTAGGGTTTAAATAAGACAAAGTTGAAGCAGCCAGGAACTTTTTAGAGGACCTAAACCAAATGATAGAACATGCTAAGCGTAGCATTAGGCAGTCCCAGGATCGAGCCAGGCATTATGCAGATCCACACAGACGGGATATGCAGTTCTCCACTGGTGAGAAAGTCTACTTGAGAGTCCCAGTTGACTCTAAAACCCTCAAATCAGGAGTGTGTGCTAAGTTGTCTCCAAGAGAGAGACGCAGACTCGTCATACTCTATATCGAGAATATCTGGTCAAGTGGAATGATCAGCCTGTTGAGAATGCCACTTGGGAAAGAGGCAGTGTCCTTCGCAAGATTTTTCCAGACTTTGTCTTCGAGGACCAAGACGGTTCTTAAGGGGGAGGGAGTGTTACGAGCTCGTGACCAGTGCCGAACCCTAGAGAACACAGATAGGTCAGATACCACAGTCAGGGTCGTGTCCAGCGTACACGACCAACAAGGCAAGACAGTGTGAGTAGTGTGCCCCAGCATGGTCCATAGCTATGGCGAGCCTAACACAGTCTAGAGACCCTGTCAGCAGGACAGGGCCCCAAGTTGATCGATACGGAGGTGTTTTCTTGCAAGTGTTGACATTGAATTGTAGGCAACCAAATCAAGCGCAGTTTGGCTCTAGACCACCTTTCTTCATGCCCACGGTGATTCCTATGGGGTCAGTTCTAACCATTACCGCACAGCTTGCGAGATTTGAACACCACAATCCAAATGCTTGTTTTCTTTTGCCATTTTCAAAAAATGGCTTCTGGGCAACCGATTCAGGTGGTGTCTGAGCCTAGAATGCATTTCCACATGCCCGCACAGACTCCTATGACCTCCGTTCTGCCCATCTACGTCCGTAGCACAAATTTCAATTTTGTTGCCCTAATTCCATGTTTTTTAGGGTTTAGGCTTAGAGCATCGTGCAAGCATCCGCCAATAGCGTGGTTTAGGCCTACACTGGACTCATAGACGCCTGCAAGGACTCCCATGCTAGCGTCAGTCGCCCGTTTTCGCTCACACTGGAATTATTCTATCCCTCGCCCTGTCTCGTGTGTTTTTTGGCAGTTGCTATGATCTTGCTAGAATCAACATGACGCGTGCTCGGATGTGTTCAGCTCTGTTTTAGGCTGGTAATGTTTTTCAATGCAATGTGTTTTCTTCTACTAAACGGTTGTTTGCTTGTTTTTGTTCGCAGGTTTGATCTCGTGTGGACACGATGCCGTTGCAGGGCCGAGGCCTTTGGGGTGAGGTTGAGCTTACTGAGGGGGATGTGGCTACACACCAAGGCTTGGGAGTCTGTAGATGGAGATGCTTGCATTGTGGTGGTCTCTTCACAGGATCACTTACCAGGGTTAGGGCTCACTTACTAAGGGTCAGAGGGCCGGGTGGGCGGGCATTGGGCATATCTGATTACCCCAGGATTTTCGATGAGGAGAGACAGAGGTTGTCTATTACGTACGGGCATGGTGCTGCATCACAGGTTTCTGGACAGGGACAGGGACAGGGACAGGGACAGAGACAGGGTGTTGCATCACAGGTTTCTGGACAGGGACAGGGACAGAGATAGGGACAGGGGGCAGAAGCAGCTGCAGGTTCACAGGCAGGGGTCACAGGTATGCAAGCACGGCCTACTACGGGTGTAGAGCCTAGTACAGCACGTTCTTGGCAGGGTTTAGGTGCAGTGCATGGTCCAGGCAGTGCCACTCCAGTTCCACCCGTAGCAGCAGGGCTTACTTCAGAGGGGAGAGCGTCACATGAGCAGGTTGGATCAGCAGCAGGCAGGGGGAGGATCCAGAGCCAGAGCACGCAGCAGAGAGACAGAGCACGTGGCAGAGCCAGGGCCACACCACGGCATATGGCTCCCTCCAGTTCTGATTCATCTACAGACCCTTGGGATCTGCAGTCAGGCACAGATTCAGATGATGGTTCCTACCATGACTCTGACGAGCCTTAGTTGTGTAGTTTTCATTATGTTTAGGGAACATCATTGTACTCCATTTTGGTGCTATGTGGCCCGATATTTATATTATGATGATCCTATTCACAGCAGTGTAACGATTCAGTACTGTTCTTTGAGAGAGAGAGAGAGAGAGAGAGAGAGAGAGTATGGTTGAAAAACGATTCCATATGGTTGAAAAATGTTTCAGTACGGTTCAGGACGATGCAGTATGGTGATTGGTTCAGAACACTTAGCAAGGTTTTTGTTTAGCATGATTCAGCATTTTTGTTTAGTTTGTTGGATCTGAGAGAGATAACGAGAGAGAGAGAGAGAGAGAGAGAGAGACAGAGGGAGTTAAATTTTGGGGCATCATGTTTTTTTATTAATGCACCTGGGAGTTAAAGCGTAAACCTAGGAGTTAATGCACCTAAACTAGACCATCCTGCACCCGAAACGTTCGGCAAAATACACAGTAATTATGCTCTTAATTAGAGCTTTCACCTGATACCCATATTGCACAAAAAAAAAACAAAAAAAAAAAAAATTTAAAAAAACGTTTCTGGAAAAAATTTCTATATTTCCGAAATGCGTTTCTGAACGCGTTTCAGAAACACAGTGCAACTATGGTGCAGGTATACATCAATAGCAGTTGATTAAAATAAGGGAATTTAGAAGCAAGAGGTAGAGACAAATTGTACAACCTATTCATCCATATCATAAATGACTCATAACTATAATGTAGAAAGGTCAGATGCATCTATATATGATAAAGAAGTCTTTGAAAGACTTATGGGGAAAACATGAAAAACTTGTCGCGCATTTGCATAATACTATCAAATAAATAGGTCTGCTGTGCTTAAGCATATGAAGGTCAGTTTGCAATTTATGAAAAAATGATAAACACTTGCCACATTAAATGGCATTAACAAGCAGATAGGATTCTAAGTCATTAGTTAGTGATGGAGCACATACTGCAGGTATCTTTGTAGCTGAGGAAGGTGGCAGCAACAACATGGTCCTTACAATGGGAATAGAGAATGAAGTGAACCAATTTTGCATTTCCCACAAGTCTCATCCATACCCGTTCCAATAGTAATGTAGTTCTTTGAATCTTTGTTTTGTTTCATGAATGCTTATCAAACTATGAAAGCAAAAAATTTAGGAGATCTTGACCCACGACAAGGTTGAAAGGGAAGCCAGTTGTGTTCAGAGAGAAAGAGAAATGGCAAAGAGATTCTATTGGGGGTAGGAAGTCGATGAGCGACATGGGCTAATAGATAGTTGATGCAAGCGAAAAAAGCATGCAAAGAGGAGGAGGGGGTAACTAGAGGGAGCAAAGCCAGGAAGATGTGGTACAAAGAAACAGAACCTACCAAAGATCCATGAAATTTGAAAATAGGCCATGGTAAGTAAGACGGAGACGCCGAAGAGGCGTTGGGTACAAGAGAAAAAAGAAAGACCAATAGCATTTTGATGTTTTGAATGGAATAATTCAATAAATAGTAAATACAGCACACATCGTAACATCCCCCAAATGCATAAAAAGTATATGTAAATATGAAGAGGAGCTCTTATTTCCTAAACGTTAAACAATAAGTAACTTTGATTAGGAAGAAGCATGTGCAAAACATTTGAAAGCGTGTCACAACAAAGAAAACTTTATATCTACGAACCTCACACACACTTTAATTGGTTACGAAACTGGCAAGGTTTGAAGCTAGAAATTGGAATTCGCACAACTACAAAAACATGGACAAAAGCAAAACCATGGGAATTTTGAGTAGATATTGAATGATATGCAAAATTTGAAAATCATATGGAGCAATATTGCACATACTTCAACGACCATGCTTGACAACCACTCACTCATGATTGCTATCAAGCATTGCCACATGATACAACTCTTCCTCATAAAGGGGGAAACTTGAAGACAGTAGGCAAACTAGTTACCTAGATGATATGCCCTTGAGCAACTGCCACAATGTACAAGCTCTCCATCAAGACCACACTTTGAGCAATGATCATGACCAGTTACAGATGTCAATGGACCATCGTCACATTCTAAGCTTTTCACATTACCCCTCTGGACAGCAACATCATGTAAGGACATTCCATCCAACAAATGGATGCAATTGTACCTGATGAAGAAATTTATATTTATTATGCATACTACATTCTTTGCATTTTCTTAACAGAATCAATACTTCCTCAAACAAAGGCATCAAACCTAGGCATGTATCTTATGAGAATTTCTTGATGCTCATTACTTTGAAAAACTATACTTAACGGATTACGACGAGCACCCCATCCGGCATGGACTTCAAACTGGGAACAGCTCACCTACAAAATTGCAACGCTTTGGCACAATAAGAAGACAAGCATCGGAGTCAAGAACTATGACATGACATAAAAAAGGTCAAGTTTTCTCAAAAACTGGCATCATAAAATGTCTGACAATTTTGTATACAAGCATATATATCTTTTTTCAGTTTTTATATGTAAAAGTCTTCAAAAAACTAAGAAGTTTCATAAAATGAAGGTTTTTTGAGGATAACTCAAAAGAGGTTTCCTGAGCACTGCAAGGAAGGCCCTTTTTATGCTAAGCATTTTTTATGAGTCTCATATATGCATCTTCATGGGTCGTAGTATTTCTTTTCAAATTTTAGGAGAACTCTTATATCAGTATAAAGTTCTTGTTCTTTTTATGGACTTAAATCTCATAATAAGCCAAAAATTAGGTGATGTCATTTTCAAGTTTCAAAAAGATCTCATAATAGTGTTGGCCTCAAGCCATAATGGCAAGGGTTAAGTCCCCCCAGGCCTACAAAGGATGTTAAGGTGTATTCTGCCGCACGCGCAAGGGAGACACGTTGATAACGGAAGATGCGTGGCAGGGATGGCACATGACTTTTTTTAAGTGCCAAGTTTGTTGTAGCGAGTGTGCACATGATTTTAATCAAAATGAGTAATCCATTCGATTACTTCCTATAGACCAAGTCCTAGACCTTTAAACTAAAGACGATTTGATTACGAACTTTCTAAGATTAGAAAAATAGTTGATGTGTCTCACAATACACTGGGTTCCATGCTTATTCATTCTTGTAGAGGGTCATAGCATAATGGACCAACTTTTTAGATGCTCGATTTAAGATGGTAGTTAAAATGTATTCTCATCTCCCTCTTTGAGTGACAATATGAACAAAATCCTTCATAGTTATGCTTGCCTCAACAGTTGTGGTTTGTTGAGCAACTTGTCACCTTTTCTAGCAAATTCTACCATGTAGTGCACAATAGTCAATATCTGTCCTCGAACTTGATATCTAGAAAGTTCCCCACTTGTGTGTTTTACTTATTCAACGAATTATGTCTAAGCCACCCACGACATTTGTACTTCATAAAGAAATGGTTTACATTCAAAATGTTGGAGTCTCCTTCTGTCAGGGACCATGTCAATAGCTTAGAATCACTTTTGGATCCGCTTGTAGTTGTAGGTTTGTCTATTCACAACAATGCAGTCATGACCCTACGATCAAGCCCTCTTGCATCCTATGACCACTTGCTCATGCTACTCAATGCACAACCTACATCAACATTGGAAAGTGTCCTATCAATACTTTTTCAAGAAGAATTCAAAAGACAGTCTAAAGATATTCTCAGAAAAAAAAGCAATATTCCAATAATGCAAAACTTGGCTCTTAAGCTAGAGGCAATATCCAAATTTATGACGTCTAATCATCGTGAATGTGTTAAAGAACAACATGAAATTTAGTATCAAATGCATGTGAATGTTCTAGAGGGTCATAAAATGTTATATATATATCGATGTTATGGCTAGCATGACACTAAATATACCAAAAGTGACCTGCAATATGGTGACCACCCACAAAGTCTCAGATCATCAACTTCAATCATGCATCGCATGGACCATATGCTACGACATCCGTAATCAATTTGTTAGTGCTCAGGAGTAGGTCAGGTCACATACTCAAATGTATGTCCACATTAGCTTTTATCCGTTTGTACAAAGACTTGCTCCCTTAAGTCTCTTTGCCCTATTTTGAAGGATGGCTATAGCTTCGGCAAGAGCTGGTGGCAAAGATTCAAATGCACTTTTGAGATTCGGGGTTGTGAACCATTGCTTTACTGGAAGTAACCTTTTTTTTTTTTAAACAACATAGCGTGAGCCATCTTGCACCATTTGAAACTGACTGAACTCTAACAATGCCATAGAGCTGGCATCAAAAAATCTCAACTATAAGAGCAAAAGAAAAATCAAGAAACGTCCAGTTTGACCTCATGTTCGTTGTTCAATACATCTAAAAAATCCAACCAACAAAGATATCCGGGAAAAACCTTCAGCTCTATGCATCCTTGCTAATAATTGTGAGAATCGATTCCTAAGTGCCCTTGGAGCTTCCATTCAAACTATCATAAAGAAAGTGAAGAATAGCAACTCACTACTTGATTGCAGCAGCTACAGCAAATCCCAGAACCTGACTTGGTCCCAATTAGCAAACACTGTAGTATTCCAAAAAGTTAAGTCAAAACAAACGGGACTGACTAAACACCACCTCTAATAACAGAGCACATGTTTTAATAACAAAAAATACCGTGCAGCACTTCACCTGGCCTTTGTCATAGTACCCCAATTTTGTACCGTCTGGCAATCCTCCAGGCAGGAAAAGAGCCTTATGCAAGCTTGGATCTCTGCAAAAAAGCATTTCACAAAATTTAAATCCTGCATTTTTCTTGTACGTCCTCATTTGTACAGCTGACTGGAGTCAAGCTCCAAACCTCCAAGGAAGTTCTCACCACAGATTCAAAAGACATGAACAATATCTTTGGTTTTAATCCAAATACCTGACAGTCAATACAATCCATGTCGCATGCTACAAAAGTTAAAATAGATTAATATCATTGGTGATCACAAAACAATCTCACTAATATGGACGTTCTATTTGCCTCAATATGTTTCATATCTACTTAATTCTTTGTTGCAATCTCGAATAGCACAATGAAGTGCTGAATGCATCACTCTTTTGATTTTCTGATGACTTCAAAGAAGACTTAGAAACAGCAAAATAATATAACGAATATTACATGGCAAATGCTTTGTCTTCATAAAAATTTCTTAGAAAAGAGAGTTAAAGGCTAATAACAAGCAATTTATCCATAACAAAAAGAGCTTCATAGAACGAACATTTGATGCAATCTAGGCCAGCACAATCAATAGCTGAATAGATCACTCTTTAATTTCCAGTCCTTCAAAGAAACCATGGAAACAGAAAAATACTGAAACAAATCTTACACAGTCAATACTTCTGCCTGCATGAGTGTCTTAGAAAAGAATATTCAAGCTAAGTCTAATAGCCATAAATGTCTTGTACAACAAACTTTCACCTGGGCTTCAGTTGAAGTCCAAATTCTGGATGATGGATAGACCTACACAAAAGTCATCAGAGGACAATCAAGATTAAGAAAATTTCAACACATAGGACACCTGCCAAAAACACATTTGTATCTCTAAGTTGGTAAGTACAGTGGTGAATATACTACCTTCTTTGCAAAAAATTTCTCTCCAAAAGCGGTTCACGAATGTCTATTTGCAAGCATTCTGGACAAAGCCATTTACCCTCTGGAAAGGTGTGCAAGCCCACACATTCTGTAGCACAAGAACATAGTAAACATCTCAATCATCAGCCAAAGAATCGCAGTAAGAAAATTACTTTGCAGGTGGTGATGCAAACCTAAAACACCTTCATCAAAGTGCTCCATTTATGAACCTTCTCCCTAGAGCATAGTTGGTCATTCTTCGGTCAATAAGTTGGTTGATTAGGCACAATCCAACATTAAATGTTGGGCATAGAATACTCAAAGAACTACCATATGAAACTCTCTTATGTTGAGTAGGACCTTGATGGTAAAACCTCGAGCAACTTTTGCTGACACAGTGAAGAATCGCACCACCTTTATGGCATTTAACACAGACTTGTCTATCAGCACCCTCTTCAATGACCTTCTGAATCGTGTCCAGTACATCCCCAGTCTCTTTAACTTTTATACCTGCTTCTATAATTTCCTTTAGGGATTTTCCATTTCCCAGGAATATATAATCACTAGGATGTCTTGCATTACTACCCGCATGCTTTTCAAAACCTGAGACATTGAAGACCTTGGGGCATGAACAGACCCAGCAACCCAAACAAACTAAAAGTCACTTAACTGTCTCTGGCAAAGCCTGTTTTGATAAAAATAGAAGACAAAAGAAATTGTATAATAAAGTTAAAGAGGCTAAAATTCATAAGATAATGTGAAAATGCAAAAGATTAAGAAAAACTCAAGAGTTGTACCCGTTGTCCTTTACAATCACTGCATTGGCAGAGAATACCACTGTCTTTAATCACTCCCAGACGCAATACCTGAAATATATACCGCAATGTAAGACAATATTCACTTCGTAGTTCTGAACTAGCTTATCAAAGAAGTGGATTAGATTTAAAACAATCACAGTACACTCTCAAAAAATCACAGATTAAATAGATGAAATAGCTAAAAAAACAGCAGGCTTGTCAATTTGAGACTCACCTACAACTTAAGTATCATTTTACCCCCTGCTTTACAACATAACTCTAATATTAAAAGTAAACAGCTATGAATTGAAAAACCACTAACTCCTGCCCATAATACAACAAGATTTCACATATAAGTGCACGCACCTCTCCACGAGCCATATAACGAACGTACTTTCCTTCTAGCAACCCCGTTGCTAGCAAAGCTTTGGCAGATGTTGGAGGACCTTTTTTTTCAATTTGAGCTAATATCATCAGCCTTTTTCTCTTCTCCTTGACTGACTCAGGTAGATTTTGACAAATGTCACCCGAAGTATCCTTTAAAGTTCCCAACGTTTTTTTAGTCTCAACTTGTTCTGATGTTCGGAACTCAGGCGATGAAGAATTTTCCGTCTCTGCAGGCGCCATTTCTTGGCCGTTGTAATTTTTTTCTGATACCAGGCATTTGGTACCTCTATATATGTCTTTGTTACCATCAACTTTTTTTGGAAAGGGCCGCAAGTTCTCAGACTGCTGACTATTGTACGATATGTCTGAATCAATGGGTGTATCAGGATCATCAAATGAAGGCATGGCATTACTCAAGTTGCAGCCTGAATCAGCATGCTCTTCCTGCAAGAATAATGGATCATCTCTCACATCCCCCTCACTTGTTTTGGATTTCATGTGCTTCTCAAATGTAAAGTTTGCTTTTCCCGCAGAGAAAGAGCGTAAAAAATTAAAGGATGGGATCTGAAGTGCAGCTGAGAAAGATGATCGGTCGTCCTTTAGACTGCACAAAGTGCTATTTCTAGGACCATCCTCGGCATCACTTTGACAGTTAGAGTTATCTGTGGGTGCATCCACAACACTGCACGAATCCTCTTGAACTGTCTCATTGTTGAATCCCTGTTTCGCACAGTAAAATCTATCCGGCTTTGCATCAGACAAATCATTTTCTCCAGCCGGTGTTTTCTCCCCTGCCTTTGCATCAGATAAAACGTTTTCTTCAGCTGGTGCCTCATCTACTGACTGACAGTCCAAACCGTCTCCAGGCCTGTAAGAGTCCTCATTTGTGGAATGCAAAGTCACATCCTTTGGAAAATTCTCTGGTTCTTGCAAAATGACCATCTCAATGATCTCACCTTGCCCAGACAAACTGTCTTTATTGATATCAATCCCCGAGTTTCCAACATCCCTAACATTTAGCATGTCCTGTGCAGAGAAGAAAATTCAGATTACTATAAAGCAGCAAACCTAAAACGCTTGAGCAAATGCGACATCTCTATTGCACAGTTGCATTTAAGAGTATAAAACAAAATATTCTCCAAAATCTGACACTTAACACTTAATCCCACCAGTAATTTACGTCACTGAAAGATAAAGCACTTGAATTGAAATTTGCATATCGATGGCTTACTTTTGAATCTACTTCAATGACGGTAGATTGCAGCGAGGATTTAGCCATTGTGAAAGGAAGCGGTGACCGTCTAGCCTGAATCTGCCAGAATTTAACTGGCTTTCAGTTGATATTTGAAAGAAATGTTTTATAAAGAAACTACTCTGGTTTCTGTCCAAGTCAAAAATCAAGAACAAAAGTTTGACGTTTGAAAGACATGCTTTATAAACAAAACTATTCTTAATTTCTCTCCAATTCTCGGTCAAAAATGAAAAACAAGGGTCTTCGTTTAATTGTACGGTTGCAGCACTTAGGTGCATACCATTAACTTTTCCAAATTACAACTTGAATTCATGGATTTAAGTCCTTCACATTCTTCACATAAGGTGCCATTGGTTAAAGATAACTTCTGTGCAGACATGATACTCTCCAGCTCGCGTGGCTCGTTTGTCACATCTCCCTGAAACAACAGCAATTTTCTTGCTTCTGAAGTCTCATCCGCAGATGGAGGTGATGTCATGATTGGCAACAATTTCTCACTTGCGACGTAGGATATTCCATTTGCAGATTGCATTGAGACCTCAGACTTTGGAGGATGTAATCTCTCAAGCAATTCAGCAGGTAACAATTCCCCTTTCTCAGAAGAGAAGCATGGTACGCCACCATTTGCTGTTATCTCTACCGGTTCGGTTGCAGTCCCATCAACCTGGCATCCCTTCATAAAACAGGGCTTTACAGATCGAGCTGCTTCATCTGAGTCCCTTGCTAAAGGTGAGTCCAATCTCGAATTTGAATCTACGCTCTTGACCAAGGGATGCTGTAAATGCTTCAGCGATCCATTACAACATATTGTTAAGATCTGAGAACATTGGTAAGGATGAACATCGGCATGCAATACAGTTTCAGAAGAAGCATGTGGCAACTTTATAGACATAGACTCTCCCTCTTCTGTAACTACTTGATTCGAACAATCCATCAAATAACTTCCTGAAGCCTTCCCTTCAGAATTATCAATAGCTTTGATTGATTCCAAGGACCGGATGGGAGATTGTAGCCTAGCATTTTCATCAAATGTCCGTTGGAACTGCAGCAAGTCAATCCCAAGCATCCTCTGCTTCTTTGATGAGGATCCTGCAGCAGGTGTTTCGGCTTCAGCATAGGAGGCTCTGTGCTTCCTTGGAACTTCTACACAAACTTCCTTCAATAAATATGGAATGCAGTGGACTTCTTTGAGCCCGCACCCGACGCTTAAACCGGAGCCATATCCACCAGCTGGTTTATTTCCATCCTCAACCTTTTCTGTTTCATCCACTGGTTGAGAAGGATCCATCCTCAGATCACAGCTACAAGCCATATCCTTTCTGTGCTCTCCTGCATAGCATGTGCTTCTGCTTAATTAGACCCATAACAACATTTCTTCTTCCTTATACGACCTAACACAACAGTTTCTTCTTCCTTAAGCCACCTGAAACAACGGTTTCCTCTTTCTTTATCAACTAAAAGAATTTAAGGCTTGCCTGCTGATTGATAACAAACCCTAGGTAATCCAATACGGCAGAAAATAGCACTCCTGATAAGTTATAGACCGTCCGCATTGACAAGAACAGTTTCTTCTTTCTTATAACACCAAAAAGAATCTGAGGCTTGCCTGCTCATTGATAGCAAACCCTAGGCAATCCAATACGGCAGAAGGCAGCACCCTGATAAGCTCCAGTACATCCGCATTCACAATAACAGTTTCTTCTTCCTCATATCACCAATCACCAAAAAGAATCGAAAAACTTGCCTGCTCATTGACAACAAACCCTAGACAATCCAAATCGGCCGAAAGCAACACATGAATACTTCAAACACCTCCGCATGTCAGCGCCATTGTCCTCCGATGAATGAAGCTCCGAAAACTGCTGTTAAACGAAAAGGACTGCGCAAGCGACCGCCAATTCCGTTTGCATTATCATTCAATCCAACTGTAACGCTTTCCCGACGCATCCCAGATCACTGGTGAGGCCTCCCCGCTTCTGATCGAAGCAAAAGGCGAGCAAAAGCATGCATTATCGAGAGGGTAAGCAAGAAACAAGCTCATAGCAAATCTGTGCATGTTCGAGAGCAGAGAAGCTTTTGCGCTCGAACAAACGAAGGAGGCGAAGAATGGTTACATCCCTCGTATCTCATTGGCAAAAGGCCCGCCGCCGTTGGATCTCCTCTGAAGGCACTCAGATTCTGCCACGTGGATGACATCGACGATTCAAACAGTTCCACGTGGTAGTATGCCACGTGGAGGTAATCTGCCTGTTTGCGCGTCAGATATGCCTGCTATTAAGGCCCATTGCTTCTGGGGAGGGACTGGGAGAGAGAAGGAGAGACGGGGGGCCAGCCGAACGGCCGGCGCCCGCCACGTGACTGGTCACCTGGACCGTGCGGGACCGCGTGACCTTGAGTGATAAATGGAGGGGTAACTATTCACATGGTGGCATTCACGTGGAATGTCCTTGAACATTTTCCAAATTTAACTCCTACAATTTGGGGGGCACCTTGGGTTTCGGTAACTAGTGCTCCGATACCCTTCTTGAGTTGTCCTCAAAAACCTGCATTTTTACGGTTCTCGATTTTTTTTTAAGATTATTACTCATAAAAAAGGGTTCCTACGCTTATACTAGAACTTGTTGAAAATTTTACAATATCAAATTTTAAAAAATTACTGGGATTTCATTTTTATTTCTCGAGCACTGGCCTCAAGCCTCCAGGTGAAAGCTGGAGCATTTTGATAAAATATATATAATATTCAAATCTTATGTTAAATTTTAATGTAAATAGCCCATGATGGTTGCCATGAACCTTCACACATAATTTTCATGGGTTATGTGACCTCATAATATTATAAAAAAGAGATTTGTCGTTAATAAAATAGGATTGGCTCTTGGAAAGATGCGAAGGAAGGAGCAGAGCCACCCTTTTAGCAATAGGTTTCGCCAAAATTTTATGGGAGGTGTTAAGCATGGTAAGAGGTCTATAATTAATAAACGTGGAGAGAGATTCAGTTTTGGGAATAAGCTTTATAAGGCCTTGAGAGGAGGAGGAAGGGAAGGAGCCTGATCAGCATCATCGCAAAATTGTTAGGAAGGAGTAGAGAAGAGCCGACCAAATTAGAAAGATAGAATCTGTCGAGTCTCACAAATGTGTAAAGGGCGGGGGTGGGGGGGGGGGGTCGTCCACTAGACCAAGGATGAAAACGAGGGGAATTGGTAAGAGAAAGAGCATCAAAGTAGTTGAAGCCATCCACCGTGCAATCTCAGGCCTGTCTCTCAGAGAAGGAAATACAATTAGGGCCATCAAGAGTGTGAAGGTACATATTGAAATTTCCCGCAATGACGGAGGGAAGGGTGTTGAACGGAAAAATGGCATTCCAAAGATCAGTCCGAGCAAGGGGAGAGTTAAGGGCATGGACATTGATAATGTTGAAGGAAAAACCGCATTTAGAAATAGTGCAGAGACCACCAAGAAGGGGTAAATGAGAGGTCATCTTCTAGTTTTAGTTTCTTGAAGGCAGATGACCAGGTTATGATGACAGAAGGACGAGAGATAGTGCACGAGCAAAGAGCGACGAATATGGGATTAAGACCTCTAATGTTCCAAGTAATTATATTCATGAGCAAAAACAAAAGAGAGTGAGAAAGCATGTCCGCTAAGAGTGCAAAACATAAGACAAAGAAATAACCTTACGGAAAGTTCAGCTTCACTCTCGAACTATTCAATCACATCCTGAGTATCCCTTGATTTGGCAAATGCTAGCGCTTTTAGCGAGGTTCCAATGGAGACCTTGCTGATTTGGCTTTGTCCCATTTCCTTAGGAGGACACCATACTTGGATGGATGACCAAAAGGCTTTCTCAATCCCTTTCACCATTGGAAGATGCTCTACATTTACGAGGAGCTGAATCAGACGAGGCGTTGTTAGGAGGACTATTTAACAAGAGAATCTCTTTAAAAGTCCTACCCCTTGAATCGATCCTCTTTCCCATTATAGCTTTTTTATGAGATTTTCACAATATATGAGTGTTAGGAAGAAGTTCCATAAGGTCTTCTGCTGAATTATTTTGGAAATTTGACATGCTTGGATTGTCTTTTGTCATTATTCAAGGAGGCAGCCTTTGTTCTCTTAGGATATCGTTTCTCTAAAAATCTCCTTTTGGAAAGCTTCGAAGATGAGTCTTTTCATTAAGGAAACACCTGCTTGCCAACTGAAAAAACAATAGTTGTGTCCGCACTATCTTCATTAATTCCTCTATAGAGTTTGTTCTCAATTGTAGGGGTAAAGAGCCTTTCAACATTATTCAAATCAAAGGCTGAAACATTCAACATGGCCCACAAATTCAAAAAAGCAATCCACTCGTTGAAGGATTTTTGACACGCTTTTTGTTTCGATGCTCACTTTTTGTATTGTCTATCCCAAAGTGTTGTTCACATCCTTCAAAGAACAATCTTCAATTACCCTAGGTGACTTTGGAAGAGAGTTCATATTTCTAACATTCGGATTTTGACTGGAAGGAACTTCAAATTCCTTATCAATTGAGGGAAATGTCACTTTGCTAGGTGCATTAAAAGCCTGTTTTTTGCCTTGCCCATCAAGCAAGTTCTCCAAGGTTATTTGTTATTGACAAACTAGTGAATAGGGGAATGCATCATCGGTAACTTTCCCATATTTTTTTAGTCTTTTCTTCTTGTAAACTATCTGTTCATGAATCTTTCATGTTCTTCCAATATCTCCGGTTGTAGCCTCCCATTGCAAGCAGTAGACTTTGACGTAGGAGAATAATCTGAGCTATCTGCTGGGTATAGCCCAACTCTCTTAAGCTGTTGTTGGAGGGTTTGCGGATCCCAAGGCAACCCTAACTCTAGTTAATAAGTGAGAGGGATTTGGCACTCTGCGTGCATAAGTCCAACCCGATGATCACATAGTTATTTGATTATAAAGTTAGGCCTTTTTCCAAGACTTTTAATGTTGTAGGGCCTAAAAGTCAAGTTAGTGAATAAAATAGGGGTTCCCACCTGAATTCGTTTTCAAATTGGGTCCTCCAATTAATGAACGGGTTCCCCCCACTTTTTAAATGTTTAGGTTTGAGTGGATCTTCTTATTTGAAATCTAATTTAATTGTTGATTAGGGAAAGCTATTCAGATCACCATTTTAAGATCCATTTGGATCTGAGAAATTAGAGAAAACAACAAAAATCGATCATTTATGTCAGATTTGATCAAAAAGGAGACAAAATCATCATCAGACTTGATAACTTTTTACCCTCTTATAGGAAACCTTCGCCGAGTTGTAGACAACTTCAATTGCACTCACAAAACCTTCAGATTGAACGGCGAAGGTTATTCCCAGCAGATTTGTAGAAACATTAAAAAACTATCAACAAGTACCAAATCCCTAAAAAATACAGAAAAAGCATTTCCACTTGATTCATTGTGCATAGATGTGATTCAGATCTATCTACTGCTAGGTCAACGAAGATTAATACCAAGAATAGAAGGCCAAAGTGACTGTTCATCTAGTTGTTGGTAACCTTTTGTGGAAAGTTTAACACCTTTTTGCAAAAATATCTAAAAAGAACCTTCGTCGAAACCTTCGCCAGAGTCTGTGTTAGTCCTACTTACTATTTTATAAAATCAGTGAGTTGGGCGAATGTTAAGCGTGGGCCAGTTGTCATATTGACCTATTTTTGTCAAAAAGGCCACTTTTTTGCAAGAATAACAGTATTACTCTTGAGCCTTTGCCGAAACCTTCACTGACTCTTTTGAGGATTCTATTTATAGTAAATCATCATTTTTGAGTTCAACGAAGGTTAGATCTGTCAGTATCATCCAGAAAGTCTAATTTTATGCTTGCCAAGCTGCAAAAACCTTATTGTTTGCCAACAAGAACCTTCACCAATCCTACCCTAGTTTCATTTGTGTCAGATTTGATAGGGCTAAAGAAGATAAAGAACACGAGCGAAAAAGAGAGCAGGAATATTTGCGAAACAGCTCTCCCGCTACAATGGGCTGCTAGATGCAAAACAATCTAATAGATTGTCTGTGCTAAGTGTAGTCACAGCTTCAATGTTCTGGTGCCCAACAGGATCTTAAAAATTAATTCATACTCACAAAAACAGAATGAGTACAGTCCACCGAAGATATTAGAAATGGTTTGAGGTATTACTTGATATTAGATTCAATAAGAAGTTCAATTTTGAAATAGATTGAAAGAGTAGTATGATAGCGCAAGTTCCTCAGGCATCAAAGATAGCCATCATTTGATCAGAAGCTAAGGAGTCATAGACGTCCATGTTTTTATCGGAGTGAGTGAACAAGTGTTATCAAACAGCGATGAAATGCATTCAAATCACAATAAGCATTCATCTATGTTATACACAGTTAGAAAGCATATTGTTGTTATATTACATTGAAGCACAACAAATAGCAGTTACAACCAAAATGACGGCGTAACTAAGAGGCTCAAAGTCATTCGTCTCATGGACGGAGCATCGCATAGACTATGCTAGGATGATCCATTTATAGATTGCATCCATCTATTAATTACAATAAATGTTTGTCATCTAATTAGACAAGTCGTTGTACTTGGAAGTATTTGGCTTGTGATGACAAGTGTACAAATGTGTACACAATCAACGAGTAGGGAATGTTGACGCGAACGAGGACGTTTCATTTTTCTCTCACTTCGCATTTTTGGGAAGTGGCTTTCTCTCACATCACATTTTCGGGAAGTGGCTGGAATCGTTCCTCTTTGAAAATAGACTACCTTCGAGATTTTTCTCTCTCTTCGCATTTTTGCGAAAAAAGCCGAAGGTCTTGTAAAACAGTTCAATTTGATAAAGTAACTATTTTGTCGCATTTCGAGCAAATGCGAAAAAGACGAAGCTGTTGAAAAACATAGTTCATTTCTGCAGACTGTTGCGACACTTGGTGTATTTCTACAAACTTGTTCTAAATGCTAATTCATGGAAGTCCTTGAAGATGGCCAAGCCTTCAATGTTCTTCAACTTAACATCTGAACATGAAAATGATAGGATTGGTTACCCTTTGCTAGAGATCAGCCGGAAGCCTGTTGTTGTAGTCGTTCTTCAAATAGTTCGACTGTCTAAGTTGTGATTCCTACAGGTATCAAATGAGCAGACATAGAACCCAAAAATGGGTTTCACCTTATCCTAGATCAAAGATTAGTAAACATGCAGGAAGAATCTTGAGATAGAAATTGATATTCACCAAGGAGACAACGGTGGACTTAATTTTCAACAAGATTTACCCACTGTGAAGTCGGTGAAGGGTATTTTCACCAGATTTGTAAGAAAACAGCCAAATCAGTGATTTTTTACTCCAAATAGCAGTGAAGAACCTTCGTCGAGTCATTCTTCACCTAGGAAACCTTCGTCCGTAGTATTTTTCGTTATTGATCTACCAGATCTAGCCACTATCAAATTTCTAGAACATTCTGTTATATTCTTGATTTAATTATGAAAAAGCCAAATTTTAGAAGTGTCGATCGCTTGATCAAAGATCTTTTTCTAAAGAACATAAGAAATCTGATTATTGTCAAGTGATAGAAGTTTTACAGATCTGATCTGAGATAGGATTTGATTGAAAAATCTAGATCCAATCTCATTGTCTGATTGGATTGATTCACAATGGATGTTCCACTAGTGATTGTTAGAAGGTCACCTCGGTTAGAGATACCAAAGTATAATGGATTATCTGACCTGTCAGATTTCTCAAAATCTATTCGAAATCATGTGAAGTATATGGTGAAGTTTTTCCACAAGATAAACTTAAGCCATTTCCTATGGCCTTAACTGGAGCAGCACAGATTGGTTCTACAACCAAGATAAAACAGAACGTGTCGATTGGAAAGTTGTTAAACAAGCCCTCATCACAAGATTTAAACCAAGAAAATTTATGGAAGATACTTTTCTACTTTTACGTAAAATTAAAATGGGAAAGAGAGAGGGAGCACCAGACTATATTGAATGGGTTAAGCACCTCAGATCTGAGTGTGATTCCGATTAATTAATAATGATGCTATAATTATGTGGTTTTTAGTGTTCGAGGAAGGATCTCCCTCGGTGCATGCACTACCAATTAACAGTAGGCGAACACAAGAATGAAAGTAGAGCTAGACTGTGCAGTGGTTGCGGAAGCAAGAGCAGACAATCAGACAAAGCAATCAAAAAGTTAGACAGAAGGTTGAAAGCATGCAATATTGACATAAAATCTAAATGTAGAAGCAGACAATAATTTATTCAAATTAAGTATAATGAAATACAGATCAAATAATGCTGATAAGCACAAGACTATAGTGGATGAAACCACGTGCTCATAAAGCTAACCACAATTTGTAATAGTTATGAGCTTATACTGACAATCCGTTTGAAAAATAAAGAATCAATGCACTATCTCTAATAAGCTGGCGTCTCAGCGTCAATGTGCCCTTGAGCGTATGAATAATCAACTTAGATGATCTGGTTCTTACATCTACTTCTAAAATAATTTACATTTGTATAGATGAGTGTACAAAAGATGGCATGGAGCCACTGTGCCGTCAGGAGGAAGATCGTGGCTCCTGTCATTGTCAAGTTGTTGCACAGTACAAAAGATGAACGTGAGGAGACTCGATAGGTCGGACTTCCCCGCGGATCTCAAAACAACAATCAATATCATGTATAGAAATCTAAATGAAATTTATGATGTGCACAAAGTTGTGCAATAAAGTATTGTCATTCATAATGGACATGAAGTAATGCAATAGAATATTAAATGAAAAGTAATTTAAGAATGAAAAGTACCTCATGCTTAGTTTGTTATTTGATCCAAATGTTAAATGCAATTCAAAAATATTGTTTTAAAAACAATTCACGAACATCGCTTCTCCAAGAACTCAACTCCAAGAATAGCCCGATAAAAATGCGCGCACTATTTTTTACGCATTTTTTATTTATTTTTTACCTAATTTAGGACGTTAGAATCCGACGTCCAAACGCGTCGGATAGACGTCGGACCTTTTTTTGATCATTCTGTTAACAGAGATCAGAATTCGACGTCTATGTGGGACGTTGGAATCTGACATCCAAGTATACGTCAGATGGATGTCAAACATCCGTCGGACAAATTTTTGCATCATTTTGTATTTACAAACGTCGGAATCCGACAGAGTTTTGAGACGTCGCAATGCGATGTCCACGTCGGACCTTTTGCGACGTCTTTGGACGTCGCATTGCGACGTCCATGTCGGAATGCCTTTCAGTCATCGACATTTTGGGTTGCGGAATCTGGCAGGTTGTGCTTGTCAGATTGCGACGCATTTTAAAGTCGTCAGATTTTGACGACCTTATAGCAACGTGTTTTTTCGACGTCCGCGACGAATTAAAAAAAATTAAACTCGCGATTCACGTCGCAAAACACGTCGCAAATCGCGACGGGGGTTGTAGTGAATATTGTAAAAATACCTTTGTTGAGTAATAAAGATCAGTCGTCTCACTCTGTCTCTGTGGATTTGAATGGCCAGACAAAGTGAACTTCGCCCAGATCGGTCATGTTGAATTCAGAAGATAGCATCTGTTTTTAGTATCCTTCACCAGATTGGTGTTGTTGCTGAAAAGCAATGTATCATCAACATACAAGGTGATTATAACAAAGGATTGATGCACTGACTTGAAGTAAACATTGATGCACACTTGATGCACTGCTAGAAGATTATTAGATGTTCTACATACATATATTTGCCAAATGCAAAATTCTTCAATGACATTTTGAGTAAATCATGGCCTGTTTATCAACTAGACAGTCTTGATAGATAGGTAATTCAACTTTTCTATCAAGATAGTCGAGATCAAGAACAATGGATTGCTTAGACATCTATTGTACTAAAGCATGATTCCAACTATTGGACTGCGATGTTGGGAGGATCGTGGGAGTCTAGATTCACCGCATGGACAACCTTGAAATGGATTGTAGGCGCGAATAAACGCTATTTGCCGCACAAGAAGGAGTTTACTATGGATCGCCTTGAATTCATGGAGAAAGTGCAACACCACCTTATCAAGGTCAGAAGAGAGGCCAA
The DNA here is from genome assembly GCA_029204225.1 of Diphasiastrum complanatum. Taxonomy (NCBI): domain Eukaryota; kingdom Viridiplantae; phylum Streptophyta; class Lycopodiopsida; order Lycopodiales; family Lycopodiaceae; genus Diphasiastrum; species Diphasiastrum complanatum. Next base: position 32,272,714 of record CM055098.1, read on the forward strand.
CCAGAGCCCAACGTGAATAATCTCGTGAGATCTCATGGGACCACCACCAGTTTTGGTGGGGAATACTGTTGGAGGGTTTGCGGATCCCAAGGCAACCCTGACACCAGTTAATAAGTGAGAGGGATTTGGCACCCTGCGTGTGTAAGTTCAACCCGATGATCACATAGTTATTTGACTCATAAAGTTAATAAAAGGACTTTAGGCCTTTTTGTGAGGCTTTTAATGTCGCAGGGCCTAGAAGTCAAGTTAGTGAATTAAATAGGGGTCCCCGCCAAAATTCATTTTCAAATTGGGTCCTCCAATTAATGAATGGGTTCCCTCCACTCTTTAAATATTTAGGTTAGAATTAGCCAATAGGAATTGGGGCTCCCATCTCCTCAATCCAATATATAAGTGGCTAATTCGAATCATTGTACATGTTCTCTCTTCATTTCAATACAAGAAGGTTGGTCCTCTTATGGAATGGATCAAGAATGTCCTTGCTCTTTATCTCTTTCCTCCATCTCTCATGCTTTCTTTGTGTCTGCTAATTGTTGGATTTGATACTTATTGGGATTGCCAATTCTTATGCTTTTTGTGAGAGAGAAAGGGAGAGAGAGAAGAGTAAGCTTCTATCTTTGTGGATTTAGTGTTAATGGATGTAGGGTTAATGCTTACTGTTAATGGATCTTAGTGTTAGATGTGGAATGTATGCACATGCTGGAATTTGGATTATGTTATCGCTCTCGTGGGAACGAACCTCCACGTGACAACTAACCTCGTCTCCTTGATGCTTGTGTGCTTGGATCTAGGGTTGAGGCTGGGATAGGACTACAACTGCACCATGGAAGGGCTCAATCCAATGACAATGGTTTAGGAATGAAGTGATTATCACTTAGATTAGTCCTACAATAATCACTGATAAAAGATCGATAATGAAAGCTAGGGGGGGAAACATCATCATTGGATGAGCTTTTCAACCATTTAGAGTTTCGAGAATCACCTAGCAGAGGAAGGCCGAAACTAGAAGCAGTCTTGAAAGGGCCTAGAGAGGCCAATCGAGCTGCCTTTTCCTTGACAGCAATCTGAAACTCAGCAAAAGAGGGCAGGGGAGAAGCACCCTGACAAGAGCACCTAGAAAGGCTTAGACAAGCAAAAGTGAGGCAGATAATCAAAGTAAATAGGCTGACTATAATAGGCTTCACCATCAAATATATAGAGAATAGAAGGGAGGTCATCCATCAGTTTCCAAAGGATACAAGCATTAACATGCGGCGATAAGTGAGTCAAAGTCTACCACAATGTCAAAGACCTTTCCTAAACAGAAAAGCAAACAAAAAAGAAGACATTTGAATCTTGCTGGAAGAGTGGAAAGACAATTGAACAGTGAAAAAAATAGAATCAACATTCTGAAGGCTGAAGTTCTTGCTGAACTTGAAGGACGAGACAACAGAGCTTTTGAAGCTTAAAGGCGAGGAGTAAAAAAGTTCAAGGACATCCGCTTTAGACCCAAAGTGAAGAAGGAATCAGTTGTCACCCAAGGATTTGAAGTCGAGAAAGAATTTGAAATGAGGGGTAATAAAACAGCTGATAAATTATTTAACGAAAGAGGGATCATGAAAAAGAGAGTTAAAGTAAGTGATTGCAAAGGAAGCCAATAAATAAGCTTGAGAAGCAAAAAGGGCTTCGAGATCCACTAAAAAAAGAGAATGAGATGTTACCATTTATAGATTTCCTAGATTCAACAGAAATGATGACCTTTTTCAAATTCTCCCATTTGTCCACAAGAGGAGCTTGAGAACAAAGAAGGGTCTACATAACTACGAGAGGGAAGGACAGGAGAAGGGAGAGGAAGTAGTCCTCTAGGGTTGATGGGAAAATTGTTTGGCACAGTGATATAGGCAGGAGCAACTTCCAACATGTCACATTTAAGGGAAAAATGGGGCGACCTAGCGGAAGAGAAGGGGGGGTCGGCTTACCACGATTTTGTGAAGAAGAAAAAAACATAAGTTAGACCTACCAGTCCAGAAGAGAGTGTGTTGAAAAACACACCCATAACAAATGAGAAACAGGACCGAGCAAGGAATATGTTGAAAAACACAGCTCACAAGATGATAAGCTTAGCTACAAAAGAGAGAGAAAAAATACGACCTCATAGGGAACAACATAGCAAAACCGTGCAGAAGGAAGAAGAGTTGAGAGACACACATCACTGAATCCAAAAAAAAAGCAGATTTGAAGAGCCCATAAAAGTCAAGAGAAAGCTCTAAGACCAAAAAGGCAGCATAGATCACAACTCCTATCAAAGTTCACCAAATACAAGACAACTTTTGCACAATGAGAGCACAAACAAGCACTAGAACTGAAGCACAAAGAAAGTTTAGATCTAGGCAACAGGAACGACAAAAAAAAAACACTACTCCAAGCAAGTTGATTCAAGCTATCAGAAGCACGAGTCCCCTCAGGTTGCTACACTCTAGTAGTGTGAACTAGGAGGGAAGGTCTCCTAAAATTCTAAAGTTCCAATTAAGAACTTGTCTTTAAAAACAAACCAACCAAATATTCATAAACATATCAAAAGGAAGTACAAAGCTTAACAAGGATGTAACTCCTAGAACAACTCCATTCAACCATAAAGCATACATATCAAAAGGAAGTACAAAGCTTAACAAGGATGTAACTCCTAGAACAACTCCATTCAACCATAAAGCATTCAATCATAAGACACGATGAGGGACAAACCAGCCCCCCCCCCCCCCCCCCCCCCCCCCCCCCCCCCCCCCCCCCCCTCCCTCCCTCAAAGGATTCTTTTTATACTATGCAAGACCAACTGGCCCTTGGCCTATTACATATACAGAGGATAGAATGATTGAATAGTTTCTTGAAGTCTTTACATCATTTGGATTGCAAAAAAAAAAATTAGATCCTAAAGAATCCCATAATTTTAAAAAGGGATTAGACTTTGGCAGAGATCATTGAACGCAGGATTAGATCTTGTTTCCAAATACATGCAAAAGGTTAAACATCAGTGGAAGAACATGCGTGGACATTTGACATCGATTCCAATGACATGCAAGTGGTTAAACATCAATGGGATAACATGCATGGACATTTGACATGGATTCCAATGACATGCAAGTGCTTAAATATCAATGGGATAACATGCATGGACATATGACATGGATTCCCATTACATGCAAATGGTAAAACATCAATAGAAGCGCATGCATACACATAAGACATGGGTTTCCATGACATGCAAATGGTTAGACATCAGTGGAAGGGCATGCATACCAAAATTACAAGCATACCATAGATTAGATGTCATTCCATACACATGCATGAGCATAGATCACCAAAATTACATGCATGCATGAACATTAATGAACATGCAAAAGGGTTTGGACATGGTTTTAGTGTGGATAGAGTGTGAGAGATAGAGTGAGTGAGTGAGAGGGAGTGTGTGTGTGTCCAATCCAAGATTGGCATAGCCTCCTTATGCCATAGCTCCAAGCTTCCTTCTCCAAGCATCTACACACAAAGAAACAAGAGCAATAGGAAAACTAGAATGAAAGAGAGATGAATAGCAAAGGAGGGGGGCGAGTTCCTCTACTTATAGGAAGTGGGGAGGCCTAGGAAAGTGGGCGAGGTGTCATGTACATGTGTGAGAGGTGTAAGGGAGACTCTAGGTGAAGTAGAGTGAGGGGGTGAGGTGTATAGGTGTGAGAGAGTTGTTATGAACTTGAGAATAGAAAAGTGAGAGAGTGGGAGGGTGCATTTTCCTAGGTATACTATGGCTCTTGCCATTTGGCAAGGTAGGTAAGTTGCATATTGACATATATGGAAGGTAGGTAGCCTAATATTTTATGTTAGCCACTTCTAAGTTGTATTTTCTTGGTTACAACATTGGGATTCACCCTTTGTCGCTCTAATTTTCACACCTAATATGCTTTTGCAAAGCTCCAATCTAATTCGTGCATGGGTATAAAATCTATTGTATCGATCTAGTGACTTTGAAGCTGTGATCAAGTAGGGCAGACTTCGAACTATCAAAGGCGGTCTGAATCCGATAGGCGTAGTTGCATGCACCGAGGATTCAGTGCTCGCTTCTCCCTGTCGCGGCGGACACACACCAAATCCCAACATGGTATCAGCGCTTGGTTCCTACTCTCTGATTCTTTGAAGTGGATATAGAGCTTACATTATCATAACGATTGTTCTGATATAGAGTAGACACTTACTTTAATTGTTTCCAGTCATATAATCTACTATCTGCATACATTCATCCTGAACTTCCAGATGGATTCGCAATCATAGTCTGCTCTAATGGTAGACAAACTCGACGAACGACCACTTATGAAAATTCAAAATGAGAGTAGTACTGATGGTCAAGGAGCTTTGAGAAATAGTTGCTGGAACCGAACTACTCCCCAGTGTCGATGAGCAATCAATTTCCAAGTGGAAGCTCATGGATGGCAAGGCTTTCATCTTGATCATCCTTAACATCTCCGACACATAGGTTGGCCACATCAGGCCCAATCTTCGAAAGAAGCTTGGGACTTATTGAACACACTATACGAAGTGAGGAATGTCACTTTAAAACTGCATATCATGAGAATGTTCTTCTCACTCAGAATGTCAAAAAGTGATTGTTACATCTATTTCTAGTAGGTGGGATTCAAAATAATTCATGACATGGATAGTCGGTCGCTCCAATGTATTTGGTTATTGGTCATGCCTCGTCATTCCGGGCTTGGCCGATAAAGTAATTAATAATCATATGAGGACCCAAACCTATAATTGGACATAGGAGCACTTACATGGTGTTTGACTGCTATAATGCAAGAATAGGAGTTCAATTGTTATTCTAGATTGCAAGAAAGTAGTGTATTTTTTGGGACTTTTGAGTGTGAATACCTATCAAATGGTGGTCTGAACCTGTTGGATCTTGTTAGAAGCTTAAAGATATGATGATTTCCTCCATTTTGAGCCATCATGCATCCAATTTGGTTGTGTGAGGCTTAGGCACCATTGTGTTGAAGTTTTGCTTGTTGAAGGAGTCCAAAAATTTACTTTTTGCATGATCTAAGCCTATGATTGTTTGCCGGACCTCATAGAAGCCTCTATGCCTCTCTAATGAACCTTAATAGTGCTTGTAACCTCTGATTGGATGCATATTGGGATGTAGATGGATTTTTTATGAATCAACCTTGAAAAAGTGCGCCCTCCTACCTGTTTTTTAGTCAGTTACAGATTGCATGTGTGAAGCCTAGTTAGAAGGGTGACATGGCAAGTGTCTTGTAGACCTACTCTCCCTCTGTATTCTACTTTACAGCGACCAATTTGGTGTCATGTAGAGAAAGTTATGGCTATCGGAAGTTTGGCAATTTTTTTATCTAAAATTCGAAATTTTTTCGCAATGTTCTTATGCATGCATGCATGTAACTCAGTGTAGTGTTTTTTTGTTGATAAAAATGTATGGATAGACTTGTATGCATGTTTGAATGCATGGTACATGGGTGTTCAGTGAATTGATCAAAGAAAATTTCATGTGTGAAGCTATTTTTAGCAATTCTAGTTCAAAAAGCCAATTTCCCAGTTTCTAGGCAATTTACATAAAAAAATTGATTTTTTTAGAAATCAGTGCATGTCATATCTAATGGATGCCAGATGTTTCGTAATGTGATGGTAACTGTGAGATTGCTAAGTCGATGCTTCAGATCGATTTTCACAGTTTAGGTCCATGTCGAACGAATTTTGAAAATCCCACTATATGTAAAGTTTGTAGTAACTATGGATGTTTTGGATTTGTTCAAATTTGTTGATTATTGACCAAACAAAAATTTCTTGTAAAGTGAATGATCGTATTGAGTTGAAATCAATCCGTTTTTAAGGTCACAGTTCCTTTCACTTTTAGTTGTAGATTTTGAAATTTGTCAACTAACTGGGGCATTTATTGTTTTTGGGATCAGTAAAGACCAAGTATAACACAAATCTTATTGGAACAATTTTTTATTAATCCATATGAGAATTTGTCAGTAATTCGAGTGCAGCACTTAATAAGTTAAACAATCAAAACAGTCTAATTCATTAGTAGTTAAAGTACTACTGATACCAAACTGAACATTTTCCTAGTACAAATTTGTGATTCTGATCCTATAGTTGGATATAGGATAACCATATAGGCTTTTTGACTTTTTGGGCAAAACAGATCTAGATGCAGAGGATTCTTGGAGGAAAAGATGGTGGTATGGGACATCAGTGATTCCAAAGGAAATTTCTTGGGTGAGAATGTTTTGTAGACTAATGGTTAGTAATTATTGTATTGGCCATACTAACAATGAAATCTATTGGTTTTTTTGTTTTGGGTATTTTGGAAAATTATGAGATGTAGATCGATCCCAAATGATATCTCATTATTTACAAATTCTATAAGTTCTGAACTATTATGTTAAACCTCTACTTCTCAGTAATTTCTTAAATACTGACAATTGGATTGAGATTCATAAATATCCTTCCAGTGTAGAACCTGGTTCTGGAGGACTGAAAAGTTATATGAGATTATACTTCCAGTGTAGAACCTGGTTCTGAAGGACTGAAAAGTTATATGAGATTATACTTCCAGATATGATTTGTGAATATGGCTCATAATCAATTGATGTTTAGTGGAGTTTAGACTTCTTGAATACAAATGATATCTCTATTTGGTAGTTGATTATTGAGATGTAATATTTCTATCACTTGGGATAAAATATTCTATGATTTTTTTGAGGAAAAAGTCCGGTTTGTAATCAGTATTACTGAATTTTTCAAATATTTGATATCTTATACGTTGTCTCCTAATAACTTTTTGATTGAAATTATGGAATTTCTGTTTTACAGGGGGAGAATAAAAGATAGGAATAAGACATTCAATGAATCAGCCAATTGCATAGATTTTTGAAAAAAATCCAGTATGTGTGCAAAGGTAGAACTATCCAGTTGAATTAGAAGAACTCTCGAAGTGATTATTTTGAGTAATCTGGAACTAGAGGAGTTTTGGGGATGTTGAGCTATGAGATATTCATGAATATGGGAAGTAGTGGTAAAGATTAAAGTAAGGTTCACTAATTGTTGCCCAGTGTCATTTTGTTATGGATTGGATCTGAGGAATAAAGCTTTAATCTTAACATTATGTCCAAAGATGTTTGTATAAGTCAGCCTAGTCTTGGTTTGTACACTAAAATCTTAAGTAGGCTGATTGTTGGAAGGAATTTTGTTAATAAGAGTTAGATGGTTGGAATACTTGTGATGTGGAATTATTCACTTCAAAGATTTTCCAGATATGTTATTTACTCATGAGAAATAGAGTTTGTTTGTAGCCGAGTTGCAAGATTCTCAGTGAGTTTATGTGAGTAACATATGCGGATTATGGATATTTGCCAGTTTATAGCCTATGTTTATGTATTTAGTTGGATATGTTGCTTATGTACATCTTAATCTTGTGGATCTGCTATGTACTGAGTTTATATTGTATACTTAAACTAGTAAGAGTGCATAGACATATGAACAAGTAATATGCAAAATTGTTACTTGCTGGTTAATCTCTAGATGTTGTTCTAGGTGATTGTATAAAGTTTATGTTGTTAAATATGCATGTTATAATGGTCTTTAATTACTTGGTTGATTGTAGAATCTAGCAATTGGCAACTGATCCTAAACTTTGTCGGACGTCGTCGGAGTATTTAGATCGAAAGCCAACATTGAAAGGCAATCACACCATCCTGTGGATACTGACGCCAACATTGTCAAGTCATTTGTAAAGATCGTAGATTGCCTAACAGTTGGATCTGGCGAATTTCTATACTCATAAGCATAAAATTGTAAAGCACGGTTGAAGTCAACTGAGATTTGCTAGTTTTACTTTTAATATACGATGGGCCAATTTGAGATGTGGATGCTGACTTGTTCCATTGGAATCCCCAAACATTTCCATTTGTTACATTGCGGCATTGGCACATAGTAAGGATCTACCCGTAATTGGCGAGTGTTACAACCATATTCAGCAAAGGACATGGAATAGTCCTAATATGGTAGACCGGCCCTCCAACGTTCGATATTATTAGTCACGCCTAGATTTTATTCCACATCGAGGCCTGTTGGTGAGTAATGACCTTGAGAGGACCCAGATACTCTAATTGAGACATATGGAGTAGTGCATGCACGTGTGACGTATATAGGCTTGAGGAATGCATGAAGAGACTGTGACCTATTTATAGTTGACTTGCATGGGGATTGCATGGGTTCATGCACAAGATCCTACTCTCTATATATTGAGGTAGAGATTATCCCGTCAACGACTTTGCTCTAGGTTACCAGTTGAGCTCTTCTCCTTTTGCTATCACATGGCATGGCTCGGGGGCTAGATCCAGGTGGGATCTAAGATTGGTTGGGTGGTTTTGCTCCATATTCTCTCTTGTGTTGTCCTATCCTCATCTTAGGGGTTTTCCCTAGTGGTCTTTACATTGGTATTAGAGCCCGACAAAGATGCAGTCTTGGATAGGATGGAGACAAGTTCTATATCAAATCGAAATTGGAATGCACTTGGATTCACATCCCAAATGGAGCGCTGTTTTTTCAAGGAAAATTGGGTTTGGATTCACTAATTCATGTGTGAAGCATGCTTTTCAAACTTGGTGGTAGAGTGTTTTTCTCTTGTTTGATTTTATTAGAGATGTTGTGAATTAGTGTGGAATTCATTCTTATTTTTTCTGATGCCTTGAGAAAGTTTTCATTTGAAGTAGAATGATCTGCATGAGTAGATCCACTTTTTTGTCTAAATCTATTTTTTGGGTTGAGCAATTTGCAATGTTGAAGCAGTACCTGAGTGAGCAACGAATATTGTTGAGTATCTGATGCTAGGTCAACATAAAAAAAGTACAAAAGAGACAATTGATTCATAAGGCTCAACCTTATCAATTGATTGCGGGACATTTGTATTGTTGCGGAATGGATGATATTCTTCGAAGATGTGTTTTACCGCATGAAGTACCTGAATTAATCAGGTTTTCACAAAATGGAATGGGCAGAGGACATTTTTCTACAGATATCACTGTTCGCAAGCTTTTGTAATCAGGGTGTTGGTGGCCTACATGTCATAAAGACATCGAAAATTATATTCAGTCATGTGATGTTTGCCAACGGGCACGACATCCTACGCGACAGAATTATGAACCATTACATCCGGTTTTATCGCAGGCACCATTTGAGAAATGAGGCCTAGATAATGTTGGTCCTATTCATCCTGCGACAAGAGGATCTCAAGCCAAATATATCATCGTAACAACCGACTATATGACCAAGTGGGTTAAAGCCAAAGCTGTTAAAGTTGTCGATGCGAAATCTAAAAATGGCTAAATTTCTCTATGAACACATCATTATTAGATTTGGATGTCCTATTGAGATCGTCAGTGATCATGGTACACACTTTGTTAATCAAACGATAAAGGTTTGTTGAAAGACTTTTTCGTTATTCATCGGTTTAGTCTCCGTATTATCCATTTAGAACTGCTTACAAGAGTAGCACGAATCAAACACCTTTTCAACTGGTTTATGGTCAAGATGTTGTCATGCCGATTGAGTACCATCTCTACGCATAGCAACAACAGAGCGATTAGATGATGATAAATCCTTACAACTGCGTCATGAAGCTTTGCACAAATTATGTGAAACCGGATTGATGGCAGTTCATGTGTTAGCAGCAGAGAAAGCTTGCCGTAAGGCATGGCAGGATCGTCGATTACACAAAAAGGATATGAAAGAAGGAGATCTAGCACTGATGTATAAAACCAAGTTGATCAAAGAAAAATTGAAGTTTACCGATGAAGGACCATATAAGGTCAAAGAAATACTGAACTATGGAACGGTTATTTTGGAACGTTTGGATGGAAAAAATTTTGATACTCCAGTGAATGGCAGCCCATCACGTAAGTTTTGGCAGCCCGATTTGCCAGTTTAGTTATCATGATCCAAGACTATGTCAATTTCTTGTTTTCACTACTTGATTGACGTTTTCTTTTGAAAAAGACAAAAAAAAAAAATAGTGCAAATGAAAATGTATGGAAAGACTGATGAGCAAAAATCAGAAATGTCATCAGATCAGAAAAATTTGAAAAAAAGTATTTTCAGGAATCAGATCTTATGGAAAATGACTTGGAAAACTACTTTTTGGATCATTTTTTGCACACACTGTTCTAGAATTGTTAAAAAAAGATTACTTTGGTTTGTTGTCCATTGCTAGACAGTAAGCCAATGAATCTTAAAATTATCAGAGCAAAAAAAGTAGATGATCCTGCAGTAGGATGTTATCTGTTAAGTAAGAGAAGTATAAGAAGGTTAATGGAGTTTGTTGTCCATCGTTGGATGGACAACACACCAAACCAATCTTATCAATCATTCTTTATCATTATGAAAGAGAGCCATATGTCTATCGTTGGACATCGGCTATCTTTTATGTTTTAAAGAAGCCAACTAGCAGTGTTTGCCAAGGGCCACTCCATCGTTGTCTATCAAAGCTTGAAAAAGCTATCTTAAAGTTGAAAAGGTAGCAAGTAGATCATTGTTGCCACCTGACATTGTGGAACCACATGAAGGAGTGTGTAAAGTGAATGACTGTCCATTCTGCTTAGTGAGGCAGAATGGATGTGTTTCTACATTCTGAAATGCGCTAGATCTGTCCATCACTGGACTTCCATACTTCAAAACATAAAAGACTCATTCATAACTTTGTGTGGTGAGCATATTTTAGCAATAGCTATAGATTATTAAATAAGTATCATACTGCATACTTGAAATCATGAGAGTAGAATAGCAAAGCAGCTAGAAGAAATATGCTTAACGTATGATAGTATCATGTTGATCAGGGAACTGGTAAGTTGCACTTTTTGCATGTGAGAGATAAGTGAACTCTTCACGGTGTTGTAAAGAAAAAACCTCAAAACTGCTTGCTTGTATAGTGTCATGCAATGTGGTTCCTTGGAAGGTATGAGTGGGAGAGAGAAAGTTCCCTCCAGTTAGGATTTTAAATTTTAGAATCTTATAGTGTTTTTGAATTTTAAGTGGGAAACCCACTTAGTTAAGAAAAAACTTTTTTTTATGCAAGTATAGAAGGTTAATTGGACCTTGTATTTTTGGGGAAGCGATACGTCTGTTGTCTACTTGTTTAATAGCAAAGCAGGGCAAAAATGAACGAAGGAGCTATAATTGTTCCATTGACCAAAAGAAAAAAATTCACTTTGTGGCTAAGGACTCCTCTGGAATCGTTTTTAATTGTAAAATTTTGGTTAGAATCTTTCCTGCTTAGAGTTATGCAATGAAGTTAGATGTGACATTGAGATGTTAGATCTTGGAATTCAACAACAAACCCAAAAGAAACATTCTTGACATGATTTTATCTTGCTGTGTCCCCGTATCTATTAAAAGTTTCTAGAACCTTTTTGCTTGATTTAAATAAATAGATAATGGCTACTTGATTATTTTAAGGAGTATCACTCAAGCTTCATAATGTTGAAATGATATAATTTGTGCACATTAAACTAAACTTTGGGCTATCAATGGTGGGTTCCTAGCGAAAGATCATCTCACATCTCATGGAGACTTGTGACCAATTTTCTAGAACCGAGTTGCAAGTGTTTTGATGTACATGTAGTATGTATATGTTGAAATGCAAGTTTCTCTAAATCCCAAGATTGAACATTAATTCAAAAATTTATGTAGAAATACAAGAATTCTATGTTATCATTAGAGGATATGTATCACCATCCATGTGATACCAACACGAGTTCCAAATCACAATTCACAATAAGAGCTTGTAACTTTTTTACATTGAGAGCTTGTGATTTTATTTTTTTCTGGGTTGAAGGGCTCAGTTGCTTTTCTTCTAGAGGATGATATGTATCGATTGGAAATGTTGTGATCAGTTAGCCATCACCACAACATGCTAACAACTTCAATTGTAGGAGCTCCATTGTGACTAATATCATCTTGGCGAAACATTGTTTGTTGAATGGTATGTGAAGTAGATAATCAAAATTTGATTGCAGAAACATTACTTGGAAATAAATCAATGTTAAAATTAGAAAATTTGTAAAATGGGTTTAGGAATGATTGCACAAGGACATCAACCTTGTCTTGGTGTGTGTTTATCAAAACAATTTTCCAACATTTTTAATAACAAAGAATGTGCTAGCAATTATGTTGATTTGGAGATCCAAAGAAACATTATGGTTAAGAAAAATAATGGTTAGAAATGATTTGGTGTTAGTAAAGTGCAATAGGGCACTTTATAGAAATTGAAAATTGGTCGAAATCATTGAAGTTTTGAGGAATACAAAAAAAGGGATTCTACACTTTTAATGTGAGTGGATGATCTCTTTGACTTAGCATCAAATTTGCACGACCTTTTGATATGACTAAAGGATTCTACTGCTATAACACCAGATTACCTTGGTTGCATGAAAGATGGAGGGTATATCCTAGGTCAAAGGATTGACATCGCCAAAAAGTATTGTTTGAAAGGAGAGTACTATTAATCATAACATTCTTAAAAGGAAGAAATGACAATGCACTTAAAACCATAACTTTCACTGTCATGGAGATTCTTTGATGAAATATGTTAAGCTTATTGGTAGTGACCCTTTTAAAGAGAGCCTATTTTTTTCCGATCAATGAGTGACCATTAAATATCCTTTTTGTTTTTTGGCAATAGAATTCATACAATACTACTAGATCTTTAAAGTCTATACAATAATGTACAAATTCTAGGTAAAATCCACATGGAAGATGTTCAATGAAAAACTAAGCTGAAAGGTTGAAAAGGAGAAGGCCCTTAATGGTAGTATTACCGCTGGCCAGGGCAAATTTTTTTTGCATTTTGTAGCCCTGGCCAGCTTGATGGCTTGGCACGCTGATCGAGGTGCTCTCCTGCTATATTGATTGACCCAGTGATGTTGCGGCCAATCTAATCAGTGTAAAGGGTTACAATACTCCACCATTTTTGAGCTGATGGCAATCTCCAGCCGTGCCAAGCCATCAAGCTGGAGATTGCCATCAGCTCAAAAATGGTGGAGTATTGTAACCCTTTACACTGATTAGATTGGCCGCAACATCACTGGGTCAATCAATATAGCAGGAGAGCACCTCGATCAGTACTCCCATGCAACAGTATAACTCACCTGAGTGTTCCAAAGGTCCTGAAAGCCGCCCTGAAGGAGAACGATGGCTCTCTTTCTGTCAACTCCCACAGAGGCTCTATCTAGTTCTCACAGCGAGTGATGTAATAATGCAGGACTTCTGCAAAGTTGTCTGTGGCTTCCACTACTTCTCATTTCCATCCATTGTCGACTATACTTTGCTGTATGCTTGGATCAGGAACTCAGTCAAGCAATGCCCAGAGGTTTGTGCATATCCATTTGCGATCCCAGACTACATGGGCACAACAAAGCCAATGAAAGCACCCAACGGTAGAATAGGCGTTGATGGGATGATCAGCCCTGGCCAGCTTGATGGCTTGGCACTCCAGCATGCCAAGCCATCAAGCTGAAAAATGCAAATTATTTTGCCCTAGCCAACGTTGTCCAGGAGAAAAAAATTAGTTTTTTTTTTGGCCAGGGAGCCGCTCATTTCTTTTTGAAATCTACCTATCAATGTGTAGCGAAACCTAACATACTGTAAACAAGATTCTCACCATCAATCAGTTGCTTCTACACTTTGCTTCACTTTCGTCTTCCACTGGTTGGATCCAATGTTCTCCTGGTCACCTTTTTCCACGCTTATCGTCCTCTCTCCCTCGCCTTTTCCCTCTCACTTGCTCGCTCTCGTTCTGCTCCCCTTCGTCTTCTCTCTCTCTCAGCTCTCCTCTCTCCCTCTCTCTCTCTCTCTCTCTCTCTCTCTCTCTCTCTCTCTGAGAACTGGTTTCCACACTAGAGGCCGACATTTCCTTTGTGATAATTTTTTCAACTTTCATTACAAGAAGTTAGATCTTTGTTAGTATAGCAACAACACACTGGTTCCTGACTACATGTGTGCAACCACATAAACTTGGTATTTGTGGATTGCCCAAATTTAGCTTCTTTCCTATAAATGATTCGTATTTCCTTTCCTGCTGTCCAAATGCTTAATGAGGCCCTAGAAATATCAATTGTCCACCAGAAGAAAATAGGATGTGAGAAAAAGAATACAGAATAAGAAAGATGAAGCCAAGCTTGTGGAAATGAATAAAGCCACGTAAATAAGGTGTTCCCTCACGGTTTTAGGGTTTAGGGTTTAGGGCTTGTGGAAATGAATAAAGCCGCGTAAATAAGGTGTTCCATCCATAAGCTATGGTAACATGGTAAAGATTATCCAGATTCTAAGGTAAAATATTTAAGCAAATTCATTCAAGAGCCTAGCCAATATTTCTCAAAGAGAGAACAAAGCAGTAGCAAAACAGCCTCAACCAGGACCAATGGCTGAACTACCAAAGCTAGATAAACCACAACCTCTCATTTCAGGTGGTGATACTGCCCTAAAAGCTTGAAAATCCAACTACCATGCTTAGAAACCCGTTCTGAGCCTTATGGGCCAGATCGTACTGTACATTCCGTACAGTACATTCTGGAATGTACTGGGTTAGGAACGCTTTTTTTTTTTTCTTAATTCCAAAAGAACGGGTATCAAAGCCTGAAACGTATAAAAACAAAGCGTATGTTTGTGATCATTCAACAATGATAAATCTGATGAATTGAACAAGAAAGCCTGAAGGGAAGAGTAAGAAACAGAAGAGAACACACTCAATCCTTCCTACAATACTGATTTGGATGGATCCTATCTCATGGTGGTGCAACTGTTGTCCACAGACAATTCATGCTCTTGCAGACACGGGTAGCAATCTGGTGTGGGCACGATGCAAAAGCCATTCAATGGAACTGGAGGATCTGTGCCGAATCCAAGCCCATTCCTTGTCACAATGCAGAGCGCTTGGCCCCGATGCCCATTGCAGTAAGACCAGATGCGGATTTCAATATGGCTACAGCGATGGATCTACTTTGGCAGGAGACTTTTCGTCCGACACTCTCACAATGCCAGGAACAGATGGAAAGCCTCAAAAGTTCAACAATTTCTCCTTCGGATGTGCGCATCAAGCTTCTGTTAAAATCGGAAGAATAGGAGGCTCGCTTTTTGCTGTAATCATGTGTTAAAAAAATATGTATTTTTTAAAATTTTATTTTGGTCAAGTTCCGTTCCGGAATGGGCAACTATGATACCATGATTGACCACACTAGACAAAACTAATGTGTAGACAAAAATGAGATAATCAGGTAGCCTTGATTCTGATTTTTAGCTAGTAAGTTACACCTCGCTGGCAGGTAATACCTTTGGTATAGTACACAAATGCTGAAGGGCCCAAATAAATAAAATTCACAGGTTTGGACCATAATGCAGCTTATTTGGCTGATTCAAAGCAAAAATCAGCCAGTAGGGCTTAACAATACACTGGTAAAAACACCAACTGAAAATCCTACCTAAAATCAAATTACATATGAATTGCTCAAAGACTCGGCTTCAATGAGGTAATGAAGCGTGACATGTTCAAACTAAATAAATCAGGGAGCTATATTTAAGCACATATACACCTACAGGCAGTCAACAAACTTCAGTTTGATATGACCATCCTCTAGCATGGTATAGCTCCAATACCAGGATCCAGTACTCAAAACTTTTGGTGGGAGAGGATCCAGCCTGTGCAAAATGCCTGCATAATCATATATACTGCAGTGAGTACATAGCATTGTTAAAGATGCTTGTCTTATTCTTACAAAATAGCCTTCTCTTCTCTTCTGCATCAACAAACTTTGATGCTGCCAGAATAGGTGAGATGAATATACAAATCGACTAGTCCACAAGGTTGAGCTTTCTAGGTTATGTTAATACAAAACTTCAATTTTGAGCATTCCAACATACCATTTTAGGCAAAAAAAAAAAAACCACGTGGCAGCAAAAATTAAGAACACATCCGCAATGAATCATGTGAAAACAACACGTAAGAGCTAATCACTTTGCATGTTTTATTACAAGGAAAGGTTACAAAAGAGTTCTCCCTCCAAGAGCATGCAATACCTATAATCAGCAACTACAAAAATGAAAAAACACCATGCCCATCATACCCAAATATCATGAAAAAAGTATAAGCCCCAACCGCTATCTATAATTCTTATGCGCCAATAAAAACATTGAATTACAATGATGTCGAACTAGATGCTTCATGGAACTATTAAACTAAATGATGTCAACTCAATGTCTACTTCCAAGATGTCGGGAAAATGCGTATCTTGAAGAAGATTATGCCCAAAACATATGGGCCAAAGAAAAAGACGCAAAAAGGCCTATGCTGAAGACGATACTGCAAAACTGTAGTTGTGAAAAGAAATCAATAGAAGCAATCTTGGAAGGTGAAAACAGCTTGTCACCGAGGAAAGTTGCATGTCATGGGCGGGCAGTCTGGGGCACACACCATAAGAAGGAATAACATTTGGAGACATCAACAGAATAAGATACGTCGATTGACTGATCAAGAATGTGAGCATATTGCTCGAATGATTTTCATTAGCTTCTATCATATGAAGGGCAGCAGTGAAGCTATGATATTGTATGCAAACCTTAGCCCATTACTCAAGCTTGTCTCTTCAACCCTAGCGGCACGTTGACTTTAGTTTCCAAGACCCACACATTCAAAAAATTGTACGGATCAGTGCTTCACACAGTGTATACCAAGATCTGTACAGAAAACTTACCCATTTCTGAGCTAGTCACAAGCAGGCGGTGCCCTTCTGGTACTTCAAAAGTGTAAGGTCCCTGTAAGTCATAGAAAATTTAAGTACTGAGGTGCATTGTTGTGTAAATAGTGTTATCAGCAATACTATGCTTTTTAACCAGAGTTTTAAAATAAACAATCACAATGAAGATAAATGGATAAAAGTAAACCAAAATGTATTACCTCAAACGTAACATCATGAGCATAAAACTCAGCATTCCCCTGGAGATGGATTCTTAGAGCCTCAAATCTCTCAACTTTATGCTGCCAAAATACATTGGTAGGAGAATCCCAGTTGACCCCCTTATTGAAAACTCGAACTCTTTGCAAGTGACATCTTCCACACCTTCAAAAAATAGAATACAAATCAAAATTAAGTAGATAAGGAAAATATTTAAAAAACATGCTACACGATTATCAATATATCAAAGTGCTAAGGTAGTGGTCAATGTTGAGTCAATTTGAATGTCTTTCAATGACAGCTGGCTAGAAAAATGAGCCCCTTCAATCCATAATTGAGCTGGCTGAATAATTGAGCCTCTCAAATCCCTGACGATAGGCCATTATTCGAGTCTCCCTCTCAATCCTTGGGATAGAAGGTCGATTTGATATGGCTGAGGATGACATAGCTTGGCCCTAAAGCATCATAACTTCAAAGTTGCTCTCTAACCTGTAAAGTATGAAATAGATTTCAACAAACTCACTCAATTCCGTACTGCAGACTTGTCTCCCCAGATCCAGTTTTTCTAAGAGAACCCAAAATGTTTTGAGCTTGAATCAGAAGGCTGCCGTCCAGCTGCAAGGATATCAGCCATCAATAATTTGTTTGACCACTTTATGCAAAAAGACCAGATCCAGACCAGCTTGTGAAGTTTTTTAACATGAAACCTTTTAGTCTTGGAAGTTACATTTCAGGACGTCCAACATGTTACCTATCAATTGAAACATTAATACCAGAACCCATCTTGCACATATTGGACAGATACATTTGAATTTTGGCAGAAGTCTAACCTCAACATGGTCCCACACAAACTCAGCCACTTCAAGCTGCAACTCTGACCCTTCAGCTAATGATCCCCCTCTTATCTAAAAAAAGAACATAACATAGTATTTAGATTTGCTTCATACCAATTTCTGTCATTGCGTGATCACCTAACCAGATATGAAATGAGAAAAGCAGTTGCAAAGTAACCCTAAAGCATCCTCATAGCCCACACAGCATGCATGGTGGTTTCATTCTTAAACAGAGATTAAACCCTCAAATGTTAGGTCTTTGTAACGGATAACTCATCATGTCATCAACAAACCGATAATAAAGTGTTTAGAATGTATCTAAGAATCGAAAACAGGAAAAGAAGCTCAACAAATGATCTGCAGATGAAAAACATTCAATGAGTCATTTAACAAAATGTAGAGGAAATGAGACCACCACCTATGTAGTGATTCCTTTTAGCAAACTAGCAGAGAAGTTGAAATAACATGAGCATCCACATGCATGAGCTATTTCAAAAGAGAATCTAAGGAGAACATTAAAACAAACTTTTGACATTAAAAACAAGCAGTATAAAGTGCTAAACAGAAAATTATAAAAAACTTCCATGCAAAGGGCCAAAAGAATATTCATCAAAGGTAACTTTTTTGTTTGTATTTGAAATCCAGATCTATTCGCCAGTTTCTGGCAACAAGGCACCCATGGAGTGTAATTTTTATTGCTGGCCATTTTTTAAAAACCCTAATTTGTAGCTTTGGGAAACCTCATCTTTCTCACCTTTTTTGCAACAAAAGTTGAAAATAATCATATGGATGACGGTGCTAGGGTGAGGCAAGACTATTGATCCAAGTTTCACATCAAACTGAGCTCTACATCAAAATATCTTGCAAAGTTAAGTTTTTTCCAAAGCGGTACCTTTTTTTTCACTTCTGATTTTTTTGTTTCATTTTGTATGTGATTGGATCTTATTATTTCCTATTGTTCATTGATTCTAAGAATCCATTTTCTATCCATTTTGACCTTTTAGATGTAAAGTTTTTGTTTTCTGTTTTGAAAATTATATTTTAAATTCTGTTTTTGGATCTTCATTTTCTAACAAGTTCTTGCAGTTTCCACCAATGGGATATCTCTTTCTCAAGATGTCACACTTCGAAGTGGTGGCCTACTTCACTCAATTATTTGGCAACCTCTTCACCACCTCTTGTTTGCTGAATTTTCTACTACCATCACTTCACACATTATTTGGTGGACATCTTGGGGCAACTGGAATTTTTGTCTTATTTGACTAGGCCAGCTGGATCTTGTGTCATGGTGGATGCCAGAAGTGGGGTTACCATATAAGACTTTACAAGATCGATAAAGGGATCCTGGTAAGGGGAGGATCCACATTCGGAATGTGATCCATGCATGGAGTTGCTAACAATGAGATAAATATGCACAGAGCTTCATAATTAAGGGAGTGCACTTGATCGTCACCCCAACTACGCTTGAGAAAAACAAATCACACTAGCAGTACACTGGAAACATACTTGCACTGCATTTCTAGAAACGCGGTCAGAAATGCATTTCTGGATTTTAGGAGCGTTTCTAAGAAACGTTTTTTTATTAATTTTTTTTTTTTGGTTTTTTTTATGGGTGATATGGGTATCAGATGAAAGCTCTAATTAAGGGCAATACATTTATATAGGTTGCCGAATGTTTCGGGTAAAGATGGTCCAGTTCAGGTGCAAAATTCCTACTGGCTTTAGCGTTTAGGATAAAAAATTAGAATGGCTTGTCGTGTTACAAGAGGATCTTGTTTCTCTCTCTCTCTCATCTTTATCTTTGTTCTTGCTACCTCATTGATCATTAAATCTACCTTTGTTGCCCCCTTCTAATCTCCCACTACCAACCCGCCATGATCCCTCTTGCCCAGTCCTAATTTGTTCCCATTGCTAAAAGGCCAATTATTTTGCCTTCTAGAAGCTCTATCGAGGATTGTTCACAATACGACCTTTTTTTTTGCCTTGTCCCAATTTGATCCCATTGCTTGAACTTAGCAAACTCATTTTAAATTTGGAAAAATCTCTAAATAGCATCTTGGACACCAGATCAACATGATTATACCCATTGTAACATCATAACTAAATGGTCCCCCATTGTGAAAAAAAAAAAATTATATTCTGTTTTTTTTTAATGTTTCTACACCAAAAACGCGTTTTCTGAGAAACATGTTTCTGGGAATGAATGCTCTTGCCCAGAAACACATTTCTGGGCAACTATGGCTGGAAATAAACTAAATCACGATAGAGGGAGAATTATTCTGTACGCATCAATCAAGAAAACATTGGCAATGCTGCAAAGAAGATCTTGAAGTAAGGCACCACCTTCCAAAAGTCAAATTTGCCCTTGAAAGTGTTTTCATACCAAGTTATGATCAAAATCATAGATTTTAGCATCAAAGAAGATCATGAAGTAAATAGTCCAATCTTCCCAAAAAAGTGCTATGATGCCAAGTTATGATAAAACTCACAAATTTCAGCATCAATGAAGCAAAGACTGACAATATGCGAAGTAAAACTCGCAATCTTCCATGAAGAATGGCAAATTAGCAACACAAAGCATCATTGGTAAGAGCCCTACAAGCAATAGTAATGATGAATTCTCAATAAAAGAACCCAAGCAATACCAAATCAATAAGTTAAATAATGAATTTACATAGGTTATACTTATACTCATTGAAAACTCTAAAACGGAACTTTCTAAAATAGTAAAACTAAATTAGGGTCTAAGGAGGGAAAATGGTCTTCCTTGGAGTCCCTCCAAGTGGATTTGTGCCCAACCTAAATGACCTTCACTCTGAGACCATATGTCAATAATAGGGCAATTAGCCCATCCCAAGTAAAACAAACAACTTAGGCCTTTTAGGCCTAGACATAAATAAAATAAATGTGTGGCTAAAGACATGAATATAAATAACCACCAAGTAATTGTAAATGAATGCAAGGGCGACAATTGATGTCGCATATGTGCCAAGTATAGGCCCAATAGGCTAGTATTCCAATATTCCATAATTGTAAGCACCTTGAAAAGTCATGAACCAATCTGGAATAATGGTGGTAATAGCAAGAAGTCTAGAAGGAGCATCAATTGCACGATTGTTTTTGCTTGGTCAATATTTGAAGCCAATACTAAAAGTTTGGATGAACTAAAGGCACTAAAGTCGTGTATCATTGAGATCTATTTGAGTATAAAAGTAGCAAAAGGATTGATTGCTTGTGTACAAATCAAAGGGAGCACAATGGAAGTAATGTCTCCACTCCTTAAGGGCATATAATATGAATTGTAATTATTTTCCATAAATGGAACAACAAGTTTCATGTAAGCAAACTTTGTGAAATTCATAGGGTATGAAACCATTATAGTGTTGAGAAGAATTCCACAAATGGGTGGCTAGCCAGCCACTAGACCCATGGGCATATAGACATCATTTGGATCTATAGTTGTACTTGTATTTTGGATGGACCAAGGCATTTTGTGGCTTTTGGAATATGCATTTGAGTTTGGCAAATAGGCATTCTGTGCGTCATTATTCCAAAACTTATATGGCCATAAAAATTCTATTTAACAAACAAGGGAGTAAAGAATGCATGCCTCAAAGTCATGTTAAAAGCTTGGTAAGGTGGCTCAGCCCATCCAAATCACACTTTTACTAGTAATTTTGAAACATCTTACAACGGTATGCTTCATGTATCTTACTAACGCCTTTGAAGGTTTTTCTAATAAATTGCAAAAATACTATCCAAACTCAAATAGAAAAGAATCCGAACAAAGATAAGAATTTCACAAAAGTCTACATAACAAAAGCTTAAAAGACCACCTTTTGATGAACTATCTCCCAGAGAGGTCCTAGACCTGGATGGAGATATATGAGAAATGGGGGCCCTGACTCAATATAGCAATGTTTTCCTTCCATCTACAATAACCACACGGTGCTGCATCAGCTGAATTCTGCTTGCAACCTAAGATTCTCTTATTGGAAAACAAAGAACCAAATGACCAGAACATGACTTCATCCTTTAACATCATTTTACTATCATCTATCAAACTAAAACATCGCTAAAATGATTGTCTGACATTTATCCTGACCACAATATGGTAGTGCTGAAAAACCTAAAGTAATATCAGATACATTTAACTATAACCAAAGTCCAATTTTGATTCTACACAATACTTCAAATTGTTCTAGCATGCTCAGCCCAATTTTGCAAAAGATTATGGTATTAATTCAGCATTGGCAAGCTACCAAAAAGGTTGAGATTGGATCTACTCAAATATTTGGGTGTAACATCTACTGTGAAAGATTCCAATTCATTGCCAAAAACTGCAGCTTATGATCAAACATTACAGCAACAAGTTGGTTCTGTTAAACTGCAGACCATATTTACCTGCGGCATCTTAACTCCACAGGAGGTCAGCAGGTCAAAAGCGTTTCTGGTGACGTCTAAAAAGGAGCCATCAGGTGTCTGAAATATGCCATAGCACAATGCAAGATTTACACATCATAAGGTCCAATCTATCTCCAGTGATAAGAACCAGAAAAAAAAAAACATACTTTGCTACTTGGGTTCAGTATTGCATCTTTCTCTTTCAGGAACAAGCCCATACTTATTTTCAATAACAGCTGCATGACAAAAGGAACAACCCATCCATACAGCACCATCCAAATAAAAAAAACATACAGAACCCAGTGGTAGATTTCAAGTACAAGAGCTATAACAAACAAATCATGCGTGACTTATTTGAGCCAGCATCCTCGACTAGCTGACTTGCAGAGCATTAGAGTGGTGAGATAGGTATATTGTGGCTGAGCTATGGGAAATTTAAACAAAGAAGACATTTGATGGTTGACTAGAAACTAAAGAGATTGTAATGTTGGACCATTTGAATTTCAGAGAAATGCATCACACTATTGATGACCTTGAACTCATCAATAGTTGCAGCGAATCGCGATTCGCTGGGTATTGCGATTCGTGAATCGCGATTCCGCAGAAACAAAAAATTTCCTCAAAAAAACCCCCTACAGTATTGGTACCCTCTATGTAGTTAAAAACTGAAAAAAAAACTGTATAGGGCCTCAAAATACAATCCCTAAACTCAAACAAAGGCGTAAAAGGTCCATTTAGGCCATTTTACACTTTTTTTTGAGTTAGATTCAGAAAAATAAATAAATAAATTCGATTCACGAATTGAGATTTGAGGTCATTTGGATTGCAACTAGCTGTGGATCCCTCCACAACGAGAAAAAAATTTGCAACTTTTATTGCGATCCGGATCGCACGATCCGGATCGTTTTTGAAGCGGATCGCGATCCGCTGCAACTAAAGAATGAAACATTGAAAACATAATCGACATTCCTTCATGAGAATCGTCAACTTTCTTACGGACAGTTCAAGCCAAAGAGGTGTTGCCACAAAAAATAGAGAGCTATGTTGTACTTAAACAGCTTCGCTCTTACTATCTTTCTACAAGAAACCCATTTCGTGTCTTTCGTGTCAAGAAGATATCTTGAATCTTGCTTCAATAAGTTTAATTACTTCATTGGCCTTCAATCCTTGGATCAAAAGGAAAACTTCATTAATCCCAAAATTTCACAATCAATGATTAAAAAAATAGTGCTAAATAACTTTTCCAGAAAATAAGACTTCTATGGCCACATAACTTCGTGTCAAGAAGATATCTTGAATCTTGCTTCAATAAGTTTAATTACTTCATTGGCCTTGATCCTTGGCTCAAAAGGACAACTTTATTAATCCCAGAATTTCATAATCAATGAATAAAAGAGATTGTGCCAAATAACTTTTCCAGAAAATAAGACTTCTATGCATAGTTGTGTCGAACCGCGGTTTGAATGCCAATTCGAATCGGCCCGGTTAGAACCGTTTTTTTGGTTCGAACCAGAAAAAAAAACGGTTCAATTCGAACCGTTTTTTTTTTGGCATTTTCCAGAGAGAGAGAGAGAGAGAGAGCCTTGAAGGTTTTTCCAGGTGTTTCATTGTACATTGTAATATGTATGGTGTGACATAAATGATCAATCTTTCTAGTCATGTATGGAAGTTGGTAGTTACTAGCTAATGTCACAGATATCAAATAGATCATAGCTAAAACTGGGGGGGGGGGGGGGGGAGGGGGAGATGGATCAAGAACCCTAATAATCTACATGTTACCCATTAACACTAAGAGAGCACTTGTTTTTGCCATAATAGAAGGGTAGAAACTAAGGGAGGGGGGGGGGGGGGGAACCCTAAAACCGATTCGCCCGTTCGAACCTGGAGAAGCCGATTCTTTTCCGATTCAAACACAGTTCGAAAAGGCGATTTGAAAGGTACCATAAAACATTGCAAGTTCTATGGCCACATAATAATGTGACCAAGCTGGTATAATTCACACCTGTCACAATTATTTTGCTGAATTATTCAACAGAATACGGTTTGAACTGCAGGTCTTTGATGTTTGGGGTCAGTGGCTCATAAGTCATCAAGCATAACTACCTGGGTTTTCCAAAACAATAGGCATGTTGAAATTTAAAATACAAAAAGGGAAATACCAGCCAGTTTCAGTGGATTCAAGCAAGATTCCCACTATACTTTGAAATACTTGCAGGCATGCTGCCAAAAGCTTCACAAAAGTACCTGATGCAGGGAGTGATCATCCAAATTTCGTCGTCTTTTGGCTGAAGAGGTCACTTTGCGCCTGTGATTGTATATGATAAATGTATCAAGCTTTTCTGCCACCAAGAGCTGAGTTAGTAAAGGTGCTTGATTATTCGCCTGAACAGAACAAGAAACTTTCACTGAAATAACAAAGTACAGTCTAGAATGTTCTACCATGTGGATATTGACCTAGACAATCAGAAACATAAGTACAGAAAAGTACCTTATCCTCGTAACAAAGGACCAAGAAGCTACACCGAATTCTTAAAAACAGCCAAGGAATAGAGAACTAGTGGAAAAGAAGTCTCATGAGACAAGGGCTTGGTCATGCAGATTACAAGCCTTCAGGATTCTAGTTTTATTCTCGAGCTCTTTAATTAAAGAGGCCCAAACACTATGAAGTTCTCTCTCTCATCTACTCAATAATAACGTAAAGCATAACTGGAAATGCTGGTCACAATGGATCTAGTCTAGATGAGAGAGTGAATAAAAAAGATCAAGCAGCCAGGTTTTCAGGTCTCATTGTTTACTGAAGAATAACTCCGATCATAAAAGGAGTTCAAGACTTCGAAAGTTAGTTGGGGGATCATAAAAGAAAGAGAGAAAGGATAGATTGGTACGAGCTTGGCTTTTCATGAAAGGATATGCTAAGGTCACATTACCCTTGAATGAAAAACTGAAGGGGGTGATCAGTAAGAAAGGCAGTCTAGTATGACTATTCAGTAAGATGATAAATTAGACGAGAGCTTTCGAGATCTCAAGGATCTTATTGTTTTAAATGTGGTATTACAAATTGCTGATCGCAGTAAAACCTATATGATAATATGGGAGGCCAGTTGATTTTGAAAGCAAGAAATTGAGTGATGCACAATCGAAGTGAGCCAATCTCTTTGTCAAGGTACATTATAGTCCAATTTACAGCCCGCCAATGCTGGTTTGAACCTGGTTAGATACAAAAATTTCATTTACATGAAACGAGTTGGTGAATAAATTCATTGAAATCATGTCAGAAAATTTGAGGTAAACCTGCAAAGTGTTTGGGGCATCCATGGGGTATTTAGGAACGACTAGATAGTGTGTTGTTGCTATCGAACTTTTCTAACAAAAATTTTTCCACAACAAAATTTGGTTCAATTTTTTGGCAGAACGAAGAATGACATGTAAGCAGAGTCTCTTCAATGATGCATTAAGTGCCTAAGACTGGGAGGAAACTAACTAATGGACACTGAATAAAAACTTCAGCCAATATATTGCACTTTCCAACAGCCCATGTTATGGTTTTAAGTGTTGTTTACTACATTAAGTTAAAAAAAGGAGTAAGTGGCTTGGCATCTAGATAAAGAGGCTCTTGAGAAGATTGTTTGAAGTGCTTCTTACTACATAAAGTCCACACAGTAGTAACTGGTTAGTAGCTTGGCCCCAAAGCTAAAACTTGTCTAGTTAACAATGCATGGACTTAACTAAAAATTTCGAAAGTCTGGTATGCTTGAAGCACTATCAGCTGTATCTATTTCAAATAGCACACATCAAATGGTAGCAGAACCAGCAATTGGAAGGATGTAGTCATAACAAAGGTGACCTTCATTTTACTACCTTTTTATAGCAACAACCATGGATGCTGATCCAAACCCAATCAAATCTCCTTATGAAAATGCAATAGAAATCTTATATTCGGGTATTAAAGGTTGTTACGGGAGGAAGAAGCATATGCAATAGAACATGAAGTCAATTAGAGAGTGAACAACAGTATTGAAGCAGACAGAACTTGGCCATCTGACATTCCCAAGGTTTTTTTCTCTTGTATGGCCTCATTGTGCAGTGGATTGGAGTCAAACCCCTGACCTCAAGTCAAGAACAAGTCCCCCACATATTGAGAAGTCCACCACATATTGGAGGAAAAAGTTCCTAAGTTGACAAAGGACATTAGTGTGATACTATTTGACAAAGAATACTGGCACCAATGCTCCTATGCGATTGAATCTATCACTAATGGGATTGGCATCATACCATAATCACATGGAAGTATCCTGGATGCATTTCGATTCATCAAAGAATCAGCTATGTTCTGCATGGTACACTCCACCCTGCCTGCATGTACACTGATACATTAACCACAGTTACGCAGAGAAAAGATCAAAAACAGTGCACGAGCACATATATTTGAAAAGCCAAAACAGACAAATTAACAAAATGACAATGTAACTGATGCTTCAAAAACGCAAAGAATGACAAAGTTGTCACAGAAGATGCCTAACCACCAACATGAGTAGGTAATATTCAAAAGTTTCACGTATCTGATTAGTACCTGTGCCTTACGCCGAGGTAGTCAGTGTAAACTACAGGCTTTTTCAAATTCAAAATCATCCCTGGTAATGACTGTGAGCTCTGATTAGAGACAACTTCTTCAGCAGATCTTAAATCTACAAACAGCACATTGGTGTTTGCTGGAAACTTGGCCTGCATGCTGTCAATGGCAGAGAAATATCAATATTAGTACCGACTACTTAAGGGCCACATGAATATCAATTCCAAATTAAATTTCATCTTCTTAATGGGATAACCTGCAACCACTAAAGTTAGAATTGAAGTAACTGCTGCAGAGTGGAGATTTCAAGTAAAAATTTCTTTCCATAAAACCTTTTTTTTTTCACATGGACAATCTTTTGCCAATCAAATACCAGTCCTTGCTGAGAAAAGTTTCTAAAAGACAGCATAGTGACTTCAAGTGAATCATGTATCAGAATATCAACCAGGAAAGAGAAGAAGCTCAAGGTAAATGGTACAGAGTCTCACAACTACCTGCCTGGCAAAACTGGTACATCAGAAACACCCAGCTTCGTGAACTCAGTGTATTCAATACAGGTTATTCCACACTTCCATAATCCTTCATCTGTCCTACTTTCAATCATTACATTGACACCTTCAGCTGAGCCCACATCTCTTTTGCAAGATGCAAATCCAAATTTCTGCACATCAAAGGCAAAGAAATTGAAAAGGTGGAAGCAAACTTTAATGCAAAGTGCTAAGTACAACATCCATATTATGCCTACATGTGCTACATTGGAATACCTCTTAAAGACCAACATCAATCATACAAGTCCAGCTTGTTCTTAGTAATGATATAGAGGTAGAAGTTCATCCCATCAACCATTGTAGAAGTCCAAGAAAATATTAGTGTATTTACACTCAGATAATGGTTCCTCGCAAAAATATCGCCCATTTTTCTTGTGAATTCCTAGCAAACGTGGCACCACTACCCTGATTCCTGCTTATGGCCCACGACACTGTCATCCACTTCTTAGCTCTCCATACCCCTCCTAAGAGGTATGCCCCCTAGGTGACTGCTTGTACCTACGATATCGCTGGAAAAAGTTGTATAGGAGGCAGAAAGGTCATCCAAAAGACAAAAGGCAGTGAAAATTCCTTCAGACAAGGAACATTTATATAAAGTGGCTGCTCAACCAAACCTGGGTACCCACCCGAAATGTCTTGGTCGAAGGCTGATAGATCTCCTCAATGTATACACCTGGAGGCAATGGGCACAAGACAACAGGCAAATTCTTCAGGCTTCTTGGCCAATTTGGTACCATCTGTACAAAGGTAGTCCATTGTCGACTTCACTTGGAATATAGCACAGGGAATATGCAAAGCAACGTACAAGGGTCAGAATATAGAATAGAGGTGATACCTCATGTGCTGGAAACACTTGGCTTTCCATCTAGAGAAGTCGTAGCTGAACTAAGGGAGGCCAAGCGAATTACATTGGACTATGTGGATGCTGATAATCCAAAAGTGGGAGAGTAATGCTGCCATTCTCTTGGATGCTATGACCAGCAGGATTAATTGCCATTTCCTGAAGGTATCAAATATCAGAATGAATCAGATTTGGCTGCTTTTCAAGGGGTCCCACGAGGTGCAATCTGGAAAATTAGACAGAATTGAGTACAATTGGGCAGAATTAAATCAAGGCAGTGAACTCAAGATCAGGCAAGTCCGCAGCTGGGGGCCTTATAACCAAGTTGGCGTGTGAACAGCTCTCAATGCACAGAGTGAAGTTTTCAAAGGAGGAAGGTCCTAGTACCACCTCATAGATAACACCACCTCAGATCAGTGCTAAAAACGTCAAGACAGAAAAGTTCTTAAATGACAGATGTTGCCACATGGATGGCACAGGGCATGGAAGAAGAAATAGCAGCGACGACAACTACAGACACGACCACATCGTTGACGCCACAAAAGCCTCCAGCAGTGGCAGCTCCAACACAAGAATAATCACCTACATCTTCACTCCATATTTTTATTCTTCCATCCCATCGCTTCTTCTGCTTGGATCTCTCATGTCTCTTCACTATTGAAGATTCACACCCATAGCCATCACCACCTCTCCACTTCCATCGACATGCTCACTTACTGCAGCCACCCATTCACAATTCACACAAGGCAGCTCTTCATAGAAGAGGCCTAATTTTGTGCAAAATGCTTCACTGGAGCATCTACCACCAACACCTCTGCAATTCTTTCAAAACAACCATGGGCACATCAAAAGAGACTCCAGCGAACACAGATGTCACCTCCAGATCATCTATCCCCAGATCATCCCTCAAGTCATACATCTCTAGATCATGAATCATTATGAAGTCAAAATTAGAACTAGCCTTCTGTCTCCAAATAGGCAGATTGGTATTGCTTCCTTCCCACCATTTACTCTGATGTGATTACCCGCCACCTCCTCTACATCTCTCTGTCATAGCATCTCTTTTATGTCTCAATATCAGATCATCTCTTCAACCTCCGCCACCACTTGCACCAACAGCCAATCCTCCTGCTAGTGCACACAACCCGATTGCCAAGCTGTAATATGATCTAGATTGGCTGTTGCTGCATGAAAAATTATGGCACAGCAATAAGTGCAGCCAATTCCCAAATAGCAGCACTTATGCTCAGGTGAATAAACTCACCTCATGACTGGAAGACATTGGTTTCAAGTGCAAAGACTACTCAAAAAAGTTATTAGACTCGAAGCACCCCCTTGAAGATCATCAGAAGAAGGAAAATGAAGCACAAAAGGAATAAGATGCAGCAATCAAAGAACATGAGCAAGTTCTCAAAACTTTGGAACAATGTGGTCCACAAATATAATTTGAGAAGTCAGTCACAATGTTAGGTGAAGCTTAGAGAAAGCATACATGCAACCCAACGAAGTGGGTTCGAAAGAATCCGGATTCTCTTAGGCAGACCCGGTGCTGACTAAGAAGGAAATAACAATTAACAAGGAAAAGTTAAAAACTAATCTAAAAGCAAAATTAGCGAGCATAACAAGTAGACAAGAGTTACCAAGGCATAGACGAAATTAAAAAGAACTAGAAAAAAAGCCGGCTCCTTAGCTTCTCATTTTTCTGGATTCTATGATTAATCATCATGAACCATAGTGGCACGTGGTACCGCCATTATGGTGCCGCCCAAAAATCCGCTGTACCAGAACGGCACCATTTTTAAAACTTTTTTTTAGAAAAAAATTAATTTTTTTTTTAGAAAAAAAATTAATTTTTTTTTAAAAAAAAATTAGTGGGCAATATGGGTATCAGCTTGAAGCACTTGACGAGAGCAATGCATTTATGCAGGTTGTCGGTGCTTTCAGCTACAAAATGTGTTAGACAACTAAATAATGCACCTCTCAGTTTAGTAGTCACTAGTTAACCGTGAGCTCAGATCTGTAAGGCCCCCGTTATGAGAAGAAGCCATTACTGAGCACGGTTGTTAGTATAGGGTCTAATGTGAGACCATGATGGTTATGAGATGGCTAGATTACAATTTCTATATAGCAGCAAGTCTTGGGGGGTTCGGGGGGCGTTAGCCCCCCGAGTACCGCCCCCCCGGCGGGGGGTTTGGTGTTTTGGTGTTTTGCATCCCCGAGTGAAACACACTTTTTGGTGTTTTGCATCCCCTTGGTCCTTTGGCTGTTCGCTCTCGTCAGAACCGGCAACCTGCATAAATGCACTGCTCTCGTCAACAGCTTCAAGCTAATACCCATATTGCCCACTTGATTTTATTTTTAAAAAAATATATATTTTAAAAAAAATATTATATATTATGGTACCGCGGATCAGTATGGATGCGCGGTACCAGTATGGATCCGCGGTACCGGGATCTGCGGATCCTGGTACCGCTGGATCTATGTCACGAACATACCAAAACCTGAAATACCAAAGACAAAATGATTAAAGTCTATAACAATTCGAACCTTTTTCATGATTTTCTTAAACCCTTACCCATTTAAAAAGTGATCACTCTGTATTTAACAGAGTTGGAAATATTTAAAGATATAAGAGGCATGTGGATCTTGTTAACATAAATGTATCTTGGTTGCAACCTTCTATAAAAAATATCAACCAATAGACCTGACCTAGCCTTGCTCATAGAAACGTTCAAAAAATTGCCCTTCATCACCACTAGTTATATAATTGAGTTCACATGAGTCTTTAGGATAGATTGCTTCACCAAAAATGTGAGGGTCTTTATACAAAAGGCTACCAAAATCAAGAAGATTGGGAACAAATAAGTCATCAAAATATCTTCTAGCATCGGTTAGTATATGCAGTAAGAAGGGACAAGTACTAGTTACTACCCTCTGCATAAATTTGAAATCATAACGGAAAAGATAAAACTTGGGTACATGAACAAGGCAATCAGGAGAATACTTGTCCTTTGTTGGAACAAAGAATTGCCTAGAGAAATATGAAAATCATCCAAGACGAAGTGCAACTAAGAACAAACATCATCAACTTCAACAATATTAATGAATCTCTTCTTTGAATTGACATCTTGATTATTGTTCTTAAGCCAATAAAACTCAAAATGCAAAGCAATCTTTTTAACTTTCAAAGCTTTACATCAAGTGTCCTCTAGTTTATGACGAACATCTAGAGATAGCTTATTGATATGAAATTTCAAATCTTCCAGATTAATTTTATCGTATATTTGTGAAGACATAGATTTGAAGAAGTATAGGTTGAGCATTTTTGTTCAACGTATGAGAAGCGTTGAAAATTTTCATTATTTCATTTTCCATTCAGAACCATGTACAATTTGGAGCAATGTTGTAGTCAAGCTTATGCAAAGGCAAGAGCAGCTGAGAAAAGGTCTTTCTATTGTAAACCCCCTCAGACCAGAAGAACAACATAATCAAACAATGGATGATTGGACTTAAAAAAAGGCAGTTCAAGATGACTTGAACAATGTACACCAAGTCCAATTTAGATCATGTGTCTCTCCATGGTAGCCAAATAGACGAAGATAACGAGAATATTGCATTATCATGGAAAAGTCTAATGTATACCATGATAAACCACACCAACTGGATGGAACAAGAACGTCACATGAAAGCATGACCATTGTTGCAAAATTCAAATGGGTATATACCCTGCCAACGAGGTGGACGAAAAATGCTACAAAGGCATAAGTAGGAATAGAAACATATATTCCAATTTGTAGTGCTTATTGAAAGCTTTGTATTGATATATAAAAAATAAACCTATACATTCTATATTAGCAATCGCAATTTTTTTAGAATGCTCAACATGACTAAGGTTGTCGAACCCCAAAGGGTGCACCAGCCTCACTAATCGGGCGGCATTACCCCATGTATGGTAGTTCTTGCACCTAAGCGAAAACGCCTAATGGGTGCTATACAAAAATAGCAACGACTAGGCTAGATCTTAGGCCCATGCTATAGGTTAGCGGGCAGCTAAGTTCTATTGACACAGTATCGAGGGCTGGCACCAACGATGCACCTTCTAGCACCCGGGTTGGTACATCGTTCCCTTCACCATCAGCCACAGGGCCATCACAGCCTACTTCATCAACAGCCGAGCCATCACGGACTTCATCAACGGAGGTAGGGCCATCATGGCCTCCATCATCAACAACAAGGCCATCATCTACATGGGATGCACTTCCATCACGGGATTCTGTTGGGGAGGACCTACTGATCCGACTAACATTGGGGAGGCAAGGGAGAGGGGGCTAGGTTCAGCAGAGATGGCACCTATGGGAGGTGTTGGGGAGAGACCACAAGCTGAAGCCTCACTATTAATACTTACTGCAAACCTCCAAGAGACCGAACGATTCACGTTCCACCCCACCATAGGATCTGATCCAGGTCCACCCTCCATGCCCTGGCATGTGACCGTATCAAGCGGGATCCGACTTTCATCCTAGACGGCGTCCCATACCACCGCCTAGGCTCTCAGCCATCTCTTGCCCCAAGCTAGAATACATCCTGGCCGTGCACACGCTCTCCATCCACCTCCCCTTAGGTAGACAGAATGGATGGCAAATGAGTCCTCCCCAAGTATACCTCCAAGGAGAGAGACTCCAAGCCATGTGCACACCTAGATCATCACACGTTTCAACCATGTAGGTTCACGAGTCACCGATCAAGTCTACAAGCCCAGTCATCGTTCAGTCTCAAGTTTAGGGTAGGAACCCAAGGGAGTTGGGTCCCTAACATTCCCTCTTCCTTAAAAAATTCCTTATCTAAGAAAGAAAATTAGGGAACCTCAGTTTAAGGTCATGTTCCTTTTCCCAAGTATCGTCATCCTCAAAGCTTCCTTTCCAACGAACCAAGTACTCAGTTACCTGCCGGTTTCTGAGCCTACGTTGACGTACATCAACAATCGCCTGTGGTTCTGTAGGTACAAAGGATGCTAGGTCCTCTAGCTGAACTAGATCCTCCTAAAGTATCAAGCCATCCTTTGTGAACTCGAGGGTGAAGGCCTGTCCTAATTTCTTAACGGCCAAAAGATCTATTGGCTTATCATTCACATAAAGCAAGTCTTGAATCTTAAATGAAAATCAAATAAGACTTTAAATCAAAGTAGACTTGGAAACTAGTACTCGAAAACAATGCATCTCATAAATTCATTCACACAACAGTAAAAGCACTGAGGGGTCAAGCTAATACACATCACCCATTCACCCTCCCTAACTAATACACCTCATCCATACACTCCACTTCACCAAAATTGCAGTCTTTCTCACACCTCATGCAGTTGAACTTGACACCTCACTCACTTTGGAAGGGCTCTCCACTCTCTATATAAGTGGTTATGCGCCCCACTACTAGGAGGATTGAAGGATGATGCATCCAAGCTCTGCCCATTTGTTGTTTGTTGTGTACAGGTGCTTTGGAGAAGAGGATTGAGGCATTACCTCAAGGAGGCTATGCTATTTTGTGGATTGTAGGATTCTTGAAGCTCAAACCCTCTCGGATTTCTATCTCTTTCACATCACACACACAAACACTCACTTTCTCTCTCTCTCAGTTTCACCTCCTGAAACGATGGTATGCCCTTGAAACTGCTATCCATATGTAAGAATGGTTGATCAGTACCATTGCATGTTAGGCTATCTGTGGCCTAATGTCCATGCATGTCAGATTTGAAGCTTGCATGTCATGCCATCTGTGGCCTATTGTCCATGCATGTCAGATTTGAAGCTTGCATGTCACACCATCCATTGCCTAATGACCATGCATGTCACTTCAGAATGTTGCATGACAAGAATCTAAGAACCATCATGTTAGCGTGTCAAGAATCTAAGATCCAACATGATTGCATGTCGGAAGGATTAAGACTTATGAAGAAATTTCTATGCTTCTGATAAGCTAGATATGGAATAAAGATCATTGAAAGGAACTAAGTCTATGTTAAGTTGATGCTCCTACTTTGAGACCCCTATTGGAATCTATTGTGTATGTAATTGGCATAGGCCAATTGGTTTTGCATAATGACAAGAAAAGAATCCTTTGGGGGGAGGGGGGGTCCCCATCTTGACCTCTCAGTGCTTCCGCTGTTGTGTGAATGAATTTATGAGATGCATTGTTTTCGAGTATTAGTTTCCAAGTCTACTTTGATTTTAAAGTCTT
Source organism: Diphasiastrum complanatum (assembly GCA_029204225.1). Taxonomy (NCBI): domain Eukaryota; kingdom Viridiplantae; phylum Streptophyta; class Lycopodiopsida; order Lycopodiales; family Lycopodiaceae; genus Diphasiastrum; species Diphasiastrum complanatum. The sequence continues at coordinate 32,307,129 of CM055098.1, forward strand.
ATTTGATTTTCATTTAAGATTCAAGACTTGCTTTATGTGAATGATAAGCCGATAAATCTTTTGGCCTTTAAGAACTTAGGACAGGCCTTCACCCTCGAGTTCATAGTTTGGTATCAGAGCTATTGTTTAGTATTTCGTGAACTTGATGTGAAGACCTTGTATGTTCATGCATGAAGAAGAACATAGAGCTCCATCCGATGTTTAAGAGGCCTTGTGCTTCAAAAAGCAAGAACTGCATGGAAAGAATCAAGAAGACAAAGACTCCTTGTAGGCATGACGAAGAACCTGACGACAACGAAACACTGGATGCTTACTTGCGGAGAACTAGAAGGTCATGTATATCAAGAAACCTTTTGCTATGAATTTTGTTTCTAGGCTATCTTAAACCCAAAATGGAAATGAAATAATTTGTACTATCCTAGATAGATTCAAAAAGAAAGCTAATCTTATTTCATAGCTCAAGAGATCTAAAGTAGATCAAGGAATCGAAGAGATTCATCACCCAAAGAAGATCTTAATGTATAAGATCAAATTTAAAAGTAAGAGATTAGCAAAAACATTATATCGTCTCAAGTTAAGGATCATCCAACTATGGATGCAAGATGAATGGAAGAAGAATTCTTCCAAGAATATCCAAAAATTTTTAAAAGAATATTTGAGAAATGTCCGTTGAGGACAACGCTTTGTAGAGACAAATTGTAGAGACAAATTGCCGCTAAGTAATAAAGACTTTCCCAGCTTCAAAACTCCATACAGACTTGGTTGATATGAAATTATTAACGAACATTATTCTTTTTAAATATTGTATGAATTTATTGCTCTAATGATCTAAGAGTGCAGGTATTACTACCTCGAAAACTAAGGACTTTTCTATGAACCATGTTTGATGGTATTGTAAACACTGACCTTTCTATAAAGGAATGTGCAGATACGCACGAACGTACCTGAAAAATCAGAGCATAAATAAGAAGCCCTCTGGGCTTAAGGACCGACCTCCTTTGAGGGTATGCGTAGGTACTCGAGAAAGTGCCAGAAGAACAAGAATCGAAACAAGAAGCTTTCTAAGCTTAAAGACAATATAAAGAAGGCTTTTTGATAAAGTCTATAATGAAGGCTCAGAAGAGTCTATAAAAAAGGCTTATTACTAAGTCTATAATGAAAGCTCAGAAGAGTCTATAAAGAACAGGATAAGGCCTAGGGTCTGATCACCCTAGTAACTTTTTCCACCATGATTGAGGATGGGCAAACTCTAGATAATAAGTGCCAATGACCATGATTGGGGATGGGCAACCTCTAGAATAAAGGGCCTAGGAATTGATGGACATTATGCAAAACAAGATGGACATATACCTTGGCTCTTCCCTAGGAAGATTGCACTTGGGTGAATTTCCAAGTTGTAACCATGAAAAACCATATGTAAATAAAAGTCAAGTTTAAACCTTGTACCACCAACCTCCCACCTACTTTTCCACATGCATTCTAGGCTATTTGACACCTAGAATGGGGAGCCCTCCTGCACTCTCACTTCATATGCCAAATCATCATAATAACTCTCCCAAGCTAATACACATCACCCATTCACCCTCCCTAACTAATACACCTTATCCATGCACTCCACTTCGCCATAAGTCCAATTGCAGTCTTTCTCGCACCTCATGCACTTAAACTTGACACCTCACTCACTTTGGAAGGGCTCTCCACTCTCTATATAAGTGGAAATGTGCCCCACTACCAAGAGGATTGAAGGATGATGCATCCAAGCTCTGCCCATTTGTTGTTTGTTGTGTACAGGTGCTTTGGAGAAGAGGATTGAGGCATTATCTCAAGGAGGCTATGCTATTTTGTGGATTGCAGGATTCTTGAAGCTCAAACCCTCTCGGATTCCTATCTCTCTTTCACATCACACACACAACTCTCTCTCTCTCTCTCTCTCTCTCTCTCTCTCTCTCTCTCTCTCTCTCACCTTCTCTTGAAACCATGGTATGCTCTTGAAACTGTTATCCATATGTAAGAATGGTTGATCAGTACCATTGCATGTCAAGCTATCTGTGGCCTAATGTGCATGCATGTCAGATCTGAAGCTTGCATGTCATGCTATCTGTGGCCTATTATCCATGCATGTCAGATCTAAAACTTGCATGTCAGATTTAAAGCTTGCATGTCACACCATCCATGGCCATGCATGTCACTTTAGATTGTTGCATGACAAGAATCTAAAAACCATTATGTTTGCATGTCAAGAATCTAAGATCCAACATGATTGCATGTTGGAAGGATTAAGACTTATGAAGAAATTTCTATGCTTCTGATAAGCTAGATATGGAATTAAGATCATTGAAAAGAACTAAGTCTATGTTAAGTTGATGTTCCTACTTTGAGACCCCTATTGGAATCCATTGTATATGTAATTGGCATTGGCCAATTGGTTTTGCATAATGACAAGAAAAGAATCCTTCGGGGGGGGGGTCCCCATCTTGACCTCTCAGTGCTTCCGCTGTTGTGTGAATGAATTTATGAGATGCATTGTTTTCGAGTATTAGTTTCCAAGTCTACTTTGATTTTAAAGTCTTATTTGATTTTCATTTAAAATTCAAGACTTGCTTTATGTGAATGATAAGACAATAAATCTTTTGGCCTTTAAGAACTTAGGACAGCTCTTCACCCTCGAGTTCACACCCTCCGACATGCAATCATGTTGGATCTTAGATTCTTGACATGCAATCAAAATGGATCTTAGATTCTTGACATGCAAACATGATGGTTCATAGATTCTTGACATGCAAACATGAGGGTTCATAGATTCTTGACATGCAACAGTTTGAAGTGACATGGATGGTGTGACATGCAAGCTTCAAATCTAACATGCAAGCTTTAGATCTGACATGCATGGACAATAGGCCACAGATGGTATGGCATGCAAGCTTCAAATCTAACATGCAAGCTTAAAATCTAACATGCAAGCTTTAGATCTGACATGCATGGACAATAGGCCACAAATGGTATGACATCCAAGCTTCAAATCTGACATGCATGGACATTAGGCCACAAATAGCTTGACACGCAATGGTACTGATCTACCATTCTTACCTATGGATAACAGAATCAAGAGCATACCATGGTTTCAGGAGAAGGTGAAAGTGAAAGAGAGAGAGAGAGTGTGTGTGTTTGTGATGTGAAAGAGAGATAGAAATTCGAGAGGGTTTGAGCTACAAGAATCTTGCAATCCACAAAATAGCATAGCCTCCTTAAAGTAATGCCTCAATCCTTTTTTTAAAGCACCTGTACACAACAAACAACAAATGGGCAGAGCTTGGATGCAACATCCTTCCATCCTCCTGGTAGTGGGGCGCATTTCCACTTATATAGGGAGAGCCCTTCCAAAGTGAGTGAGGTGTCAAGTTCAAGAGAGAGCCCTTCCAAAGTGAGTGAGATGTCAAGTGCATGAGGTGCGAGAAAGACTGCAATTGGACTTATGGCGAAGTGGAGTGCATGGATGAGGTGTATTAGTTAGGGAGGGTGAATGGGTGATGTGTATTAGCTTGGGAAAGTTATTATGATGATTTGGCCTATGAAGTGAGAGTGTAGGAGGGCTCCCCATTCTAGGTGTCAAATAGCCTAGAATGCATGTGGAAAAGTAGGTGGGAGGTTGGTGGTACAAGGTTTAAACTTGACTTTTATTTACATATGATTTTTCATGGTTACAACTTGGAAATTCACCCAAGTGCAATCTTCCTAGGGAAGAGCGAAGGTATATGTCCATCTTGTTTTGCATAATGTCCATCAATTCCTAGGCCCTTTATTCTAGAGGTTGCCCATCCCCAATCATGGTCATTGGCACTTATTATCTAGAGTTTGCCCATCCTCAATCATGGTGGAAAAAGTTACTAGGGTGATCAGACCCTAGGCCTTATCCTGTTCTTTATAGACTCTTCTAAGCCTTCATTATAGACTTAGTGATAAGCCTTCTTTATAGACTCTTCTGAGCCTTCATTATAGACTTTATCAAAAAGCTTTCTTTATACTGTCTTTAAGCTTAGAAAGCTTCTTGTTTCGATTCTTGTTCTTCTGGCACTTTCTCGAGTACCTGCGCATACCCTCAAAGGAGGTCGGTCCTTAAGCCCAGAGGGCTTCTTATTCTTGCTCTGATTTTTCAGGTACGTTCGTGCGTATCTGCACATTCCTTTAAAGAAAGGTCAGTGTTCACAATACCATCAAACATGGTTCATAGAAAAGTCCTTAGTTCTTGAGGTAGTAATACCTGCACTCTTAGATCATTAGAGCAATAAATTCATACAATATTCAAAAAGAATAATGTTCGTTAATAATTTCATATCAACTAAGTCTGTATGGAGTTTTGAAGCTGGGAAAGTCTTTATTACTTAGCGGCAATTTGACTCTACAAATTACACCCCTCCAACACATAAAGCGTTGTCCTCAACGGATATTTCTCAAATAATCTTTAAATATTCTTGGAAGAATTCTTCTTCCATTCATCTTGCATCCATAATCGAACGCTTCTTAAACTTTAGGAGATATTGTGTTTATGCTTTTTTTTCTTTCCTTTAGATTTGATCTTATATGTTAAGATCAGCTTTGGGTGAAGAGTCTTTTCAGTTCCTTAATCTACCTCAGTTCTCTTAATCTATGAATTCAGAATTAGCTTACTGAATCTATCTCAGGTAGATCCAATCATTTCATTTTCATCCTGGATTTTAGATTGCTCAAAAACAATTTCATAGTAAATTGTTTCTTTGTGAATTCATGAATGGGTTAGGGTAAAGTGATCTTAAAGTTTTCAGTCCCCGTTCCTCCTTAGTATGTTGTCATACTAGTCATGCTTTTACATAATGTCTTAGGAGGTTTAACTTCCTATTCATGATTTCAAAATACGCTTGAAATCTAGGCCCATCTTAATCAAGAAGTCATTTCTAAGAAGCAATGCTTCTATACTTTAAGGATAATCACTAGGAATTCTTTCTCATGTAAGGTTGATTTAATTCAACATATCATCAAGGTTTACTTTTGCATAAAGTATGCAAACAAGTGTAAACTAACATTACATGACATGCATGCTTAAATCAACATTACTTGACATGCATTAAGCTACTAAAAGCTTAGATCACATAACACGAATGTTTGAATCATTCAAAGAAAAAGTACCTATAGTATTGAATCAAAAACATTTTTGGATACAACTTAGGATTTACCATCCTATTTGATGTTTTTCTTTAAAGCATTTCGAGATCTACATTTAGAACATTCTTGTGTACAATCATTATGGTTCAGAAAATTCTTCCTTTGTTTTACTAGTACGGCCTTCAATGATTTTATGGCCGTAACTAGTTTCGGGTTGTATGTTCTTGATATACATGACCTTCTAGTTCTCCGCAAGTAGACTTCCAATGTTCTGTTGTCATCAGGTTCTTCGTCATGCCTATCAAGAGTCTTTGTCTTCTTTATCTTTTCCATGCAGTTCTTGCTTTTTGAAGCACAAGGCCTCTTAAACATCGGGTGGAGCTTTCTGTTCTTCTGCATGCATGAACATACAAGGTCTTCACATCAAGTTCACGAAATATTAAACCATAGCTCTGATACCAACTGTGAACTCGAGGGTGAAGGCCTGTCCTAAGTTTTTAAAGGCCAAAAGATTTATTGGCTTATCATTCACATAAAGCAAGTCTTGAATCTTAAATGAAAATCAAATAAGACTTTAAATCAAAGTAGACTTGGAAACTGATACTCGACAACAATGCATCTCATAAATTCATTCACACAACAGTGGAAGCACTAAGGGGTCAAGTGACCCACCCCCCCCCCCCCCCCCGAAGGATTCTTTTCTTGTCATTATGCAAAACCAATTGGCCAATGCCAATTACATATACAATGGATTCCAATAGGGGTCTCAAAGTAGGAACATCAACTTAACATAGACTTAGTTCCTTTCAATGATCTTAATTCCATATCTAGCTTATCAGAAGCATAGAAATTTCTTCATAAGTCTTAATCCTTCCGACATGCAATCATGTTGGATCTTAGATTCTTGACATGCATCAAAATGGATCTTAGATTCTCATAGAACCACTCCTTTCCAAGTATTACATCTACCCTATATAGATTCATAATGTGAAAGTCTAATTTATCCTTATAGGCTTGAATCTCAATTGGTGGACATGGGACTATCCGGTCCCAAGCTTGGCTTTCCGCTCCCGTTGCCAGCTTCACTATGTATCGGTGGTCACTTTGCTTTGTTTCCACCCTTAGCTTCTGCAACAAATTAGCGTTAATAAAATTATGTGTGGAACCATCGTCAAATAAAACTGTTACGGCTTGGCCACCCACAACCCCCTTCATCCGAATGAGGTCATGAGGACCAAAAACAACCGTGTTAAAACAACAATGCTCACACTCAGAATTACCAGCAAAGGAAAGATCTACACTAGATATGCTAGAGTTACCTGGCGTCTTAAAAGAGGCCCCTTTAGCTTTCCGTTTCTTTGGACATTCCTTCGCGACATGACCTGGTTCCATGCAATCAAAGCACAGATTGTCGCTTCTGGCTTTCACGAAAGTTTCCTGGTCCAAGGTAGATCTTTTCTTCGACTTACTTGAATCTGAAGACCCATCTTTCGCCTTATCTTTCGATTTCTTTGGAAAAAAAGACTTCTTACCCTTTACGTCAGGCACCAGTCTCAGGCTTGGCCACAATACGAATATCATCATATATCCTGGCGAAGCGAACAACATCCTCGAGGGTAAGAGGTTGGTTCCTCCTGACCTCTAGCTGATAGTCTCTTGGCAACCCAAGTATAAAATGCAACTTTACTAGTAAAGGATCTATTCTAGTTGCAAAACGAGAATAGACTTCTTGAAACTCTTGTAAATACTGATCCAGGGGCCGGTTCCCCATATGGATTGTTGCATATTGACGGTAAAATTCAAAATCATCAAGAATAAGAAGGAAGGCCGCCTTAAAGGCCTTACAAAAATCTTCCCAATTCCTAGGAACTTCAGACTTACCCCTTACATCTTGCCACCACGTAAAAGCTTTGCCTCGCAAGTACATGACAGCTAGATTGATCTTGTTGTCGTTGGATGAATCGTGCATGGAGAAATGCGAATTCCATCGATCCAACCACTGCAAGACCGCTTCCAGGGTTCTATCCTTCTTTTTCCCACCAAAACCTTCAGGAGTGAACAAGGGTTGATGCAGCAATTGCCTTAGCTGCGTCAACTCCTTCAGTTCATGTTGATCCCGACTATGTTTGGATTGCATATCAACAATTTGTTGCTGTAGATTGTTAATTGCAAGCAACATCGCATCAGGACCTAAGAAGGTAGAGGTAGATACAACCACCTCTTTAGCAGGGGACATAGGTTGTGTAGTAGGATTAGGATCCATCTTACAAGAGTAAAGAGGTGAATTAAGAAAGACGATGTAAGATCAAAAACCTCAGATCTTTTGGCTCTTCCTTTTCCAAATGGTATTGTCCATGGTTGCCAAAAGGATTTGAAGATTACAAAGAGAGAGATGCACCACCACCTCCACCCCTACAACTCATGAGAACAAGCATAGGAGAGGTGTGCATCCCACTCCATGCTTGCTTCAGATCTACCATGTGGCTTTGCCTTGCCACATAGGCTTCCACCTAATCACTTTAATCATTTCCCGGCCTTCTGCCAACTGGCTGCCAGGCCACTCCCCCCCCCCCCCCCCCCCTCGCTGGATTTCATTCTTTCCTTAGAGCGGACAGACCCTGCAAAAAGACTTCATCACTGTTTTCCAGCGGGCTTTAGCCAAAAACTACCTTTTCCAGCTATGTGGCCCACGAAACAGAGGTGTGCTCCACTCAAAGTGAGCGGAACCACAATCCGCTAAAATCCGCCACCTGTCCAGGTCTGGACAGTGCCATGCAGCGTTTGAAAGGGTCCAAATTGCAAGTTTTCTTTTAAAAAACCATCGTTGAAAAAATGTCTATCGCTGGACGATTAACAAAAAAGTATTTTTTTAACGCTGGGGGGCCCTCCTAAACACAGACCTGAATCCTTGGATCTGAGCGGAATTAAGATCCGCTCCCTCCTGCCACCTGTCCGGGTCTGGACGGTGCCACGTGGCAGTGTAGTAAGGGCCCAACTGCTGCTTCTTTTTTTAAAACTCAAAAACAGCAAGAAGAATAAAACTTAGAATGTGCATAAAAAACACATTTCTAGCCCGTTTTGAATTCCGTAAAAAGCAACGTAAACTACAAGAAATCTACTACGGAGAACGCACCTGCTTTCAGCATGCAGTTCCTCTGATACCATATGTTAAAACTCTACTTACTGCAAACCTCCAGGTGCCCGTTAACCACAAGAGACCGAACGATTCACGTTCCACCCCGCCATAGGACCTAATCTGGGTCCAACCTCCGTGCCCTGGCCTGTGACCGTATCAAGCAGGATCCGACTTCCATCCTAGACGGCATCCCATACCACTGCCTAGGCTCTCAGCCATCTCCTAGCATACATCCTGGTTGTGCACACGCTCTCCATCCACCTCCTAGGTAGACAAAATGGATGGCAAATGAGTCCTCCTCCCCCTTCTATACCTCCAAGGAGAGAGACTCCAAGCCATGTGCATACCTAGATCATCACACGTGGCAACCATGCAGGTTCACGAGTCACCGGTCAAGTCTACAGGCCCAGTCATCATTCAGTCTCAAGTTTAGGGTTGGGACCCAAGGGAGTTGGGTCCTCACACCCTAGAGTTAGGGCATGACCACTCCACATGCACAAACATAGGGCAGGGAGCACATGCAGGGTGGCAAAGGACACATCACAAGGCAACCACCAAAGACAAACAAACATATCCACCCCTCATGCTACACCAACAAAAAAAGGTTATCTGAATTTTAGAACATTAATGCAAGGATATGATACATGCAATTAAAAGTTCATATAAATATAGACTATATGAACCATCAGATTCCTTACAAGCACTATTGTAAAATACATGATGGTAATACTTGACAAATTCCAAGGCCTAGCTATGGAGTATCATAACAACATAGTAAGCACACTATGAAAGCTTCAGAAAACCAGCTATGGAGTAGAACACAAAAGCAAGAGAGAGAGGACTTCAAAGCTCACACAACATGAATGAATATTCAAAGTGTAGTAGGGCGTGGAAACCCCTCCAAAGTTTGGGCTACATATAGCATGTTATGTATAGAGGTGGTGTCTTGCTAATTCTAGCTCTAGAACCCACATGAACTTACAAGTTACAAGTAAACAAGCCTTAAGGGGCAAAATAGGCATTTATTTCAACACCCCCCCTCAATGGCTATTTTGTTCATACCAACACCTAGCATGCTACGAAACTTTTCAAATTTTTCTCTACTAAGTGCCTTAGTAAAGATATTTGTTGCTTGTTCGTTGGTATCACAGTACTCGAGCTGAATTTCTCCGCTTTGTATCTTCTCTCGTAAGAAGTGTTGATCCACCTCAATATGCTTCGTACGAGCATGGTACACAGGATCTTTGGCAAGCTGGATGCAACTCTGGCTGTCACACTGAAGAATAGTAGGACCATCCTGTGGAATCTGCACCTCCCCAAGAAGTCTCCTGAGCCATATTGCCTCGCAGGTAGCTTTTGCCGCTGCCCTATACTCAGCCTCTGTCGATGATAAGGTAACTGAGAAATGGCCCCTGAACCAAGGTTGAAAGTGTAACATGTGGTCGACTTTCGATCATCCCTATCACCTGCCCAATCCGAATCGGTAAAGCCTCCAAGCTGAAGCTTTCCGTCATCTGTGTACTCAATCCCATAGCAGGTTGTCCCTTTGACATACCTCAAAACCCTCTTGGCTGCTTTCCAATGTTGTCCAAAAAGACTCAAAAAAATTTGTCCCAAATTAGAAACTTTTTGGCTCCCTGTACTCCCCTTGCCAACAGTACTCCAACCATGCAGATAGCACAAAGATCAGATGCCCCTACAAAAAGTGCTCCCTCCTCAAAGGTAAGCTGCTCTCCAAGAATGCTTCTTGGTTTCCAAGGGGAGGCTCGAACCTGGGACCAAAGAAACTTTGGATGCCAAGCCAACCAATTGAGCCAACCCCGTTGGGCTCTCCAAGAATGGCAGGAATCTGATCAAAAACAGGTCCAAGCTTTCACCACACCACAGGCAACATAACCTGCTATGATACCATGACAAATTCCAAGGCCTAGCTATGGAGTGTCATAACATCATAGTAAGCACACTATGAAAGCTTCAAAAAACCAGCTATGGAGTAGAACACAAAAGCAAGAGAGAGAGGACTTCAAAGCTCACACAACATGAATGAATATTCAAAGTGTAGTAGGGCGTGGAAACCCCTCCAAAGTTTGGGCTACATATAGCATGTTATGTATAGAGGTGGTGTCTTGCTAATTCTAGCTCTAGAACCCACATGGGTCCTTAACCTACTTGATTTACTTGCCTAATTAGCACAAGTGGGGTGTACTATGTACATAAATGTTTTACCCCCATGTCTTATGCACAACTTACAAGTTACAAGTATACAAGCCTTAAGGGGCAAAATAGGCATTTATTTCAACAATACTAACATTCATAAGTTAAACACAATGGTCCATAAACATATCAACAATGTAATTCACCAGAAAATACATAGACATGAATCTCTAATTCCCAAGTACAAGTTCATGACTAGAGCAAGTCACAGACATGAAATAATAATGTCAAAGCAAAATAAGAAGCACACAAACATCTAGGATATGGCCAAGCATATATGTTGTACTAGTAAAGGTCAAAACTACTAAACTACAATCATGAATACGATCACATAAGAGGATCACATAATAACAAAATGGACTGCTAGTTGTATAGCAACCTCCAACTAAGATAGCGTGATTGGAAAGGAGCAATGCTAGAATTTCTTCTACAAGAATTTAGCAAGAGTCTCCTATAAAACACTCACAGGGACTAGAATCATCAACTATCGAATGACCTATAGAATTATTGTTGAATAGGCCCTTAAGGGAACCCGCAAAACACTACCAAATTAGGGCATGCATCAGTATGGGCTCCAACAGGGTCGAGTGTTGTTAGAAACCCCATTGTTGAAACCGACCAAGGACACAATTAGGTAAGGAACGCTTTGTTACCACCCAGAGATGCTGCCATCTCACCCCCTTACACTAGAGCTATAGACCACCATCAAGCATGCCTAAGTCCCCACCAGGCTACGACATCCCATACCACCACATCCTACCTTCAACCTTCGCATACCAAAATCTCGAGGCAATATAACGCCTTGGCTTAGCCGCATGGGAAGTGCTCTTCATTCTCCAGGTGAGAACGAATACTCAGCTCATGAAGATCCACCTCTACATACATAGTAAATGTAGGGTCACCTCCGCCAACATGGTCACACCTAAACTATCGACACCTGTTAGTTGCGCACACTACCATTGGTCAGTACCAAAGGGTCACCCCACATCAATAGAACATTGACACGTGGCACCCGTTTAAGAGCCTCCTCCTAAAGGGAGCAAACCAAGAAAGTTCAGTTTAAGTCATGTTCATCTGATTTCCTTTCCAATATACAAGATTTTCAAAAAGCATCCGATGTCTTAACTACGGTCGACGAACATCGACAATTTTTTTTGGTACAACTCATACAAAGGTAGTCAAATCCTCCAACTCAACTAGTTCAACTTTCAAGATAAGGTAATTCTTTCTATTGAGTCATTCTTTCAAGTGACTTACATGGAATACAAGATGAACCCCAACTCCAACTGGAAGATCTAGCTAGTAAGGAACTCAGGCTAATAAGTGACTCAGATGATTTTCTTTACAATCTTGTAACGAGCCCAGGTTCCAACCTCAAATTCTCGAGATGAATGACTGCAGTTAGCATAAAATTGAGGTCTATCTTGAGCGGTTTTAATGCTTTCTTTTGACACTTGCAGCATCTCCTACATATCTTGTAAGAAATCGACTGTAGCTTGCACCTTGACAGATTCCATTCGTATCATTTTAAGGTTTTCCCTTTATTTGGTTCATAATAAACTTCGTTCTCAATAAATTAGCTGACATTTTTTAAATGAAATCAAAAATGCAAATAAATCTCAAATTGCAATCTTAAGACACCACAAATATTCTTGCAAGACTTTGAATGAATCTTCTGATGAAAGTGCAAAACATACTGCAGCATTTGATAGCAAACAATTAATCAGATAGGTCTTTCGAGGAGCTTTCTTATGTGACGAAGCATTCAAATAATGATATTACAATCCATAAAGAATAAGAGCTCAGAGTAAGTACTAATATGTAAGGGCCATAATTTTACAGGTCTGACAAGATGTATTGTTTGGAATATGTTAAGGCCCATATTTTAACGGGTCTGACAAGATGTGTCTTCAAAAAGAATTTCTATAATCACCTTGTTATGTTAGGAATTTTTTCGACGTAGAAAAGGGTTTGAGCCAATAATGGACATCAGTAGAGATATTGGTTGAGAGGTGGAAGATCCACCATATTCTGAAGCTCATAAATGATAGCAAACTCCACAAAAAGAAGGCATCCTACTCTACCATAAACTTCAGGCCTTAAAACAAAACAAAATTGACTGAGAGGAGGTACAATGACAAGAAGAGGAGCTATAAAGAATATCCCAAACTTTAGGCCCAAAATCTTAATTACTGACTTAAGCTATTTTGAATGTTTCTCAAGTTTACAGAAACAATGATGCATAGTTGGAAGAGTGGACCACAGAGATCTCAGGGACCACTCTTGACAAATGCCCAAAAATCCTTTCAGCTCACCTTCTTATTGTGAAGCCCTATCCCTGACAAAGCAAGCAAAGTTACGTCGGTGGCTGCAACAGGATTACTGCATCAATCATAAAAACTCATCAGCAGCAGATGATGATACAGTACTCATTTTAGAATTAAGAAATTCAACCAGTGACACGAGAACAGTACTTTTCTTGAAGAATGCAAACAAAACCATATAAATCTTCCATAAACTTGCTCATGTTCACTATTTTAATTACACAGAAATATGCCCAGAAACACATGAAAAGATAAGCATTCAGCCAATAATAGGCTTATCAATGTCCAGAACTACAAAGCAAATAACTTTACCTGATTTGGCGTACAATAGCAGCCTTGCGTCCTTTAGCGTAAAACCAACCAAAGACACCTTCATCACTGGCAAGCTTCCAGATGACTCCATGGCCACCAGGCTTAAGAACTAACACCAAAGGTTCACTAACCAACCAATGGCCATCATCTGCGGCAACTGTTGGTACCAAAGGCTGCAACAGAGCAATACCGTTATTACTATAACACATGCAATTCAAAGGGGGGTCAAGTTACACACGTTTCAAACAAGGTCAAGTTATTAAGCCATGATCCATTACCAGAAAGACATCCGGTGTTGCTGAACTCATCAAGAGAAGAAGCAAATTTCAAAGGCAACAAACGAACATCCTTACTAAGTCACTACCTGTTCAAATAGTTGGAAGTTATCGCAACCTCTGCCAAACCAGTCATGCTTTTCACAAAGAGCTTTCACTCGCTCGTTATTTTTCTTGGAAGCACTTGTCATAATAGCTACTGGTGTAATGACCTGCTTTTTGAAGACTTTGAAGTACAGGAACTCTCTAGCCTGTGCAGTGAGAATCAACCACACAACAACATACACAAAATTCTCACATTTTGAGCCTATGGAGTATGAGAATTCCTATGTGCCTTTCATACGAGCATGAAACTCATGAAAGAGATAAATGTGCAAAGATGATTTAATGTACCAAACTAAGCACATAAATCTTGCAATCAACAAACAAAAGAAATGTAGCTGTCTAAAGCTCCCAATCAAAGTTAGGTGTTAGATTTACTGCAACAATGACTTCATCAAAAGGCACAGCAAATGACTTGACCACACTGGAAATGAAGCGAAGACAATATAAAAATTGGATTTAGTAACTCTTCAAAAAGCTACGTGCAAAATCCAAAGGTTTGACCAAATAATGAACAAAAACAATAAAACAGAATAAAGATACAAAATGATTGTTGGAAATTATCATAGATACCCCACCCCAGCCGGGTTAGTACATAAGTTTCTCGCATATCTCTTCTGTTTCACATTAACAATAGAGCACAGACTTTATGGGAATTATGTGAAGAGATAAACAAAATCACTACAGCCAGTACCATTTTCTGCAGAGTCTTCAATGCAGGAAATCAAAATTTCAGCGACTGACTGTTCAAGTCTTGTGAGAATGTTTAAATTCAACAACAATTATTTTCCCAACCCACAACCAACTCATGCCAGAATTCCAAAAAATAAAAACAGGCGAATAAGGGCCAATTGCAATTGAGGGGAAAATGGTAGAAACTGACCTACTGTAAAAAAAAAAATCAGCTCAAGAGTATGTACTAGCAAACGGCTATTTTCTCCTCACAGAGCAACAGGGGAGAAAATGGTTTTTGAACACACAAAGAAGAGGCTTGACAAAAGTGCCTTTTACTGCATACTTGAATCATCAAAAGAAATGAAGAGGAGTCATTTTAAGATGACGATAGCTCTCATCATTGCATCTCAAACATCTGGCATGCTGCCAATCTTAACAGCCATTGATTATAACATTCATTTACCTGTAGATCTCGAATGAGGCCTTCAAGCAAAGTTCGACCACAATAAGGAAGCATAGCAACAGGAAGAGCTTCTCCAGTGACCTCATCTACGAGCCCAAGACGATCTCCTGCACCTCCCAAAGGATAGATCTCTCCCATATCAGGAAAACCCTGCAGACCATCACATTTTTAGTGGTGTTCCATGTTGTTCTATAGCTGCAGCTATCTCGTGTAATTTTGCTACATGTTGTTACCTCAAGCCCCCAACCAGCAGCCTGTGCTGCAAAACTGGTCTGTTTAGAAAGATCAGGGCCTTCTGGCATATGAAATTGTTTCTCAGCTAACGTTGCAACTGAAAAGCTGGTATTTCTGTAACTAAGGTTTTCATGATGCTCCTCTTTTTCAGAAGCTCTAATGAGCTCCAAAGCCATCACTTGATATCTGTATTCGCATCCAAAGGAGACCAAATTACATTGAATTTAATACATCCTTGAAAAGTCTACATGAGATGCACAAATTACTGTATATATAGAAAATATCTAAAAGTTACCACTAACCACCACAGAATTGCGTGCACAATGCTTCTTGAAACTAGTAAGTCCTTTTCCACAAAAACCCTAAAATATGTCCGTCGTATGGTAATAATTGACATGACATGTAAATATTAGAATGTCTCTTATGGGTTATGTATACCCCAAGCGCACATGCACACACAGACACACACACACACACACACATCAAGGTGGACATTAGAAAATTTAAGAACCTACATAAGGTCTACTACTTTAGAGTTTACACACAATTGATCTCATATTCACCGTAAACTCTATGTTAGAAATCCTTGCTAACACACAGAATCAAGTAGATTTTCAAAAAATGGAAACATGGAATGCTACAAATTTTGGCACAGTTCCCTCTGCAAAATGCTTTCAGAAACATGATGCAACTATGGATCTAAAAAGGATAGAACACTTCTCAAATACCAATTATTCTGATCTCCAAAAAGATTATTCAAGTTAAGCTTTGAAGCATATGGATGACAAGAATGACCCACATTAGACTATACTGAAATGCATAAAAGTCTTAAAGTCTCAATAGGAGCAGCTTAATTGCATTGGAGGATGATGCTATGAGAGAGAACAAAGAATTGACAAGAAAATATACACTCAAAGAAGGGACACGACAAGGGAACTGATTGCTTTTGGCCTCCTCTCACCCTTTACTAATGCCTAGGGTGGGTTTCTAAACCTTTTTGTTGATTTCATTAGCTTTCTCCCATTTCACTACATGAAGCCATGGAGCGGCTGAGACCTAACAATGTATTTGACATTGATAAATTTGAGGCAGAATTTCTTATTCATGTTGTAGACACCTTTGCTGGCCAACTCCTTAGCACCACAAAGTTAAGGTTTTCCCTTCTTGATGCACCAATGTCATCTATCCTATCCACAAAGTCAACAACCACATGAGGCCTGGTAACTATAGACCCCACAAGGCCAAGTAGCTATTGCACTATTATAATTGAGCACATCATAGGTAAGTTGTATGGGACCACCTGAAACGGCAATGAGAAGATCAATACATAAGCAGGAAGGGTATAACCACATGATTCTATCACGGATCATTGTTTCACGCTCAGGGCCATCATTGAAGAGGCACAACATAGGAAGGAGAGGGTATGTTGTTGTTATGTGGACTTCAAATGAGCTTTTAATTTCGTTCCACGAAATAAAATACCCATGATTTTCAAGAATCTGCTAAAAATTAGTTGAATAAGTTTGTTTATTCACTTAGCTATTTGGTGCTAGACTACAGCTAGTATGTTCTCAGCTACAAGTTGCTTTGTTATTTAACCAACTATTGATAATGAACCCCCAAGGCCTATTTATATCATTGAGTCTACTAGTTAGGGCTAGAATTTGCAACCTAGGGCTAGGGCCTAATGATGACTATACGTATACTAAATGAATCTAATAAATACAAATAAAATAATGGACCTGAGACCTCCCACGTATATGTGTAAATGAAAACTAACAACATTATTTTTCCATATACCATGAGATTAGGCCTTATGGGACATTTTCACATTAGGACAAGGTCCTTTAGTCTAGGAAATGGTGACTTGGAATTTGGCTAAACTTGGTCAATCATATCGAGCTCCAAACCCTTATAATTTATTAGATGAACCTCCATTTATTAGATGGACCTCCTAGCCAGCTATACATAGGGGATTGAGGCCTCCTTACTTGACAAAATGATTGACTAGAGAATAGCTTTTAGCTCAACTGGCATAGAATAGTCTAGCTTTATTACAAGTTGTAAAAGACCAACTTGCTATTAGCTTCATTATTATGAAGATTATTATCATTGATTCGATTTACATCTCTTGTATTCTTTTCTACTAGAGTGTTACTTTGCAACGTAAACTAGTACAAGGGCCTATGTCGGGCTAAGTGGGAAGGTCCTATCCAATCATTGTTGCCTCCTCTCATGCCCATTGTGCAATTTGTAGCCCATTTTCTTAACCCCCAACTCTTTTGCATCTCATCGCCTCGCATGCCTCTCATCATTTCATGCTCACTAGTTTACGTTGCTTCTTCCATTTGATTTGTTCACATGCTCTTTCATTACAAAGTTACCCAAAAGATTCATGTGTCAACTAGATTTATAGGGCACTATTTTTTTTCATGTTAGGCTGGATTTATTTCCATTATCACATATCGATCTTACTTTTTACAACACATAATATAGCCTTATAGAGCAATTGTTCCAACTTCCACCAATCATCCCAGCACCCTCCACTCATCCTTCCTTTCAATCCAACACAACTATTCCCTTGATCTTTGTGGCAACTGTTATCTTTTACATGACCCATCATTGCTAAGTTGTCATTTCCTCTTGCCATTGGTATGTTGCTCCAACCTGGTTGAGATTGATCCTTGTCCCCTCCCTACAAAGTTGTTCGATCTTCATGACAAGTGCCCCCTATTTTTGTTGATCCACCTATGATTTCTCTTTGTGATATTGCCCTCCTTGCAACATGTGTCCCCCCATGACCTATCATCACTAAGTTGTCATTTTGTCTTGCTACTAGTCCATTGCTCCAACCTAGTTGAGATTGGTTCCACTTGTTCCCTCCCTACAAATATATTCGATCTTTTATGATACATACCCCCTATTTCCGCTTATCCACCTTTGATTTCCCTGTGTGATATTGCCCTCCTTGCAACATGTGTCCCCCCAACTGCACTTGGCAATATATTAATCCACCCCCTACCTTTTCCAAAACTGCACTCCCTTCCCACCTGCAAATTGTTGACAAACCATGAGTGCCACCTAAAGGTGTAGTAGATGGCATAGTACTCGCAATGAGAATCCAAGACATTTGCATAGAACAAGAGTGCCACATAACTATGAAAAATTAAAGTTGGAGTTGCAAAGAGGTCCCATCATCCATGTGATCCAAAGGGTCCATGAACGTCATGTAACATCAGCTAGAATGGGCTCAAAAAAAGGACAAAAGATGTAGCACCAAAATCACAACTTTGCATTAGATTGTCAAAGAGGTCACATGGATGTGTATACATCATGTGCCACGTATCCTAATCTAAAGTTTAGGGTTTCCAACAGCTCTTTGCAACCCATATTCCAGTACAATAGAAGCCTTATGGCTCCATGTATCAGAAAACAGCCATATGTAAAAATGTAAAACTTCAATATTCTACATTCATAGAAAAGGACCCTTCAATAGTACTACAAAAGAAGCTAGAGTAACTAGGACCGACCATATGTGAAAAGATAACTTAGGCCAATACTCTTGTTCTAACTCAAACAACATTGTAGGACTACTAGACCACTAGAGGAACATGTGCCACCACCTAAGCTATAGGAACCAACAACCATCTTTGATCATGTCAATACCTCATCCTCAACAACTTATGACTAATTTCGATATATATGTATTTCAAAGGTAGAGCCCTATACCAATGACGCATCTATAGCAATACGTGTCTTATTTGTGGGTACTTGGGCCTCAACTAAAACTAGAAAGTGAACTTCTACACATTCAATTGATGATTTGTTAACTACAAGAGAAGTGCCCTAACACTGGAAGAAAGAACAAAAATGTAGAAAAATCTAGCACCCAAAACATGAAGTTCTAAACACTTGAAAACCTAGAAAACTTAGTAATTGAACTTTTGATGATCCAATGAAGACCCGTAACGTGCAATAGAAGCGTCCTCCTAGAGTGATATGACAATCTACTAAAAAGTTCACAAAATATTACATGAGTGATGAAGCTCTTAAAGAATCAAAAGAAAATTAACAAGTGTATTGGGACACATCTTGACATGATCTTTAACTATTTCAAGGAGAATCAAAAGATCCAATCATATTACAAATCTAACCACTGCTAAGATCTAGTCAAATCCAAAATCTGACCACTGTACAGAAAACTAGAAGTAAAACATAAAAATTAAGGGCAATGCAAGCAGCAAAACCAAATCAAAAAAGTTGTCGCACCACTATACAAATCGAGATCTAAGCATTGTAGGTTGTGGTGCCCAAGCCCAAAGTTCCAAAAACAATGTTCTTATAGCAAGGTATAAATACAACATCACATACAAATTGCAAAAGAGAAAATAGACTGCACATATCATGATTAAGCATTGGAAAATAGTCATACTTAGTGGAATGGCAATCATATCCACAAGCATTTGTTGATGATAAGATGACACCAAAGTGAAAGTAAAGCTGACACAAGCTAAGACCACCTCTATAACTAATCAACAACCAATAATAATGAGGGCTCGAGGCCTATTAGTTTGTCTAAGTGAACGAGTTGAGTCTACACCTTGCGTTAGGACTAGAGCTTGATAATGATCACATGACTCATAAATGATATGCCAAACCCAAGTCCCAATGCAGATGATTTAGATAAAAAACTAATAACAACAGTGAACCCATCTCTATTCATGATATTTGGCTTAGGACTAAAAGTCTTCCAATCTCACTCTTGACCCTTGTTAAACTCAAGAAAATGTGTTAGGAGATGCAAAAGATAATCATGACCCTTTCTAGTTAGAAGTGAATGAGAAGTATATGAGGAGTAACATACACTACAAAATATGGGGTTTTGATTCTAAAGCAAAGTCAAAGAGATATATTAGTAATGACCATTTTCATGTGTTATCGTCGTTCTAGGCATGGATATTGGATTCGTTTACAATCTCAAACTCTTAAGTTAATACATGTCTTGCACGATCACTTTGTTTCGTATGCAGTTCTGAAATAGAACTCTAGTTAAGTCCTTTTCATTTAATTTGGTTTGTCTATGGTTTAAAGTAGGCACGTTGGTAAAGTTGAAGGAGATGTGCTTATGACTCAATATCAAGGACTATGCCAAGAAATCTGAATCTGATTGATTGTGATTGAATTCTCTTTTTCCAAAGGCTTCCCAATTTTTTGCAGCAAAAAACTGGCCCTAACTTTTTACAAAACATTAGAATTGAAGGCTTTTACCATCAAAATCACAAAGGAAGACCATGTTTCCAAAAATAACATGTGACTATGCCAAACATCAACCTTATTTTATAAAAAATGTGTAGATTTTATATGTTGAACTATAATGTCATTGCAATTTGATATTATATGCATTTGCTTCCTTGTAGGCAGTCTACAACAAGCGAAACAGGCACTCTACAATAAGCGGAACTAGTGGTTCCTTCTTTTGGGGCAGCGCTTAAACATGAGTTCAACATGAACAACCCTACAAGTGTATATCGCTCATCCAAGTGATACTTCTTAAAATCTGTAGACAATCATAAAATTATCAAATGGAATCCAACTTGGTGCTTTGTAGCAAAAGTTATTATCATCAGAAGTTCTAGTTAAAAAATTGGCAAAATTTCTAAATGTTTTGATTGCATGTTCGAAAGTTAAGCAATAGTGTGCATGTTCACTGTGAAACAATCATTTCTAAGTCACTTTGCATGTCTAAGAACATGTCACATTGTGTTACAATAGTTTTGATTTTAATAGATTTCATGCATGAGTACCGTTTTTTAAAATCAAGTCAATTTGGATTGATAATAGTGAAACTGAGAATTTGATGATGTAAATCGATTTTCACAGTTTCAGTCCATTTATATCAACATTAACAAGAACACTCACCCAACAATGCCACCAATGCAATCATAGAAATTCTCCAACCGTTCTAAAGTTTTGACAAGTTCTTGCATCAAACCCACAACGCTGTGCTTCTTAGTTTCGCTGTTGCCTGGCTCGTTGATTGCGTTCTGCTCATGACATGAACCTGAGGTCTCATATCCAATGCCTACGGATGGCAAAAGCTTCAACTTCGAATCTTGTAATGATGTGTTTTTCTCCCAATGCTCTGCAGACTCTGCAGACTCTACCACATGGCAAAATATGTCATCCTTAGGAATTTCTTGAGCCAAACCATATCGCTGATCAAATCGACCCAATCCACCGCATATAACGTTGATCTGCTTTTTCTTACTCAAAGACCACAAGTATGGCACATCGAGGACATGTTCTTGTCCGATTGCGACGAGACACTTTAAAAGAAAAATCTCATAGTCGCTCAAATTGTTCATTGCCAATTCAATAACTGGCTTCGTAAGACCTCTTACACGGTTTCCAAATGCTGATCTAACTCTCCAGTTTCTCTCAAGCTCGGTAACTTTTTCGCCCATCGTTTTCAAATTCACTAGCTTGTTTTGAAGCTTCTTTAATTCCAATAGCTCCTCGTCCAATCGCCAAACACTAGAACGTTCTGTACTGTGGATTGTTTGAGGGATTGGACAGGTGACAACATAAGGAGACACAGGCAGAGGACGTCTCGTGGAGAACCTGCTGTCTGTTTTCCATCCATTTCCGGTCGAATTCTCAACACTTTGCCCTAATTGTTCACACACAACAGCCACTGCTGAGTAACGAGAGACGTCGATATTTGGTTTTGAAAGAAACCAGTTGCTTGCACGCTTTAGTTTTTGTGTCTTTGTGCTACTATACGCTTGCTCACGTCCATTCCTCCCACAAAAACTTCGAGTTTGTAATAATGGCTCCGAGCGAACAGCGTATCTGTTAAATTCATTCCCTTTGTGAAAGCCAAAATACGTAGAACCGCCATTAGACAAAAACAAGCAACCCTCCATGGCTATTGTGACTAAGCGATGCTCCTTCTACCCAAATTACGTGGCACCGGAAGGACTGCGATAGAACATTCATGTCCCAAACCGCCTCACACTGATCAAAAGCTGCGCCAACCTGCAATTTGATTTATCTTTTAGACTTTGAAGTACATATATAAGTGCAACAACGCGTAGCAGTCACTCCCTTTAAATTCACAACAGCATCACCACTTTCTGTCGCATGAGAATCTATTAAAGCTCAACAAGCGTGCTCTGTCATGCAGTTTCTGAGCTCAAACCTCATGGTGACACAAAAACTTTCGCAAGCATGAAAATCTATCATAGCTCAACAAGTATGTTCCGGCATGCAGTTTCTCAGCTCAAACTTCATGGTGACACACAAACTTTCGCATAAAAATCTATCATAGCTCAACAAGTTTGTTCCGGCATGCAGTTTCTCAGCTCAAACTTCACATGAGACCCAAACTTAAGCTCAAGATAATACGCAACCCCACAAACTACAGATTCTTGCTTCAAGATCCACAATATTCTCGGAGGCGCAAAAATCTTCGAGCAACTAACGAAAACTACAAACAAGCACTATGCAGATCCATGAGATAACTTTCCAGCACATGACTATCAAAATGTGCACCGACTCGTTGCCTTTTCATCTAATTCAACTGCAAGGGACCTTTTCTTCGTCTGATAAAAAATATTATCTAAACGGCCAGCTTTTCATAACCTATTGTCAAGATTTATAACAAGACCGATATGCTGACAATGCTTTTGAAATAAATCAGCGCGCATCTCAAAATCTGTCTTCAATCTTCATTCCAAAGGCCACGCATGCATCAGATATTAATGGAATCGAACAAGAAATTAGCAGCTCTCTTGAAGAAAAGCAATCGATCCAGAAACTGATAGGCGAGCGTGAATGAAACTGAAGCTCAAAATTTCTGAATTCATCTCTCCACCCCGCCAAAAACACCGGATCGTCAGAAGACGAAGGATCCCGAAACCCAGCAGACAGACGAACATACCGACGGTAACCCGCGGCTATCAACGGATTATTTAGAAATCCAGTGGGTCGAAAAGTATACCACCGTCTCGTTTAAGCGATGGTGTTTCGCTCAGCCACTGGATCTATACCACGTGGCATAATGACACTTGGATCTCTCTCAACGGCTAATCTAAAACACGTGGCAAAATCTTAACCGTTAAAGAGGAGATCCAACGGTGAGGAGCTTTCCGCCATAATTACCATTGAGATAGTTCATGCGTTTGAGATGCTTTTTCGATGGGACTTCCTGACACGGGATCTCTACGCCAGACCACTTGGATTTACACCACGTGGCAAGATACCAGTTGGCTTACTGGTGATCGTCAACGTGGCAAAATCTGAACGTCTTACCAGAATCCAACGGAGAAGTCCTTAAGTCACTCCGTGCCTTTAGGATTCCAGGCATCCCGCAGGCATTGTGCCTTTAAAGATCCGATTCCGGAGGGCATATCCCCCGTCCTATTCCGAGGACACGGGTTTGGGTCTGTGACGTGGAGGCTGGGGATAGGTTGTGACAATTAGCACCTTATCTGGCATGTTTCTGGCCTCCAAATTGATTTAAAGCCACTCTTTTCAATGCACATGCTTGACATTACAATGTAATAAAAGTCAAGAATAACTTTAGAGCCTTGGTTGGGTTTTGAAAAACAACCTTTGAGAGCCTTGGTTGGGTTGTTTTCACATCTTTGCTTAAGGGTTTTGATTAGACCCATCTCCACAACATTGGTTGGATGTGTTTACACAACACATTTGCTTGTGTCATAATCCGATAAACTAATATCTAGCCAACTTAGACCTTGGGTTGTTTATAAAGTTACTTGCTTACGGGTTGATTTGAGCGTCTCATGAGCATCGGTTGGTTGTAACTTGTTATTAAGCAAATATCTAGCTAACCTTGAGTTGTTGATGAAGTTATTTGCACACCTCGCGTTGAAGAAAACGAATTTGAAGAGAAAAAACAATCGGGCCATGAAATGGGCAAGATTTTGAAATTTTGAACTCTAGGAACAACCAAGAAAACACAAATAAACCCTAAAGTGGAATAGAAATAACAAGATATATAGTGAATGGTATCTATGTGATACAAAACTTGAACAAAGAATTAAAATCTATTGGATTTAGCTTGTTTCGTCCAAGAAGCAAGCACACTATTATATATGTGCACATTACAAACTAAATATAGTGGAATTGGCTGGAGTCACGACTCGAGTCAGCCAATTCTGCTTAGGAACCCCAACAAGCTTGACACACACACTAAACATCATATATGTGCACATTACAAACTAAATATAGTGGAATTGGTTGGAGCATGACTCGAGTCAGCCAATTCTGCTTAGGAACCCCAACAAGCTTGACACACACACTAAACATCATATATGTGCACATTACAAACTAAATATAGTGGAATTGGCTGGAGTCACGACTCGAGTCAACCAATTCTGCTTAGCTTGACACACACACTAAACACCAAATATAGTGGGATTGGTTCTAGCCGACAACTCGTCAAACTCAATAGGATGAGTTGTCGGCTAAACCAATTCCACTATACTAGCAAAACAAGTGAACGTCGGTCATTTTCAATCTTGGCACTTGGAACATTATGTGCCAAAAAGCCTAAAATATGCCCCCACACACCATGTGAACGAAAATAAAAGGTTGGTTCTATGCACTTGGTGCATTTCACTATGACCTTTTATCTCCCATTATGGAATTTTGATGTTGGCAAACGAAGTGGGAGAGCAAATAAATTGGCCCAAGAAAATCCAAGGGGTGTTTACAAAGGCATTACCTACTATACACATTTTTATTTAGATAATTTTTTTGAAAGAAAAGCTTGATTAACATCACTCGCAAGTTTATTAGAAATAAATTTAGTGGTAGTGATTTATTGATTAACTTAAGCTTGGAATTATCTTTGTACGAGTTGGAAAGTTAAACTTTTACTTTCAAATTTGATAAGATTATCTAGATCGTGCCCCCACAGCACTCTTATGGATCCATAAGCTCCTAATATTGCGCTTATGCCTTATTTCCTTTTTTGTGTTTTCGCAACAATGATGGAATTGCATACGAGAGCTTGAGGTTCAAGATCTCTAGTGCATTAGCATTCTAGGATTGCTTGTGTTTTCTTCATGAAGTAATTATTGTATAGTTTATGAGACTTTGTGCGGTAGCTTAAACGTGTGATGTGGTAGTGTAGATTGGAGTGTGTGTGGACTGAGGTGTGGTAAAGACGTAGGCTAGAGAGAGAGAGATTGTGTGTGTGGAAGGATGAATGAATGTAATTTTCTTATTTAGTGCAATGTATTTTTTAACAATTTTTTTATTTCTTTGCTTAGCTAGCATACCTTGCTTTAATAGTATTTGGTATCGTTGTATAAGAAGATTTACAAGGTTTTGTAGTGTTGAACCATCTCCAAGGCTCCTCATTGGATCAAACCTGCCACTTGGGCTACTACCGAGATACCTCCTCAAAAGAATCTCGATACATTTGGTGTCTTTCTTGGGGAGCCGAATGTCTCATTTCTACTTCCTTGTTATCTTCTCATTTTTTCATTTCCTTGTGTTGAAGTCACTTGTTATTCCTTGACTTTTAGTAATCTTTTTATGCCTAATTGTTGTGTGGGAGGTGTTGGCTGCTCAACCCCACTCCTCAAAAACTCAAAATATTGTCTGTGAAATAGTTGGACACTTTATCTTCGTAGTGTTTCCCTCCAACATTCTACCAAAAAGAAATGAATTGAATGTTATTTTGAAATTGCTAACAGCTCTAACAATTTGCTAACACAAAAATTGATCCTCAAGCTTTAAGGGCACTAGAGGAAGAAAGAAAAAATAGACAAACAAGACAAGAGTTCTCAAAGTCAACAACAAATAAATATGAACAAGCATCCTCTTTCAAATCTAAGAAAAGTTGTTTTTCAAATACTACAAAAAGACAAACCACGAGATTCAAGACTACATAATCTTCAAGCTCAACAACAACAAGAAAGAGCAATCTGAGCAAAAAGTGAATGCAGTAGAAACTTCCAAGGCAGCACCCCAAGCAAAGGACCAATCAGCCTTTATGGTAAAGCAAGAAGATAATCAGGACTACTATTCATGATATCTTGATTACAGAGCTACTCATCATATGAAAAACCATAAAGAATGGTTTCAACGATACAGTTTCCACTTCACCCAAAAAATTGTCCATCTAGGATTTCTAAGGAAATGTCATGATTGTGTCTTGATCATCGATGATCGATCCGATAGCTGCCATCTATTGCAAGAGATTCTTAAACTGGCTAACGTGATTTTGAAGTGAAACACCATTCGACATCTGGAGTGTGAAGAAGTTTCTTCTGAGATGCAACTTGGAAGTCACGTCCCTCACATCATCTAGTGAGCTCATGATGTCCCATACTTCTTTCAAAGTTTGAGCTTCAAATGTGTGTCCAATCTGAGTGTTTGATATATTGAGAATTATAAGCGCGAAATCTTTACCATCATTTGATTTTCACTTTGTGTCGGTTGTGTCCTCTTCAAGCTTCACTTCGATACTTGTGACAACATCCCACAACTCGTTGGCGATTAGCAAGTTCCTCATCTTAAATTTCCACAAATAGTAATTGGATCCATTCAGCTTGTTTGTGATGAGACCAACTTTACTTTGAGAATTCACCTGGAACTTGGTCTGTCGAAAAAATAATGACTTAAGAATGATGTCGTGCGACGCTGCAATTGGAAATATCTAATACTGAAATTTCATACCACAAACTGAAGATTAAGAGCAAGTGTGTTCTGATAAGAATTTGATACTATGTAAAGTATCTAAAGAAGTCGCTCTGATACCATGTTGGAAGAAGGAATGACGATTCGATAATCTAAACACTATGGAGGAATTATCGAGCACAACGGAATGAGCCTTCTTTCCTAATGCACGACTATGCTTATCAATGATTGAGCAAAGCTATAATGACAGAAGTCACGTTCAATCTTTTAGCAACTAATTTTGAAATCATTAGTACTAAATTGATTTTGTATCCAAACAATTTTAGAGTGCGAAGTGATGTATAGAATATTGCAGTGTTGAAATATTCAATAGATCAGACAAAAAAATAAGAGATTCATCAGTTACAAATGACTATAGAGAAGCATACATTCTGACATGATAATGAATGCAATAAGAAGATAGATTCATTCAGTAAGTAGCATGTACAAATAAGATGATGAGACAAGCAATAGCGGATGAAAACCACGTACTCTAAACTATCTCTGAGTAATATAAGTATTTAATAATCAGCTATTTATACTAAAGAAGTTTAAGCTCATCCGGTAGAACAGCTGTAACTAGTGAAGATCAGTGAAGATCCAACTAGATCCTGTTGCAAACAACCAAAAGGACACCTGTGGAGCAAAACCACCCAACCAACAAAAAATGGCTAGTCAATACCCTAACCACTTCACCCCATGCCAAGGTGAATGGATGCAAGAGAGGAGGGGCTCCTGGCTACAAGGATCAGAAAATCCAATAGGTAGATGGGCGAGTTTCCACTAGTATATACTCTCCCATGAGAAGAGAATATTTTCTTAGGATCCCCATGCAACCTGGAATAGCAATTGACCTCCTTGGATTATAATTGACTTTTGATCATTGATTTTCAATGTAAGGTGAGAACTCACCCAGTGATTTATGTAAATTGAGGTTACATGAAGGTGATGTTATTAGATTGGAGAGAATCAGACCCAATAGGCAAATTATCTCTTAGAGTAATTCTAAAGGTCGATATAGTACTTCAGTGCAGAGAATAATAATTGGTAAATTATTCCATCTCTAAGTACTTATTTGATACTGAGTTCAGACTAAGAATTGATTTTCAAGGCAAACATGAAAGTTAAAAGATTGATTTGTTTAGCTTTTGAGCTTAATCTTCAAAATTGGTCGACTGCTCATCCAGTGTATCATGTAAATTGGATTTCGAGCTGTAGCGCTTGGTCATAATTCAATTTTCAATTCAGATTTGATAAGCCTAATCTTGAATTTTTGATATATATTATTATCAATCTAATTTTATTTATTGCATAATACAAAATGATTCATTAGTCGAATTTAAGAACAATAATAAAAAAAACCTATGCGAAAGAGACTGAATATTATATACTTTTGTGAAAGGGACTGAATATTATATTCTCTAACAAATATTTATGAATGAAATTATATTTGTAAAATAAATTAGAATTGTTTTTCAAGCAGGCATAATTAGGCTGAAATTATTGTTTCTTATCTTTTCTTTGTTGAACAAACAATTCTTCTCTCAATCTATGAGAAATGAATTCGAAAATGAATTACTAATGGCATGAACTGTAAGACGACTTGGATTCTATTATTGTGTGAGTGAACACTGCTACAGAACATCATTACTGTAGTCTGTGATTTGATTTTTAGTAGTTATTGTTCTTGATTTTATTTTTTATTTGTTTTATTAGACGTTGTAAGACATATTATTTAATTTTTTTATTTGGAAAAACATTGAGAGAGCTTTGTAACATATTTCAAATATGCTCACAATGTTAGTATTTGTTAGAAAAAGTCAGTTGTTAGAAAGCTAGTGATTCATTTCCAACAAATAAATTTCACTTCTGACAGTAACAGGCTATGCAAAAACAATTGTGTTTTAGATTTCCAATCCAAAAAGTACTATCAAATTTGAAAATAAACTAGCATACAAGCTATGATAGATTGCAATTTGCAAGACAAAGAAAGAAGAAGAAACACAAGAGAACATACTATTGTCGTTTTCACAACAGAGAGAGACAGAACATGTGCTAAGAAACTGGTCAGTAGAGAAGCAGACAAAGACAGACCACGTGTTAACAAACTAATCAGTAAATAAACAAAAACGGAAAAAACACAACAGAACATAGTATTTCTGTTTTCAAAACGCACTTGCAACCTGATCGCTCTTCTAGCAACAAACTTATTCCCTGTCTGACAGCTTGTTGATCGCTAATCAGATGCACACGAATACTCTGCAACGTTCTTGTTCCCTGTCTGACAGCTTCTTGATCGCTAATCAGATGCACACAAAAAACTAGAATGTGTCTTGGACAAAAGCATTTTCTTGGGTGGTTTGCGAGCGTGTTCGTCACACGCCTATTTAAGTCGATAGTTTGTCCGATGTAAATCAACTTGCCGACATGTGATGCTATTTTGTATAGTGTGATGTGCTTGTTCGTGGCCTTTTTGAAGGCGGAGGCGAGGTATCCTGCAAGAAAGATGTCTTTTTCATTATGAAGTTCTTCATGGTGGAACAAGATTCGTGTGCAATTGAAGAACATAGATTATAGTTTTGCATGCATACCTCGATGCTGGAAGATGGTGGTTGAGTTGTTTGTTGCGAAATTTGGAGACCAATGGGCTGCTATTTGTCAGTATGCAATGAATATTTAGATGTGCAATAAGTTGCATGCATAACGCAACGTAATCTAGAGTTGTTGCAAATTGCAAACCTGTGAATTAGTCGCTGCAATGGTTGGTGTGTCAAGGATCTCTCTCTTGAGGACTTTCAACACAGTATCAATGGAGATTGGGCCATCAGTGAGGCGCACTCCTGTTTGAGATGTGCCCAAGCTGCCTGCCAAGTATCATTTTGAATAGCAGTTAATTCTGCACGAGTCATTCCTCTCCAATCAGAAATTGCGATATTATATCCAAAGTACAGATTTCGGATTGCATAATATCCCTTGTCACAGTGGGCCTCGAAGTGCTGAATAGCAGCTCGATTTGTTTCTATCGAGCTTGGAATTGAAATCGCAAACAACTTGTAAAAATGCTTTAGAAATCCTGAAAACTGAACATGGAAATCATGATATTTTCATAAGAGGAAAATGTTAATGACAAACACCATAAAAAAATGTGCACAAAAAGAAAAGAAATACAAGTTTGTACCTTCTATAGGATCTCCATGATATTGATGCACATAAGCTTCTCTAGCATGCTTTTGTGATGTAATAAAGGTGCTCATTGTGTAGCTGCTATAGAAGCCATTTTTGTATTCGCTCGGTTCAATCCCACATGCAATCAAGAGAAGCATCTGTCGTGTGGAGGGATAAATACGCACCTCATCCAGTTGCTCGGAGGTCACAAGTTGTGATGTTCTTGTTTCCTCTTTCAGTTTCCGAAATAGCTATCAAAGAATTTGAGAATATCAATTGTTGTCACATAATAGAAAGCAAAAAAGCTGTGCATATATTTTTTGGGACATTGCATTTACACGAACGAACAAAAAGGAAACAATGTACCTCTTCTGCCTCTGTAATTTCATGTGTTGCCATGTCGATGACCTGTTTTCAAACAAAAGGGAAAAATGGCAAAACATGTGCTTTATGTATGGAACACGGAAAATAACAAATTTAAGAAAGCGCACGCACCTGGTTCAATCCCATGAAAGGCATGACATCGAAGTTGTATTGATAGATGAAAATTACATTGGTGAAATGGTTTCTTGGCTTACAATACGTGGCACTGGATCAAAATCGTCATGAGTCAATTTATGTGTGATGAATAGGTGTTCTCGTTTGGTGACTCGGGACAACATCACATACATTAGGCATGGACTGAATGTTTTTTGAATATCAAGTATGGCGGTGCCATGGATCGTTGTGCCTTGTGATTTATGGGCTGTGATAGCATATGCCAATGTCAGTGGGAAGGTACAGTCATAGTAGGTTTTTGAATCGTATCTAATTTTGCGCACTGTGGATGGAGTGATTTTATTTTTTTACTGGTCGCATCGAGTTTTATCATAATAGAGTCTATTTTCTTGTCATTTTTGGACCACATGAAGTCTTCGATTGTTCCCGTTGCTCCATTCACAACTCCATTTTGTATGTCCAAATTTGAAAGAATCATTATCTTTGCATTTCTTGGCAATTTCTTCTAGTTGGTGGAATGTACGATCTTCAAGCCATGATTTCAAGTCCGTGTTGTCTGCTGCATGAGTTGGTCTTCTGGAACAATTTGTTTGTTTAACGTATTGTCAATCTCTTGAAATGTGGGTTTTCGAAATCTTATCGTATTCAAAATGATAGGTACAAGGTGTCAGATGAATGTCTAATCGAGTGACTCAAATGCAGTTGAGTAGCCATTTTCCAATATGCAGATGTCGAAATGTGACATATTGAGCATAGACTTTCTGTTCGATGTCTGCATATTGTTGGCAATTGTGCATGATCACCGACTAATAATAGAATATAATTTTTAAAAGGTGCATTGCATGGGGTGGATTTTATTTGATTTATTTGATGCACAACAAGCCGTAATGTCTGTGCGGTCATCATGGACATCTCATGGATAATGATATATTCAGCAACAAGTATTGTTCTGAAACGTATGTCAGTTGGCATTAAATTTCGTACGTATAAGCCATTGACAGGGATGGAAAACATGTTGTGCATTGTTGTTGCACGTTTGCTAAGTCTTGATGCAGCGGCACCAGTAGTAGCACAAAGCAACACGGGTCTGTTCAATTTGTCAAGTGAGTACGCTAGATACTTTATGAAATGTGTTTTTCCACTTCCAGGTGTACCCGAAAGCACAAAAATGCCTGAAGTTTCTGATATCAAAAGTGAGTAGATATTTTCTTGTTCCATTGTCAATGAGGTATTTCCAAAAGATTCAAATTTGTGTACAATACTCGATGCATCCTTGGCATCTTTCGCCAAAGATGTCACATTGTCATCTGCTTGTTCAGATACAACTTGAAATAGAGAGTCACACAAAAATGATTTGTGTTGCAATAGAATGTTCACGATCTGTTGTCGTTGCTCATCTTGCAGCATCTGTTTATTTGTATAATCCTGAACATGGCATTCAATATCTTTCTCGCTTCGAATGATATCACGCAATATGCATTCCGTGTAATAAGATCCATCTTTGTTGACGGAGCTCAAAAGCTCTCTTTCTTTTCGGAATTCGCATTTTTCCAACAATATATTAAAAAAAAATCCTTCAGCTTGATATGCTAAATGGTAATTTGTGAATCTGACTATTCTATTGTATTTGTATAGATAGTATCCTAGCTGATTAATATATAGTTCTTTTTGAAGAGATCTTTTCTTTTTGGTCACAACGAATTGATGCCAATAGTTACAAAAAGTAATGTTTTTGAGGACTTCAGGCCTGTATGTGTAGATATCAATTGGATGCAATAGGATTGTGTTGTTAAAACTGACAAATTTGCGATGCATTTCTGGTGGTGAACTATCGATGTATTGGATTGCTTCACTTCTCTTGATGATAGGGATTTGCAAACACATGAAACTAATTTCTGGTAATGATATCGGTTTTGTCAAGACATAAGTAGATATCGATTTCAACATGTTTTCGTCTGAATGATTCAATCATATTATCTTGGCATCAGCAGCATTCAGATTCAGTGATCCTATAGGTTCTGATTTCATTGCGTATTTTAAAACATAGTATGACCAATTCGTGTTTGTGATTCGTTGTAGATTCATGTGTGCTTGCCATGACAAAAGCACTGTCGAGTGATAGGGTACCACATTCCGATCTTCGTACCTTGGCCGAAAATATTTCCATCGTTCAGTTTTGGTGCCCAACTCAGTACAAGATACACATGGGTCAAATGAAAATCCATATATACAAGTCTTTGCAGTTCTGGGACTACTTTTTATTGTGCAAGAGGATCGGCAATGGTGTATCTGTTTTCGCACAGCAAGCTCGTATAGTTGTTTCTGAGCTGGGTTCAATGGAATCTCAAATTTTTTGTTGTTTGATTCGTATTTAAATGCGCTAATTTCATTTCCGATTCTTGTAACATCTTTTTTTTTCACCCATAACATGGTGTGCGCATGCATAGAACCCCTATTTTGGAATTCATAGTGTAACATATAACGTTTGACATGGCCTAGCTATTCCATACATTATCATCAATTTAATAAAACATGTTGCACAACATTTCATCTTTCAACACTATTGGCATTTGTTAGAAAATGTTAGAAGCTAGGTGCTATTTCAATTACGATCTGGCCTAACAAGAGGTCGATTTTTCTTTTCGCGATTATAATTCAGAAGATTCATATGTATCTCAAATCTATGAAGCTAATTTGCTTTCCATCTTCGTGAGCTATTCAATCACATGAATTTTGACAATCAATCGAGGAGAATTCAAAACCATATCAAGATACACTTGGAATAGCTCTTGTGTGTACAAATATAACTCTAAAGTCGAGGTCTTGTGATGGCTTGTTGTCAAAAGAGAGGGATTTCAGAACTCTATCACTTGTATTGTTCTATCGACAATTCAAGTAGGGCCAGGATTTTTTTAAGCATTTGAATGACCTTTTCATCTCAAATGACATTGTTCAAAATGTACATTCGATCGAATTTGCAGACATTGATGTTCTATGATTGTCATTTCTGAAGGGAATGAAGTAATCCCTTCTACAATTGCAATCTCTAACGAATAATAATAGTTCAAATTTCAATTCGGAATCAATTTTAGAAATGGAATCCTAAATGGATATAAATGTAAGGAAATTGAATGCGCGCGAGAAAAGCGTATAGTTTTTCATTAAGGGATCCGAGTCAGTGCCAGCAACGAATTGTAAAGGTTCAGATAGATTCAAAATTGGTCTTATCAGTTCAATTCATCGCAGGAGATGAATCATTGAGGACTCTCCAAATGCCATTGGGGAGCCACATGACCCTAAAGTCTCATGTGTGGTTTTGGAATGGAGATGTTAACAGCAATGTCAACATGGACTATAATTATCTAACAACTTGAGTACAATTGCTATAGTTGAATCACAATCTAAATATGGTTTTTGGGGATGGAATTTATCGCGTCAGTCTATAGGTTTCGTAGCTTTCTTAATTTCCTCCCTATCAGAATGTGAAAGATTGCCTTTCAACTTACTAGGAATTGGTTGCGGGTTATCAGACCGAGTATTGGAATTGGTTGCGGGTTATCAGATTGAGTATTCACGTATAAAATTTGACTCAGTCTATGTTGTTTCTTAACAAAACCTACTAAGTTCCTCATTAGCTATAACAATTTTTTATTCGGACGAATGAAATTTTCCGTCTCATTCGTACCAAATTTTGACTAGTTGGGATGGAATGTAATCAATGAAACTAGTGGGTTTTTCAGTATCACAATAGAAATCATAATTACATTAGCAAAAGCTTATTTGGTTTTGTTTATTTCTATAGCAACGACAGGGACTCTACCTAGAGTAAGAATGGATCAACTGGTAGATCTTGGTTGGAAATTCCTCTTGCTCGTTGCTTTGGGTAATCTCTTACTAACAGCTTCTTTTGAACTTTTTCTACCATGAAATATTCATTAAAATAAATTCTTACAAATGTTCAAATTGATTCAATTTGTAAGGTGACAGACACAAACCAAATAATTCATTCCAGGATATTTAATATGTTTTTTATGGTCAAGGGACTCCAAATCTATGGTCAACAAGCAATACAAGCCGCAAAATACATTGGTCAGAGTTTCATGGTGATCCTGGATCACATGGATCGTATACCCATTACCATTCAATATCCTTACGAAAAATAAGCTCCACCAGAGCGATTCCACGGACGTATTCACTTCGAATTCGACAAATGTATTGCTTGTGAAATATGTGTTCATGTATGTCCAATTAATTTATCTGTTGTTGATTGGGAATTCAAGAAAAACATAAGAAAGAAGCAATTAGAAAGTTACAGCATAATTGATTTTGGAGTTTGCATATTCTGTGGAAACTGCGTCGAGTTGTGCCCTATCAACTGTTTGTCAATGACCGAGGAATACGAATTTCCAATTCATGATCGTAATGCATTGAATCATGACCAGATTGCTCTGGGACATTTGCCCACATCATTGATTGAAGATCCTACAATTAGAGCTATTTCAGGATTAACTCAATTACCTAAAGAAATTTTAGATGGACATTCTGATTCGCAAAATGTCACCAATTTCTTGCACTAGGTTCGTATTCAAAAGTTAAAATAGAATTTATTTTTTAATAATCTTCCAATACAATAACGCATACAACTCGCATTTCGTTTGTTTGGTACGTTGGAAAAAAAAATATGAAAGCGAGGCAATTCCTTATTCAAGTCAACTGGTAAATCTGTGGTACAGAGGATTCTACTTCATTGTGAACATAACTGATTTACCAGAACCATTTCATAAGGCTATTTTGGGTAAGGGCTTGTCCTACGGATGTATCAGAAATGATACGCTGGCACCGAAGATTAGGAATCGATGGATTCTCCACCAGGGCTCATCTTATTGACAAGAGTTGTCACTACTTCAGCTACTTCAAGATATTTTACTTTTCTTTCTCATGTGGGAATTGGAATTCCATTTACTTACTTCTATCTATGTGGGGAGGAAAGAGACGTCTATACGCAAGCTGCAAAATTTATTTTCTACGATGTTGTGGTCGTGTGCGATGGGGCTTCTTGAATCTCGTATTACATAGACTCAGAATCATAAGCACATGTACGTAGACCCATAACATGCTATGTTTCTATAGATACAGATAACTATGATAAGAGATCAATTCCTTGATGGCTCGCATACCAATCTGAAGACAAACTTTGGACGACAAATGAATGTTTTCAAAAATGTAAAAGAAAAAGTCATTGCTTCAGCGAACACCGAGCGAGCTTTGTAGAGTATTTGACATCTTTCAATATTGTTAGCAATTGTTAGGAAAAGTCAGTTGTTAGAGAGCCATCTTTTTGATCAAGTATAAGATGGCGAATGAAGAGGTGGCGATTTTCCTCTCAAAATTATAAACTAGGAGATTCGCCTTTCTCCCAAAAAATAATGAAATATGAAGAATGAAATTACATTTGCCATTTGCGAATTGCCATGAAAACTTTCAAACACTCTACAAATCTCGCTTACTGCGCAGTTCAGCAATGCTATTTTAGTCATTATTTATGAAAACGACCATTTCTACAATGGCATACTAGGTCGATAGATTTGTGTCATCTATGTACGTGGAATAACGTGTTCACTAGACAACCAAGGATGTGTTTGCATAAAGTATATGTCACATGAAAAGACAAAGGTGCAAGCGATTGTTTGCTAACTTGCAAGCTTGCTTGAGAGATGGCTCCTAGTATCACAACTTGCCAATTATTTATGAGAATGAGACATGAGCAAAAAAAATGCTATTTTGTCAAAGGTTGAATTTAGTGATCAGGTAATTCTGCTTCTCGTAGTGATACTAGTGTGCAAGTCGTTCATCAGATTTGGGTATGGGTTCAAGACTAATCGAATCATTTACTGGCTGGTTCCCTCCATCGTTGATAAATGGATAGTATGCCACCTCCACATTGTGTTAGCTTGAAGGGTTGTATGATGAGAAACACAAATACACTCTGACCAAGGTAACCTCAAAGTAAAGACACCAAAATTTATCCTCCAAAAGAGCACAAAAAGCAGATCCTGAACTTTTATCAAACATTGGTGATATAGGAAGAGGTTCGAAAATACATGCACACATGGTTGAGCTAAAGTTGGTGGACAAGGGATAAGCGGTAGTTGTATGGGACAGTAGCATTTTCCAAAAACCTAATATCAAAACACATCATCCATGGCTTTAGGCCTTGGACAAGTCTAAATATGAGTTGAAGAACGTTGAAGATTGTAAGCTGCGTGCTGAGCTAGCAATGGAGCTTGAATGCAACGAATGGAGCTTGAACGTAGTTAGATAGGCAGTAACCAAAGAGATTCAATTGCAATCGAAATACTCATCAGAAGGACCTCTGGCCCAGCAAAGAAACAGAACAGGCAGATTGCACACGACCGACACACACACACACTGCGATGATTGCACAATCCAAAGGCAGAGCTAAAACATGACCCGCACACACATTACAGTTCGCCAGAGAGTCAAAAACACTAAAAATTCTAACCTTTTTTTGCAGATGCTTGTCTTACTTATGCGGTGACAGCACAATCAAAATAGTCATGCGATGCTGGAGCCTAGCATCATCCAGAGGCACGGCTGAAACATGGCCTTTCTCCTCTATTATTAGAATTTCGCAAAAGACGAAAAGACAGCTGTTGCAGAAACAACGACCTCTAGCACTTGTGCTAGGGAGATGTCATGCAATGGACTATACAAAAAAAACAACCTCTTAATAGGACCAATCCTAAAGCAAGAATTACATGAAGGATTGTCAAATAGAACCAATCCTGAAGCAAGAATTATATGAGGCAAACCCAAAACAAAAACCAAAGCAGAGTAGAAGCAGGATGAACAACAAAAAAGGGAGATACCTGCAGCAACCTAAGCTGCCAAAAGCACTTGGAAAAGAGAGAATCAACTGTCATATCTGCATTGCAATTTGCAAATCACCAAAAGGAATTCGAGAGCTACAAGAAAATGAGAAAAAATTTGTCGCCTCTTGCCCATCAACTGCATGAACGACCTGTTCTTTGTACTCATCGTCGTCAAATGTGTAACCAACGGGCATAGCAGATGCTAAAGAGTTAGATCCGTCACAGTGGATTTCAAGCCCACCACCAATGTCAAAGTATTTCATTCTTGCACCAAGCAAAAAAAACTCACAGAATATATGAGCTGTCTCGATGACTGCCTCAGTTACAATGGATAAAGATGGAATCTAGGATCCAATATGGAACTGGAGCAGCTGGAGAACACTAACATTCCAACGTCCTTCAAAGTTTGGACAATACTCAAGATTTCAGATGCGAACAGCCCAAATTTGCAAGACATACCTTTATTTATTGAGAATATTTTTCGTTTTGTTCAAGCAGGATTTGAAGTTTCTACTTCATCGGGTAGAATGCCTTCCACTGTGGGTTATCAACCAACTGTTGGCACAGAAATGGGTTCCTTGCAGCAAAGATTCACTTTTAGGAGAGAAGGCTCTATAATCTCCATCCAGGCAGGCGGTTTATGTAGATGCAGACGATTTGACTGGCCCAGCTCTTGCTACAACTGTGGGAGAATTCTACTACGAAGTTGATAGGCAGAGTCACAGCGATCTACGTGGATTGAACGTGTGTTAGTTGTAGCCTAATGATTTACGTAAATCGTCTTAGGCATCGCTGGATTACTACGAAGCTGCTAGGAAGAATCACGCCGATATATGTGGATTAAACCTGTGTCAGTTCTGAACTGAGGCTAATGGCTTACGTAAATTGTCTTAGGCATCACTGGATGGCACGCAATGAAGCTCATGTTTAGAATAACAAATACAAAAATCACTACCTACCTTTGCCTGTAGCTTGCACATGTATTATCCTACCACACAGCAAGCAACAAGACTGAAATCAAATAAACATTATAAATAACAGAAATGTTTTCCCACTTCGTTGGAGTGGGTTCCTCTTCCACGTCTGCTCCCAGAAACCAAAAAAAGCATTCACTTCCGCTGGAGTCTGATTCTCATGTAGGGTGGCTCCACAAAAATGCAGCATGTAATTTAATGAGAGAATCAGAAGTACATTAATAAGAAGAAAATCAAGTGGCGGCATGTACACGCGATAGAGATGAAGCATCCGAAAACCAATAGGAAAGTGACGGCGCAGACAGAAAAACGCGTGACAATGAAAACGAGAAAACACGTGACATCAGAGATCGAAGAGAGGAAATCACGTGACAAGGTGATGGAGCAGACAGAACATCCTGCAAACCATTTTTGAAATACAGGGGAAAAAAATTGAGATTCACTTCAATTAGCCACGTGAGCCATTGAGCTTTAAACACGTGGCCTCTCGGAAACCAAAAAAACTGGTCTGATCACAAATTGAAAAGCAGAGAAATGACAATAACCAAGCATTCACTTCCGCTGGAGTTTGATTCTCCCGTAGCGTGGTTCCACAGAAATGCAGCATGTAATTTAATGAGAGAATCAGAAGTACATAAATAAGAAGAAAATCAAGCGGCGATATGTACACGCAATGGAGATGAAGCATCCAAAAACCAACAGGAAAGTGACGGCACAAACAGAAAAGCATCGTCAACTGCATGAACGACCTGTTCTTTGTACTCATCGTCGTCAAATGTGTAACCAACGGACATAGCAGATGCTAAAGAGTTAGATCCGTCATAGTGGATGGCAAGCCCACCACCAATATCAAGGTATTTCATTCATGCACCAAGCAAAAAAAGCTCACAGAATATATGAGTTGTCTCGATGACTGCCTCCGTTACAATGGATAAAGATGGAACTTGTGATCCAATATGGAACTGGAGCAGCTGGAGAACATCTAACATTCCAACGTCCTTCAAAGTTTGGACAATACTCAAGATTTCAGATGCGAACAACCCAAATTTGCAAGACATACCTTTATTTATTGAGAATATTTTTCGTTTTGTTCAAGCAGGATTTGAAGTTTCTACTTCATCGGGTAGAATGCCTTCCACTGCTGGTTGTCAACCAACTGTTGGCACAGAAATGGGTTCCTTGCAGCAAAGATTCACTTTTAGGAGAGAAGGCTCTATAATCTCCATCCAGGCAGGCGGTTTATGTAGCTGCAGACGATTTGACTGGCCCTGCTCTTGCTACAACTGTGGGAGAATTCTACTACAAAG
Organism: Diphasiastrum complanatum; assembly: GCA_029204225.1. Taxonomy (NCBI): domain Eukaryota; kingdom Viridiplantae; phylum Streptophyta; class Lycopodiopsida; order Lycopodiales; family Lycopodiaceae; genus Diphasiastrum; species Diphasiastrum complanatum. The sequence continues at coordinate 32,346,552 of CM055098.1, forward strand.
CTGATAGGCAGAGTCACAGCGATCTACGTGGATTGAACATGTGTTAGTTGTAGCCTAACGATTTACGTAAATCGTCTTAGGCATTGTTGGATTACTACGAAGCTGCTAGGTAGAATCACGCCGATATATGTGGATTAAACCTGTGTTAGTTATGAGCTAAGGCTAATGGCTTACGTAAATTGTCTTAGGCATCGTTGGATGGCACGCTATGAAGCTCATGTTTAGAATAACAAATACAAAAATCACTACCTACCTTTGCCTGTAGCTTGCACATGTACTATCCTACCACACAGCAAGCAGCAAGACTGGAATCAAATAAACATTATAAATAACAGAAATGTTTTTCCACTTCGTTGGAGTGGGTTCCTCTTCCACGTATGCTCCCAGAAACCAAAAAAAACATTCACATCCGCTGGAGTCTGATTCTCCTGTAGGGTGGCTCCATAGAAATGCAGCATGTAATTTAATGAGAGAATCAGAAGTACATAAATAAGAAGAAAATCAAGCGGCGGCATGTACACGCGATAGAGATGAAGCATCCGAAAACCAACAGGAAAGTGACGGCGCAGACAGAAAAACGCATGACAATGGAAACGAAAAAACACATGACATCAGAGATCGAAGAGAGGAAATCACGTGACAAGGTGATGGAGCAAACATAACATCTCGCAAACCATTTTTGAAATACAGGAAAAAAAAATTCAATTAGCCACGTGAGCCATTGACCTTTAAACGCGTGGCTCACGTATGCCACATGGCTAGTCTCTTTGAGCAAAGAGGTTAAAGTTGCCATAGGACAAAATTGTAAAAAGACGAGGAAAAGGAGAGAGGCACAAAGGAAAAAGGGGAAAAGGAGAGAGGCACAAAGGAAAAAGGAAATAGCTATGGCGGGACAGCAACTGGCGAAGCGTATTCCTCTTATCAAGTTCCCTGTGCGTCATCGCCCCTCAGCCGCCTCTTCTAAACCAGGTAGGGGCCCCTGCTCAGCCGCTGCCACTTCCCTTTTCTATTTTGTTTTCGCATTGCAAATTTTTTCTTGATTCATGCTTTCAACCAGGTTAATTTGTGCAGTTTGAAGGCGTGATGTTTCCTTTTGGACACCTGCAATAACATTCTTCCATTTCTGTGGATGAGATCTGTTGTGGCTCTTTCATTTTTTTTTGCTATGCTATTTCTGATCTTAAGGTCAAAAGGAACGAAGTCTTTTATTCTTTTTAGTGGAAAACCCTAATTTGTTGTTTTGATCTTCTTTCGGCTGGAAGGCGCATAGTACTTTTTTATTGCATTGAAAGATCCTCCTGTTACGTATTGTTTCCTATTGGCGTAGTCATTAATAACGAAATCATAATGCTAGGTTAATTTTTTATAACCCTAGGGTTTGCAAGAAGTTTACTGAAAGGCAGTGAGCGAGAAAGGAAGAAGATAGCTATATTTGCAGGGTACTGTGGGGAGACTATGTTTCATTTGATGAGATTAATAGCATCGTGTTGATATGATCAGATCACAATGTGACGATTGCATCACCTAATGCAAAAGATGCTTTAACAACGACTGGAAAATCTTTATCATCCGAAGTGCCTGCATCACCTGGTAACCTTCGTAGTGGGGGAAAGGCTTCTCTTCAACCAAGAAGGGCTCCTATTAGCCAGAAGGAGATAGAGGCAATTCTCGTGAGTACTACCTGTGCATCACTTTATCTTCATTATCAATAAAAGCACTACTTATTATACTCCATAATTTGTTTTCCTTGTAATTTACTTTTTCAAGCACGGCATTTTATCTTGTTATTCTACACTTTTCGTGGAATATTTTGTATCGGTCCAAAAAAGCTCTTGCTTGAACAGAAAAGTAAATTCAAATTTTGTGAATGCAAGGATTATACAGTTTACTTTGAATGTTTATCATAGTTGTGTTTGTGAAGATGATTTCATTGTAGGTTTAATTGTAAATTTGTATTTCCTCCCCTCCCCCTTTTATGTCCAATGGTCCATCTTGTAGATGTATGGCATGGCCTTATATAGCGGAGGATGCAGTTGATGAAGCCTTATGCTCTTGGTCGTGTCTTGTTTTTTGTTTCAAAAGTTTAGGTACTTTATGGGACTCCCTCTAATAAACTCTTATGCCAAGGTGTGAACCGGAACATAGAATACAAGTCCTACAACCAAAAATGGCAAAGGTGGTCATTGTGATGAGTATTGTAAGTCTGATAATGGTGTTGCAAAGACATGCACAATGTCAGTTGCCTAGAAGCCCGTTCCGAGCAAAAAGGGTCGGAACGTTCCGTTCCGTACATTCCGGAACATACTGGGTCAGAACGACTTATTGTAAATTAAAATATATGACCCTGCTGGCCTGCGACTTCTGCATTTCACAGATAGCGAGCAAGGTAGCGATCAGGGAAAGTAAGGTTGTTATATAGGTGCCCTGCTGGCCCGCGACTTCACCATTTCACAACAGCGAGCAGGGAAATTGCGCCTGCATGCAGTTTGATGAGACTGCATAACTTCCTCACCTCTGAAATGTTTGGTCCGTTTGTCTGCCCACAGCAATCAACTTAATACTGCTGCTTAACGACGGAGAATAGAATGCGTCGAGGCACGTAGTGCCTTCTCGGACAAAGCTTTGTTTTTTTCTTGTTTGTCGCTGTATTGCTGCGGATGGATTTTTCCACCAAAAAGCCGGACGTGAGAACAGGATTTTGTGGAAGTTCTGGAGCTGCTGAACTACGCAGCAGAGCGCATGATCGAAGGCGCCTTAAAACGTCAATCACAAGTAGCTAGACATCATAAACGGACCATAAACTTAATATTTACAAAGGGTCCGTTTGTGGGCAGAATGTATCATAATGTTAATACGGGAATTTCTGTGGGCAGAAGTTAAGCAAAAATTTCCTGAGTTTATGATACGTAAACATTTGAATACCGTTAACGATGCTCCACCGTAATTTGCTCAACCAATATATGCTCAAAGTTGGGTCGAACGGACCCTCTGTAAATATTTACGTTTTTAAAATTTCTTTTTTTTGCCCACGTTCCGAAACGGAACGCGTTCCGTTCCGGAACGGGCAACTAAGGTCATTTGCATAGTTGCAGCGAATTGCGATTCGCGAACCGCGATTTTGCGAATCACGATTTGAACCGCGAAATGTGCAAAAATTTTGAATTTTTTTTTTTTTGGAAAAATAGCTCATGGCTGAAATTGTTTTAGGGGAGCAATGGTCAAACAAGCGTTTTGCCTCCCAGAAGTGCAGTAGATAGGGCACAAACAGATAAAAGTCAGTAGCTATTTGGTTGTTATTTGCTCTGGTTCTCGGTAATTGTTAATGCTACAGTTTGGGCTATCAACTCTATGGATGATGATCACTTTTGCAATCATTTCACTGGAGATGTGACTGCAATGTGCATACAGTTGGGGGATATTGGGCCCTTATCGGGATTCGGCGCGCATCATCCCCCCCATTTTTTTTCGGGTGTAGGGGGACAGCGCCCCCCCTGCAACTGTCGCCGGGGGGCAAAAAGCGAAGTACAATTGCTCTACAGTTCTCAGGCTCTGTCCCACTGGAATCATCTGTGATCGTAACGAACAAGCTAGAGGTTAGTTTTGAATTTCTATCCTTGGCAGAACCCAACATGGATTAATGCACCTAAATTGGGCCGAATTGTATCCAAAAAAACAATTGGCAATCTACACAGTAATAATGCTCTTAATTAGAGCTTTCATCTGATACCCATATTGCCCAAAAAAAAAAAACGATTTTGAACCTTTCTACAGAAATTCCGAAACACGATTCTGGACCGCGTTTCAGAATCAAAGTGCAACTATGGTCAGTTGTATAGACCAAGAATGTCAGAGTGTGGACCATGTTTTCCATACAAAGCATGAGGTTGATCTCCTAATGGAATGATGGAATGATATGTGGATCATAACAACTGAAATTATGTGCAAGGAGATATCTCTTGTTGAAATGACTAAGTGGAAGTTACTACAATACTAATGGAGTAGATCAACACTACGATACAAGTGTTGAACAAATACACTATTGTTTGCCTATAAAGTATTTCATTATACCCATGGACCAAGATTTCTTACAGAAAGCATTAACTTGTACTTGATGCCTCAATCATGGGTAAGAATGATGTTGCCAAATACTAGGACTAGGACTTTGCCAATGTGTGCCACAAGAACATTGTTAAGCTTTGGGGAATAACTTGGAATGGAAGCTTAATGGCCATGTATCCGTAAAAGGACTTTGCCTCTTTGTATATTATTCGGCTACTCATAAGAGAATGCCATGCCATGAAATCATCATGCTTCCACTGCACTATTATGATGGACCAAGATTGCTAGAGGAAAAACATGTAGGGAAAACTCCATATAGGAATGAATTTCAAATCAATCAAAAAATGAGATAGTTTTGGACAGGAGGATATCAAGATGTGTATTGAGAGCCCAATCTATTTGTCTAAGCCATACATCTTTAGGTAGTCATGTAGTTGACTTTAGTTGGCTCAAATTCATAACAATCAACAATTGGAATGTTGATTATGGACAGACCTCTTTTGGATTGTAGATACCTCATGTACAATGGGTTGCAATTAGGATATAATGTAGTGATGAGTCATCAAAAATATATGACTCTACCTCATATGGCTCACGACCTTATTTTTTTTTTTGTAGTGACCTTGAGCTGTCTCATTTGATGATCTGCGTATCGGAATCCTACTTGTAACATTTTGCTCGTCTAGAATATCTCTTTGGCATGTAATAATTATGGATCAAACATAGCATCAGGAAGATGCTACTAAAAGGCCTTTTAATTGGTAGGGTTGAGAGGGAAAAAAATTGCAGTGTGGAGGGAAAAATTAATTGAAATCGGAAAAAAATTGTCCTATGTTTTTGCCTCTTTTTCACATTGCCATTACGAGGCAGAAGATCATAGAAGGTGTGCAAATATGTGGCATCACATATCCACCATTTTCAAGAAAAAAACCAACAGCTTGCCACTTTGAACACTCAAAAAATCCAGCAACACGCCACTTTGAACCAATGTACTAATTGACATGATTTTTTCCCCTCCTCCATTAGTACAAAATGGCTTCAAAGAATGGTTGATTTTAGCCTTTTCCAAAACATTATCTTGAGAAGCTTGCTCATAAAGTTCTTCACTAATGCATCCATCATTTGCAACAAATGGCTCAAGAGAAGAAGAATGCTTTACCATACCAACATTCCGATGCAAACTTGTACTTGTAGAAAGACAATGATCAAACTTTGCATGACTTTGCTTCTACCTTCAAAGAGGATGAAATAGAGAGGAGAAAGCATGATGATGAATCCTTTATTCGGTACATCTTTAAAAGTGTTTCCCAAGCACTTTTAGAGGTCTTGCAAAATCTCAAATGATATAAGATAGATCTTGTTACCGATAAAATCTTGATCATCAGGTCGATGCAAAATCTCAGCTTGCAACTCCATGAAGAATAGTTGGTGCCATCCAACATATCTTCACCTGAACAAGTACGAATCGCTCCCAAATCTCTTGCCATAAGAACCAGCCAAGAAGATAAACTTTTTCAAACCCTAAATGTGCCTTAAAAGACACAAAAACCAGCAAGTATCAAATCTGACAAATCAGCACCGGAATGTGTCGAAACCACACATTAGATGGATGTAGGAACTCGCTTCAGCCTGAAATTGCATTACAAACTCAAAAACCAGCAAGCAAAGAATCATGTTAGCCTCCAACAAAGCTTTTTGGGAACCCTTCTTTCTTGCCAAAAAGTGTGAACAATACACACACAGATAGGGCTGTTGCAACACCCTACAAATGGTAATATGCTGTCCAATTTTCAGCCTCGGAATGTGATCGGATCATCACAAAAAAATTAGCGGCTTCTTCCACACCTGGAAACAAGCAAAAAGAAGCAGATCTTCACTTTGTAAAATCAGCAAGGGTGTTGATTTTTCAGCCAAATCAGAAGAATAGAAATTGCTTGTAGATGGGCGCCCTCCTGCAAAGGAGCAAATCTGAAAAATAGGGCAGCAGCGGACCAATGGAAGTAGGATAAACCTACACGGATGTGGGCGAGCTAAAAGAAGCCCCGAAGAAGATAATTAATGGCGCCTTCCTGCAACCTGAAAAATCAGCAAACAACAACCTGATTTTTGGGCGCCCAAAATCCTGTTATCTTCTTTGATGTTTGGCGCCCTCCTGCAAAACGGAAAAGAGTCAAAAAATGGATCTTCACTCCAAAAAATCAGCAAAGGTGCTGAATTTTTGTGATCCCTAAGTGAAGACGATCTCTTTTGGTAAGGCGCCCTAAATCAAGCATAGAAGATCCATGTCTCTGATACCATGTAGGAAATCAAAGTGCCAAGATCCTTCTAACATTCAATCTCCATATACAAGAAGAAGAAAAAGAGGAAGAAGAAGAAGAAGAAGAGGGAGAGGGTTAGGCGCCCTTAAGGAGAGAGAAAGTAGTAGCAATGCGTGAAAGGGAATGAATTACAAATGAACACTGGGTACATATAAATAGGCCTTCCAAGGGCCTAGACTCTTCCAAACCCTAAGTTTTAGAACCTTCCAAGACCCACTACTAATTATAGGGCACCCCCAAAAGTCAAGATAGGGTCCCTTAACATAATTAGACTTTACTTGGACCCACGAATTACTACTGGACCAAAATTGGGTCCAACTCAACTAAAACTGACTTAACATGGTCTAAATAATAAACCTAACCCATGGTTACACAAGTCTCGACCTTTTGGGTCAAAGTAACCTATGGGAAACTAACATTATCATTTATTACTTCTAACAATAACAACACATTATGGTACACATATGTATTTACATCAAAAATCTTCTAGTGCCAAGTAGTAAAATTCAAGATTTTGAAGAATTATTGGCACATTAAAATTGGTTACGATAGTTCTAAATGCCAAAGTTTCGAGATTTGTTGGAATAATTATGGGGCATTGCTCAATGCACATCTAACTAGGGCTTGAGACAGAAGGGCACATACTTCATGGGCTCCGCCATCTATATTCCCCCCACAAGAGCCTGTGAATCAAGTCAATTTCTGACTGTAGAAAGCACAAGATGTTCAAGAAGACTCCTCATGAGGCAGCCACAGTTACCAAATCCAAAGTCCCTCTCTTGAACTTCCCTTTGCTATTGCTGACCCTACAACTTAAAGAGAGGCCATGGCTAGAGGAGCTATCTGCAATACCACCTGGTAGCCAAAGCCAACTTCATTACGGATGTTACACACTACACACCTGAGGGCAGCAGTTAACAGGATTTGTAATAACCTTCAGGTATTGCAAGAAGTGTGCACATAGTAAGGATGCTCTATCATGGATGACAGGTCAATTGAGCCTCATTCTTAACATCTTGATCTCTTGTTGCATGGGCACATGTCTCTGCATAGTAGATGCATTACAGGGTGGTAAGGGCATAAAAATAGAATTTAGAAGAGCACATAGGGGCAGATATATTTAAGGTCAGCACTCCCAGCATAGTGTGGTTATCAGCAATGTCAACATCTGTGGCATATGGTGGTGAGAGAGTTTCAAAGCTTTGTTTGGGATACCATTCACTGCCCTCTCCATTGATCTACTCATGTAGAACATAGTTCACATGCACTGGTGTCTGTGATTATCACCACAGCTATATTTTTTTTTCACTTTTGTGACGAGGAGGCAGGTGCGTACATGCCATGTTACGCACGTACTGCTGTTTGAACTTGAAGTTCACACAAATGATTTCCTTGTCTGGTTGGAGCACTTGCAACTTTTACTTGAGAAGTTACATGGGTGGGAGGGATGCCAGTAGCAAATTCCTTGAGTAGGATCAAATCAAGTAGTGATGGCATGTGCTTCAACTTTGTATGATTAGTGTGACTAGTTGTGGCAGTAGATACAGCAACTTGTCACGATGCTTTGTTTGATTTATGTGATCTTCACGGTCGATCATAAAGGGTAAATTGACCATGGTATTGATATACAAATCCATGAATCACATTTGCGAGGTCCTTCAATAGCCAAAAGCCTATGTGTTAAGAAGTATCCAAAAGAAAGTCAAGCAAGACATACATTATCTATAAGTCTTTCTTGAATTAATCATGTCATTTGTGTCTTACATGGTGGACAGTTTGTGCAAGGCTCTGACAGGTTCAGAATTAAAGATTTAAGATTTGAGAATTTTGTCTGGACTCTGTGTGAGCATAGGGATGAAAACTTGAAACATGAGAAAGCTCTTTCTTGAAATTCTCCAAACTTTGGGTAAGGTTGCTTCTGAACTTTGTTTCAGGTTGTCCGTGTCTTCCCCTCCCTTACTGTTCAAGTAACTGTTCTCCACCTTGTCATTCTCAGTACCCTGCCCATGCCTCCCTCAGCAGCGTCTACAGGTCCCCTTAGTCTCCCTTTTCACAGAGATGTGCAATTTCTCATATGCCCAGTTTTTTCATTTCTAACTATGTATCGCATTTATAAAGCTCAATTTGGAATGCAGCAAAGATCATGTAACATCTATCCCTAAAGGTTATTACTGTGGATACAATTTATTGATTTTTGTTTGTGGTGTTCTGGATATTTGCATGACATCCTTTTGTATGTGCAGCTGGGTGGGTGCTTTTGAGCCCTATTTGACATTTCTTAGGAGCAAATAACGAGTGCCTACAGTACTGGACACCAAGCTTTGGACTAGTCCTTTGTCTTTCAGAATGCTCTTGGTGCTGCACATCCTTTGTCTACAAAACTACTAGCTAATCGACAATTGCATGGTGCACTTAGCTCTGGGATTATCACGTGCTGCACATTTCCTTACATCAGGCAAACTGTTGTTGTAATTTCTTTTGGCACATATAGTGAAGTCTTTCAAAAAGACAGCCATTATGGAGCTGGTTATTAATAAAAGCAGAATTTGTAATTCAATGGAACAGCCTCTAAGGTCCTGCCACTTGTCGCCATCATATGTGTGCTAACCATAGCATTCTGTCATGGGCGATAGTACCCAGTAATTTTTGCATGCAAATGAAAGAGGTTGATGAAGCTATTCTATCTGGTCAGTGGACGAAGTTTTCATTAATTTTCTTCTTTGATGCCTTTAATTGGTGTTCATGACCCAGCAAGAAGCTTCAGTCATGTTACTTTGGAATCAGAATCAGTACCTTGTAGTATTCGCACACAGACTCCTCTTTTCAACCAAAAGTGGAAAATCATTTATACATGTAACAACTAACGGGCATCTAGTTAAGGACATATGTCAAAGCTAATAGGGGAACATTATATATCTACAGCTGCATTATGGGATATATGCTCATGGTATTTTTATCCACCACTTTTTGTAAAAAATGTTTTGAAAAACTAACAGCTGATAGCATTGGCACCGAGTGGAAGGCCAAGATAGTTTTTGAGGTCAGAATGTCGTGGCACATGCATGGCAAGCAAGCATCATCGCCATGACTTGAATGAAGATGGCTTGCAGTCATTCTGTTTTACAGGTGATAAGAGCAAAAAGTACCTTGTCATTGCTTGATAGTGCAAGCTCAGAATTGTTGCGTGATAATTTGTAAGTGTATCATGTTTGTTTGCAGGGTGGCTTTTCCTCATCTTCTCTATATTATGTAGGGAATTTTTAATGTTTTCTAAGCTCGCTCACAATGTTAAAGAATAATCAAGTGATTGCATCTGGGTTCTGTAGGAAGATTATATTCAGTTCAACATTGAAGAAAGTGACTCGAGTGAGCAGTAAGCATTGTCTGACCCCTCTAAGGCACTTGCATGCTTCCCAATAAATACTTAAAAAATACGTTGGTGTCCTTTGTTAAACCTTTCTTTGTTATAACTTCATGACCTTCTTAATATCAGAACATCTACATGCTAAGTCACAACCACCTTTGTATGGTTCACTTAAGTATATGCCTTCTCATTATTGACTTGCACTGAAAAAGAAAACTAGTAGCCTTGCTTGTAGTGTTAATGAAATCCATTTAATTTCTTTCAACTAGCATGCATTTTCTGGCCACATGTTTGGATGCATTAACATGAATGCTTGTTCTCTGTTTACATGTGAAGCAAAGGATGTGTGCAAATTGAAGCAAAGGATGTGTGCAAATTGAATATTCCTATGTTTGCGTTAATGGAATGTGAGGTAGACTGGCTCCGTTAATAATTAAGAAAAAGAATTCAATCAAAGGCGAGCTGAACATAGAAACTTTCATATGATTGATCTTTTGCTTTCTTATTTTATGCACTGACCTTGAATTCAAGTGCATTATATTTTCAAATCTGTCCAGTACACTTGGAATACATAAAATGAAAGCATTCAAAACAGTCATAGCCATTAACTACCCGATTTCAAAGAACATGACTCTAAAAAGACTAATTTTTTTTTAACAGTAACCTATAAAAATCACCAAGTTCGAGTTGAGTTCCATTGAGGTGATTTTACACGCAAGGGGAGCTAATTTCACACACAAAGGTGATTTTACACGCATACTCCCCCTTCATAGCCCATAGAAAATCTTTCTTCAACTAGATTTTGCACAAACTTGCATAGTGGACATTCAATCTCTCTCCTCTTTCCCATAACAACCTACGTGAAGTTCTCTTGCCTAAAATATTCAAATAGGGTAGCTCTAAAAAAATGTGCAGATGTAAGGGGTGGTGCTCGGCATGTTCGCATACCCAAGCCACCAATTTTAATCTCAAGTCATTTGCCAACAAGAGGGCCTTTCCTATTTTTTTTCTCCCCAATGTTGAGTTTCTTGACAAATAGATTTTCCCTAGGTGTATGTGGAAACACCTTGAGACCAAACTTTGGAAGATTTAATCCTCGGATTTTTTTTGTGAATTTAAGACTAGGCAGATATTCTCTTGAGTGCATAAAAAATGTCTTTATAGCTAATTGACATAGCCTCAAAAAAACTTTCAAATTTGTCAACAAATTTTTCGACTCTTTTTTTTTTGAAAATTTGATAGCCTCAATAATTGACAAAATTTGAAAAAGAAATCAAAATAAAAAATAGAATAAATCTTTCAATTACACAAGCACCCCTAACTTGCATATATTCAAATTTGCTTATTCTTCAAATTGGTATCAACATTATATTGTTTTATCAAACATTCCTCAATCTCACTCACTTCTCACCAACAATTTTACTTATCAATTTTCAAATCATTCATATCCATCCTTAAATAAACGATATTGTAATACATCACTTCTATTTATTATCACTCCCATTACTACAGATTTTGTCAAGTCAAAATCCAATGAACATAGTACAAATGATTTGCCAAACATTGCTTTGACCACAAATGGCCCTTCCCATACTGGCATAAAAGTTGACTTCTCATCTACGTAGCTCACGGCCATTTTCATGGATGAGTACACGCCATTGCCTTGGTTGTGCTTTCGTTTAGCTTGAGGATAACATGGTGTAGAAAGTTTATCCACAATCTTAAACTTAGTCACCAATTGTTGTATAGTTTAATTAATAGATGGGCCCCTTATATTTCCTAAACCAATTTCAATGGACAATCCATTATAGGAAAATTTTGCTGGGTTGACAAAAATCATTGTACCAGATGATCAATATAGCTTATTTGTTTGCATTACCATGGTGAAGTTATATCAATGCAAAGATGCCTTTGTCCTGAATTTGACACATAAATCAAAAGTAAGCTATAATTTGAATCTTTTAAATGCAAATAGTAGAGCTCGACTATTTGCTCAACTTATATTCTTGCAATAATTAGGTAGTTAAAATTTTTTGCCAAATTTGAAAGAATTAAGACCAAAGAGTATTAACCATAAGCTACAAAGAAAAGAATACATAAGATTATTATGCATGAAAAAATTGGTGATTTGCATAGTTACATGCACATGGGTCATCACATACATTTGTGTGCAAATTTTTGTGATTTTAAACTACAGTGATGAAAGTTGTCAATAATATATGACGACAACAAACAAGAGCACTTATTATCTTACCCAAACTCTTAGAATAAGTAGAGGAAGTAACTCAATGATGAGAACAAGCTTCAACTATTAGTCTTCAAAAGAGTCTCTAACAAAAAATTCCTCATCAGTGAGCTTTGTTAAATTCTTCTAATACCATAGTTTGTCAAGGTCCTCCAATGGTGCTGCTTCTGGATTAGAACATAATCGGATCATTTGGATCCTAAGCATGGTGTGTGAAGAAATACCTTAGATAATTTTCTCCACTTACCTGTGCAAGGTCTAACTTAAGGTTTCCACAATCATGTAGATAAGACTGAACCAATAAGGACTAGTAACCAGTAGGTTCCCATCATTCTTTTGATACTTGAGTCCTGTACTCATGCAAAAGAGGATGAGAGGGCATGATCCTTGAATGACCAGGGAAATGGACACCGGAAAAGACAGATTAGAACAGTCCATGGATGAGTATTGTTCACAAATAAGTGTATGTGTTCGGAACTTTCAAAGCTACGATACCAACTAAAATGACCACAGAAGGCCAAGATCCTTGTCACACCTACTCCTTTGCTCCCATTTGCAATGAGACGTGGAGTCCATAAGCTTGCATGCTTCGCACACGAGCAAAGGAGCACAACAAACGGGTATGACAAGGCATTTAGCCTTTTGTGGTTGTTTCAAATATTAGAATATGTTGTTTTGAAATACAATTGCAAGTTGGGTTTAGGATTTTGGTTTTGGGCGTAAGGATCCTTTGCAACATTATTTCATCATTTCCACTGTAGTTGTCAATTCATTGCAACCAGTAAAGTTCTTTGCTTGATTGTTGACAACCTCCAAACCAATATTCACCACATTCTCTTTGGCACTAGAGGTTTGCTTTTGACCAAGCAATCGTTAAGGTCTCATACAAACTCAAATGAAGACAGTTTTACTAGTAAAAACTCTTAGTGTCATGATCTCAAATTGACAACAGGAACTACTGATAAACATGTAATTATGTTGTACATTTTGCTGCATATAGAACGGCAACATGTATCTTGTTTATGAAGGCAATCAATTTTGAGCACATTTCAACAAAAAAAGCTAGTTATCAGTGCAGAAATAGCCTCTCTTATCAGTAAATAGGAAAAATGAATTTACTTGCACATTAGCAGCTATACAAGGAAACTGCCGAGGATCCATACGGAGATGGGTATGTATTCGTACCGTCTGCGTCATCCCTCCTGGGGCTCTGCATATGGACAAAAGCTACCTGTATCTGTTGCGACCCCGGTGGATACCATATAGTTTAAACTCAGTTGCATGATTCGTGGCTTTTCAGATGATAAACACCATATGGATATCAATTAGCTCCTCAAAAGACTTCATTTCATCAGGCTCTCAAGCCAGTAAGAAACATGCTACCAATGATAAAAGCTTGTCATTACAAAGTCTTGATCAGTCCATATCTCTGAAATACAATAAGGAAGTGTTTTGCGGCTTGCCACAGGGACGATGGGTAGCTCCTGTTCAAACTTCCATTGACAAGTTAACATGTCTACAATCAACATGTTGCCAGAAAAAACCAAATCCAGATATTGATATCAAGTCCAGGATTATTCCAAGAAGGCAAATACCAACAATCTCAAGTCCAGCGAGCATGACAAGGAATGCCAGATGGACATTCTGGCTAGTCTCTCTCTTCAATGATCCATGTGCCTCTTCTTGTTTATTGTTGATTGCTTACTGAAATATGTAAAAAATTTCTTCAGATGTCCCTTAACCTAAGGACTGCCCAAGAATAAACCATGTAGTTGTCAATAGAGCTCCTATGCTTGTATGTACGAAGAATCGATCCAATACAAACCCGTAGACAGAAATTCCCGCATTTGTACTTGATAGAAAGCTTACTGAAGAGCAGCACATAAGTCATTAGGAGAGCTGAAGTCAGTCATTTCTGTTTGAAAAATAGTAATATGCATTAACCAACCCAGCTTCAGCAAAGAAATTAAAGTATTTGTCAACATTCTACAAAACAATTCCATGTTGAATGAACCAGATTGGTTTTTTTTTCCTTTTTTTTCTGGTTCGAATTGGCAAACGATTCAAATGGAAATGCTTAGTCGAATTATGCTTTTGATTCGAATGTAGGCATGTCTCTTTATTATACCTAAAGCATACCTAAAGCAGCTCGACGACACCAGGCATCCTGAGTAGAAATTAGCATCTCGAGCCTCTGTACAATGTCCACGCTAAGATCAGCTCTTAAGCATGGCGTTGCTGGCTGGATAGCTGATGAAAATGTTCCCAAAGCATGCATAGAACAAGCTGCTTTCACAATTCTACGATGGAAATGTGCAAGTCTGGAGGCAGATCGTAGGCATAATCCTATTCCAGTCAAATTTACCATATTCAAAACCTGCCACTTACTTTCATCAGTATACACGTTAAATGAAATAAGCTAAGCAAAAACATTTGATCATTAATATAAGCATTTGTGTCTGGTATTGTCCAAAATCTCTGTTTGTTTGCAGCCACTTCTTCAAAACAAAACAACATTCTGTAGCATATCTATTCAATATAAAATTCATGCACAACTTAGCTAAAGGGCATATTAGTTTTTCCACTTTATCAGGCATATGTATGTAATCTTATCCTCACACCAGCTTAAAGTGCATCTTTGAGACATGTGCTCTTTAATTCCGAATCAAAACACCAACATAAGATAGTCTCGTTACACTAGAGTAGAAAGCTGGAATGTCAATTTCTAGTGTGCCTTTCTTCTCCAAAAGTGATGGAGACGGAACATAAGCCTTTGACCATCAATTTACAGGTCTGATAGCTTGCTGGACAGGTCAAGAGGAGTACTAAACAGGCTGCAAAATTTCCCAACATGATCCCCTTATGGACTGGGAGCAATACATTCCCCAAAAAAATCACCAAAAAGGGCTATTTTTCGGCTTCTACAACCTCAATTCACCGAATTCTTGGCTTTAACTTCAGGGATAGCTTCAAAAGACTTTGATCCAACTTTTGGCAAGCTCTACAAGGCGTTTCACAACATCCTACTATCCAACTTTATGAAAAAGCTTGCAAAAATTGTAGGAAATCAAAGTGCCAAGATCCTTCTAACATTCAATCTCCATATACAAGAAGAAGAGGGAGAGGGTTAGGCGCCCTCAAGGAGAGAGAAAGTAGTAGCAATGCTTGAAAGGGAATGAATTACAAATGAACAAAGAGTACATATAAATAGGCCTTCCAAGGGCCTAGACTCTTCCAAACTCTAAGTTCTAGAACCTTCCAAAACCCACTACTAATTATAGGGCACCCCCAAAAGTCAAGATAGGGTTCCTTAACATAATTAGACTTTACTTGGACCCACGAATTACTACTGGACCAAAATTGGGTAACTCAACTAAAACTGACTTAACATGGTCTAAATAATAAACTTAACCCATGGTTACACAAGTCTCGACCTTTTGGGTCAAAGTAACCTATGGGAAACTAACATTATCATTTATTACTTCTAACACCCTCCTTAAATGATAATGTAGAAAACATGACATGACATGAAGTATGAAAAATTGCAACAAAAATGCGAAGTGTTGCATGCTGCCCAAAACTTCATGTAGCCGAAAAAGAAAAGATGTAGCTTGCTGTCCAAGCTTAATGCCGCCAAAAAAAAAAACTTCAGCTTGCCCGATGTAGAAGAGATGTAGGACATTAGATTCTCTAACAAATTTATTTTATTAACGTCAAAGAACGTGCATGATTATATGAAGAAACAATACGAAAGCGTATCTTGTTCAAATTCACATAGTTGGAGAGTGATGGCAACTTTTTAGTAGAAAGAGAGAGAATGAAGAGAGTGAGAAACAAAAATATAACGTAAAGAGTCAAGACAATAACATATTTTCCCATCAACATTGTCTAATGACTTTCTTTCAAAATTTTAAGGACATGTATGCTTACGAGCATCCATGTCAGTCAAGCATATGCATATACAACCTATTTAAAGAGCTAGTAGTATGAGACTAAAAGTTAACCGCCCAACTGGATCGACGTGTTACTCACAAGCAATTCTCCTGCCATGAATATGTTGAAGCCGGTTCGACGAGCTCCAACTATTGCATACATGGATGCTAGTGCTCCGAACACTATAATAGCTCCTGTAAGTGCCAAGAATTGTCTAAACCGCCTGCTTGTAGTTTGTAAGCCTTGAAGTATTTTCACATATTGATGATAGTAGAGCTCAGGACTCAATCTTTTCCCCAGTGACTCTTTGAATTGTTTCATTTTTAGCTCCTGCCAATCTCAAAAAGTCAAGTGAACTCAAAAGTTTGGAATATTTATGTTGTAGTATTTTCTAAGAGGAAAAGGTCAAACTGAAAGCAATCTACAGACTTTGCAAGGAGAATCTCATAAATAAAATCTATCATCACAATTTGATCTTGTTATAGAGGATGTTAGAATGAGAAACTATGTGTTATCAAGCACTCCTTGTAACGTACACACAACCTTATATGACTGTTTAAGTCACTCATGTATGAATTGGTTACCACCAAGAACAATTATGCATTAGATTGTTCAGAGCTAGAAATTATGAATGTTCCATGGTTAAAAAACTATTCTATAAGAGGACATTCTTATGAATTGTCAAAGTTGTAGCTTAGGGTTGAGAGAGAGAGAGAGAGAGAGAGAGAGAGAGAGAGAGAGAGAGAGAGAGAGAGAGAGAGAGAGAGAGAGAGAGAGAGTTTAGAGCGATGTCTCTCACTAGGATATCTATCTATCTCATCCTCCATATCCACTATAGATCTTTGTTTGTGTCTAGTTAAAAACTCTATGATACCCATCTAGTGGTGTAACGAATCTGGCCCTCGAATAGTTCTCGTCTCAAAAACATCATCTCTCGTATCATCAAGGCTACGCAACATGGATCCTCAAATCTAGTCAGAGAAAGAGGTGTTCTGGGAGTGTCCCGATATAAGCAAAAATATTGTCTCCTACCCTCATAGCATGCTAGATCTCCGAAGTTCTTTGGCCATAATGTGGCCTATCATGATAGTACTATATTTCTTTGATTTCATGCAATCACTCCCTTTGTGAATGGGATGTATGACATTGGTGGACCAAGAAGTGAAAAAACCCTAAGTTCTGCTTTCAAATCTTCAATATCTCTTGCACAACGGGCATTGAGGTTATCAATAGACTCGATGATCATGTAGGGTGTGAAAAGGGTAAAAGATGAAGGCCGGGATGAGATGACAATGGGGGAAGTAGTAGGGGTGGTGTATAGAGATTTAGCGTATTTTGTCCAAGTGTGTAGGCTAGTTAAGGTTGGAAGTGGTGCACGGGGAATGAATTCCTACCAAAAAAGCCCCAGAGAAAAAACTAAAGAGAGAGTTGACGAGTCTCCTCCCTTGTTGATCTTATAGGTCATCTTCTTACGACGAAGGGTATATCTATAATTGCAATTTATATCAAGGATATTGAAAGTGAAGGGGTACATGGACATTTGTGAGAACAGATTTTTGGTCAGATTTGAAATGTGGAGAATGTTGGTCAGCAACTTGACTTCATCCCTCTGAAATTCGACCCTGATTGCCCTCAATAGTATGTTTTGAGTTGTCACCAAGTTGTACGTTTGAGAGTGGGTGTATGATTGATAGTATTTGAATCAATCCTTATGGTGAGTCATATGTTGAGTTGCTCCCCAGTCTAGGTACCAGGAATCGGTATCCTGATTTTCTCCGACCTTGGTCAAGAAAGCTGCTTCATCTTCATTTTGTTGTTGGATCGAAAAACTGGCTGAAGCAGAATTTGTTTGTTGTTGGAACTGCTTCTTCTTCTCATTGTTGAATTTTAAACTTTTGGTGATGGAATTGAAGATAGTCTTCATCATACCAAGGCTGGCTTGGGCAACGAGAAGGTTTCTTATTTTTGGGTTTGGTATTTTAGAATGTGGACTGTCTCTCCTCAAAGTTTTTAAACCGAATGATAAACATGGAGTTATCCTTTCTAGTTCACCAAGCTCTTTCCATCCCTTGACAATTATGCCCTAGAGCGGTCTCCAAATCTTGTCGCTTCTTGAGTAGCGTCCATGTATCGTAAGGGCCAAACATGAGGATCCTCGTACACAATGAGAGAACATAAAGTGGTGAGTGAGTCTCTGAATAAGTAGCAATATCGACCATGTATCCCATAGTAAGTAGGACATCTGAAAATGAAATGCTCCTCAATCTCAATCTCTTCCAATGAACATATTTGACATATCCTATCCTCACGTGGGGTACCTTGGAAACAGCCTGTCTCAACCTCAAGATG
The DNA here is from genome assembly GCA_029204225.1 of Diphasiastrum complanatum. Taxonomy (NCBI): domain Eukaryota; kingdom Viridiplantae; phylum Streptophyta; class Lycopodiopsida; order Lycopodiales; family Lycopodiaceae; genus Diphasiastrum; species Diphasiastrum complanatum. The sequence continues at coordinate 32,364,820 of CM055098.1, forward strand.
ATGTGAAGATACTTTGACCTATCGCAATGTGAATCTCAAGCAGTGTGATAAATCATAATCTAGATATTGCGGCTAGACTAAGAAGCCCGATGCATCTAGCTCTAACCATGGAGTCGGGTTTGACACTCAACTATCCTTGCTAGGAATATTGAAGATAAGCACAATATATGGATTGTCTGATATACTCGTGGGAGCTTGGGAGTACTGTGAATGTATCTCCTAAAGCAAAATCTCTCCAACTGGACCAGGGAGGCAAGGCGAGCCGAAGTCACATGTCTCATACTGAAAATAGGGCCACTAAAAAGCAACCCTAGATAGGTATAGGATGAAACAACCTCCAAAGGCTACCTCTCGAAGATAGACTAGATTCAGAGATTAGAGGGTGTAGGAGGCCCAAATAGGGCTAAAAATTGCCTTGTTACATGCTTTTTGGAGGATTTCTTGCTAAACATCCACAAGAGGATAATGTATGGAGTCAATCTAGCCTGTTAAGTATTCTTCTTGGCCTTCCCAACAAGCTATCAGACTTGTTAATTGGTTGCCGAAGGCTTGTGCTTCGTTTCCATGAAGTTTGTTGCTAAAGTGCCCTCCCACAAGTCCTCCCTCCGTACTGTGCTTTACAGCGGCCAATTTGGTGCACTGTAGCTCAAGTTATGGCCGTTTGACATTTTCGCAATTTTGTGAGTTACATTGTCAAAATCGTCAAATGCTCTGACGCATGTCTGTCTTTTTCGTAATTTGATTGTAGTGGGTTTCTTTCCTTGCCTAACCTGAATCCAAGATCTAGTCAATCTAGCATCAAAGAGACGAAGTTAGTTGTCACGCGTAGGTTCGTTCCCATGAGAGCGATAGTATAGTTCAGATTTCAACATGAATGGAGGATCTAACACTACATCCATTAACACTAAGCATTAACACTACATCCATTAACCCTACTTCCACAACAATGATAGAAACTTACTCTTCTCTCTCTCCCTCTCTTTCACAAAAAGCATAAGAAATAGCAATCCCAATAATGATCAAATCCAACAATTAGCAAATACCAAAGGAAGCATGAGAAATGGAGAAAAAGAGAGGACGAGCAAGGACATTCATCAATCCATTTCTAAAGAGAACCAATCTGCTTTATTGAAATGAGGAAATGAACATGAGGAGCAACTCGAGTTGGTCCCTTTTTATAGTAGAGAGGAGGACCCTGGCCTCTGAATCCTATTGGTCCAGTCTTGCCTCTCTTTTTATTCAAATTTAAAAAAGTGTGGGAACCATCAAAATTGGAGAAAAACCAAACTTTATTCACCAACTTGACATTTAGGCCCTGCGACATTAAAAGTCCCGCAAAAGGCCTAAAGTCCTTTTATTAACATTCTAATTAATCAAATAACTATGTGATCATTGGGTTGGACTTACACACGCAGGATGCCAAATCCCTCTCACTTATTAACTAGGGTTAGGGTTGCCTTGGGATCCGCAAACCCTCCAACAGTATCCCCCACCAAAACTGGTGGCGGTCCCATTAGACCTGCAATATGCAGTTATTGGGGACTTTTACTGGCTTTGCGCCGAATCTTAATTAAATGATACTGCACCTTCTCCATAAAGTCAAGGCGTGTAGTATTGAAATCCAAATTATGCGGCAGGAAACAACGGTGGGCTCAGGCAATCCACTTGGAAGTTGTCCATGAGGTGAAGCGGGATTCCCAAGAGCCTCCCATCATAGCCGCACGGAAATACAGTCGAGCAATCGGCAACTGATCTTTGATTTGCTCTGAGGCCATCGGCTTATTTGGATCGAATGCCAGGGTAGGAAGGCAATCGTCCCATTTGGTTGCCACTGACGCCAACAGAGTTAGATCTTTTGCAAACATTGCCGATCGCCGCACCGTTGGATCCGGAGAGTGGACATACTCTCTTTGATATGCTTGTAAGGCCCGGTGGAAGTCCACTGAAATGTTCCAGCTGTAAGGCTGATGGATGATTGGCCAATTGGGCGTATGGATGGTGATTTTATCCATAGCCAATCCCAAATCTTTCCATTTTTGTCTTCGCGGCATTGGCACGTAATAAGGATCTACCCGCAACTGGCGAGGGCTGGCGGCGTAACTCCTAATTGATTCCGAAGTTTTCTCAAAAACCGTGATTCTCCATGCCGGCTGCTCTCCTAGAACAATATTTTGTCCAATTCTTTGTCGGCCTCGATCTCGGAGGTCTTAAATTTGAGAACCCATCCACCACGCGAGGACTCATGTGGATGCTGCTTTAAGAAGGTCTGGATCTAGTCCTCGACGCTGATGGGCCTTCTGAATAAATGGCTTGTCCTTGATGAGGATGGACCCGCTTGTACTGCCGGTATAGTTGGCGGTTGATCTGCTAGGTCCATGCTCGAATCAACCCCTGTATCCATTTGTACAGCTTCTTGGCACGAAGGGGAGAATTGCGGCATGACCCGGACGGGGATTTGTGGTCCGGCTTCCAACACTTGAGCGGCGGCTTTTTCATAGGCGTTGATGGTCTCTTTTGCCTTTGCCAACTCGGTTGAAGCTGCTCCTTTGAATCTATCAAAGCGGCCTTGGAATCCCTGAAGGGCCACTTTGTATGTTTCCACTTTCTTGAACAAATATGCAAATCTCCGTCGGTGTGACCGGATGATCGGGTATTTGTGTTTGCAGATAGGCATCACGCTCAAGGGTGGTCGCATCCAATTCACCTTGAAGCCATGTGCGATCTTGTTCGGCCATCTGTAATTGCCCCTTCAGCAGCTGCACCTGTTGCTTGGCCTCTTGCACTGCCTTATCTACCTGATCCTGTGCGGTTGTCAGGGCGTTTTGCAAGGAGCTGATGTAGGTTTCCAAGCGATCAGCTTGTTGCTGGGCCAATGTCTTTTCGCTTTCAGCCTTTTCTTCATGTTGCTTGGCTATCTTCACCTCTCGATCCAGCTGGACAATTTTCTGGCTGATCAGAGTGTTTTCGGATCCTAGATTAGAGATCCTCTGCTCCATTTCCTTCTTCTTATCCAGCATAGACTGGATCACTTGCCCAAGGCTTGAAAGTAACCCGAGAGCATCACCAGAATCGACGGTCGTGGAGGTGGCAGCAGCAGGAGACCCTGATGGTACTGTCCTTGGTAGGCGTGGAATAGGTGCCAAGGTCTCTTCTCCTTCAAAAGTATCCTCTTCTTCAAACCCTTCAGGCACCGTGGCGTCGAACTGCTTTTGTGACTTTACAACTATGTCGACCCGAAGTGTGGCTGGGCTACCTTGTGTGGGTGGTTGCTGACTGGCATCTTCGACACCAATAGTAGATTCATGGATATGCCCGAATCTTCTTCCAGGGGATTGGGGTTCAAAGGGCGCTGGGCTCCAGGGCATTTCAAAGATTTCGGTGGCCCCAAGGGGGTTAGAATCATCGAACCTATCCATGAAGAACTGTGTGTTGGGTGAGGTTGTTTCGGTGTGCGGGGGTGAGGCGGCCTGGGCAGCTGTGATGGGAATGGTAGGCCCAATTGTCACAGACTGTCCTTGTAAGGGAGCAGAGGCGAGGGAAGCATCAGAGGCGAGGGGAATGGGAAGTTCAGTGCGAATAGCAGCAGGCGGTGGAAGCACAGTTGACGAGGTATGCCTAGTGCGACGTCGTGACGCGGAAGGCGAGTCAGGAATTACGATCTAGTTGCGTGGACGACGACGACTATGAGAACTTGAGGCTTGATGAGATGACTCGGTCGGTGCTTCTTCGTAAACCGAAAGCACAGAATCCAGGTGGAAGCCATGGATTCTGTTTTCTAAGTGAGAAGCGGCTAAGAGGGACAATAGAGAGCCAGCGGCGAACTGCTGCCTTGTATTGGTCTTAATAGCTCGCTTGAGCTCACCAGAAACAGTCTTGAACCAGTTATATGGTTCAAGAGGGGCTTTGGCCAACTTTGTGTGGGACTCCACTATCCTGTGAAGGATTTGAGATGTGATGCGGTCTTTCCTGAGGTTGCCAACCATCAGGAAATGATTCAACAACTGGGCAGCGGCGTGGATGGAAGACTCAGTGATGGCTTCCAGAAGGTAGCCATCATTAGTCCAGTGCAAATCGTTGGTGGGGTCAATGTATGTCTTGATGGCTTGTTTGGCATGCTTGTGATTGGCTGAGGCTTGCGTACCGGATGAGATTCCTATAGCTGCAAGTGCGGCCTCAGTGACGCGCACCTTGTATGTGGCTCCTTGGAAGGTGATATAAAACTTGGATTTCTCTTCCTTCCACGTACTGAAGGCAAGAGTAATGAAATCCATATTGATGCATCCCGAAAAGGCTCTCTCATGAATACCCATTGCAGTAAGTAGAAGCTCCGCAAGGGTCATCCACTGAGTGACCATGCTTGTGTTAGGAAGAATCATGATGTCCGTTGCAGATGGGACATCACGATGGATAGTATAGCGCGAAGACTGGGACGTATCGGTAGAAGTATCAGAAAGGAATTATAAACGCATGAAAGTGTATCAGAAGGCAATGCAGGAAATTTGGAAGGCGTTGGTCGCAAGAAAAATTCGCAAGAGCTTCGCTAGCACAAGTGAGGAATGAATCGAATTCAGCCAACTTATAGGTGAATTTGGTGGGTCCATTACACTGAATAGTAGTTGGGCTGATCAGTTCTGAACAAAAATTCGCAGGCAGGTACAGTATTGTAAAAATAGGCTATAAAAATCTTGGCGAAGGTTTCTAGGGGTCTGAACCTATCAGGGGCTGACGAAGGATGAACCTTCGCCCAGGTACTGTCATAAATGCATTTTTTCACAATCTGAACCTATGGACAACCTAATTTGGACATTTTAAGATCATCTAGCAGGTCGACGAAGGTTCATAATGAGGTTATGATGCTCGGCGAAAGGTTCCCAAAATGGCATATCACTGAACATTCGTCTGACTCAAAAATTGAATTTTCTTTTGTCAGAAACCTTCGCCCACCTCAATTTAGATAAATCAAGGGTGGATGTACAGTCTGAGAGCTCAGCGAAGGTTTCTGATACTGTATTGGCCAAATCTGCCCAAAACAGTGGTTTTCTAAGTTATTTTCCATAAAAATACTCTGCTTTCTTTTTCTTATGCTAATGACTTCCTGACTTTTGCTCATCAGTCTTTCCCTTATTGTTTTCTTTTTTCTTTTTTTTTTCTTTTTTTTTAACTGTCTTTTCCCAAAAAAAGTCAACAAATTAATTACTGAAAACAAAAATTGAAAACAAATAAAATGAAAAAATTTATTGAGATCAGGCTTGCTGAACTGGCGGAGCAGGCTGCCAAAACTTGCGAAGTCGACTGCCATTTACCGGAGTATCAAATCGTTTTCCATCCAAGTGCTCAAGAATTACTGCGTCATAGTTTAGGATTTCCTTTATTTTATACGGGCCTTCACCAGTAAACTTCAACTTACTCTTGATCAGCTTGGTTCTGTACATTAATGCAAGGTCTCCTGCTTCCAGATCTTTCTTGTGCCATCGACGATCGTGTCATGCCTTGCGGCGGGCTTTCTCTGCTGCTAAGGCATGAACTGCCATCAATCGGAAAAATTCAATTGGCATAACAGCATCTTGACCATAAACCAGTTGAAAAGCTGTTTGATTTGTACTATTTTTGTAAGCGGTTCTGAATGCCCATAATGCTGCATACAGTTTATGTTCCCAATCAGACCGACTCGCTTCAACTGTCTTTGTCATAATGGTGCAGAGAATCTTATTGAAAGATTCAGCTTGGCCATTCCCTCTGGGATAATAGGGAGTACTAAATCTGTGTATAACAAAAAAATCTTCCAGTAAACATTTTATTGTTTGATTAACAAAGTGTGTACCCCGATCACTGACAATTTCGATCGGACATCCAAATCTGATTATAATATTTTCATATAGAAACTTGGCCGTAGATTTTGCATCAGCCACTTTGACAGCTTTAGAATCAACCCACTTGGTCATATAATCAGTTGCGACGATAATGTATCGGTGATTGCGATAAAACCGGATGTAAGGGTTCATAATTCTGTCGAGTAGGCTGTCGTGCAAGCTGGCAGACATCACATGTCTGAATAAAATCTTCTATGTCCTTATGAAGCGTAGGCCACCACAACCGGATTGTAAAAGTTTGTGAACAAAAATATCTGTAGAGAAGTGTCCTCCACCCATGCCATCATGTGAAAACATGATTAAATCTAGTACTTCATGCGGTAAAACACATCTTCATAAAATATTATCTGATCCACGACGATACAATTGTCCTGCAATTAATTCATAAGGTTGAGCCTTATGAATCAATTGTCTTTTTTGTACTTTTGTCAAAGAGTCATTCGGTTGTCTTAGCATCAGGTACTCAACAATATCCCACTCAAGTACTGCTTCAACATAGAACAACGCAGCATCTGGCAGTTCATCATCCACTTCAGTATTAACTGGTGCAGATTCAATTCGCGCAACGTGATCGGCTAGATAATGTTGCTTCCCCTTTCTGACCACAATTCGAAAGTCAAATTCAGTCAATAATAATAACCATCTTGCAGTACGTCCAGTATTACATGTCTTATTTACCAAGTAAAGTAACGGTTGATGATCCGTATAAAATGCAAAATGCGGTTCCATGAGGTAGTGACGAAATTTTCGAACAGAAAAAATCATGGCTAGCGCTTCACGTTCTGTTGTTGAATAATTCTTCTCTGGATCTGTAAGCTGTCTGCTTGCAAATCATATAGGATAATCCTTCTTATAGTCACCTGGCTGCGTCAAAACTGATCCAATGGCGTATTTTGAAGCATCCGTATGAACATGAAACTCTAATGTCCAATCTGGAGAACGCAGTATTGGTGCTGAAGATAATGTTTTTTTTTAACTTTTCAAAGGCTTCTAACGCCTCTACTGTCCAAATAGGAACAATAGTTAATTTGTATATAGGTCATGCTAAATCCGCAAAGAAGATAATAAAAATTTGATAGTAGTTCGCATGACCTATAAGCACAGACTCCTCGAATTGTTGCTGGCGGTGGCAATTCCACAATAACTTTGATCTTAGAATAATCGGTGGCAATACCATGTCTTGATATCACATGTCCAAGCACCACTCCGTGAGAAACCCATATCTGGCATTTTTCTAGATTTAGAGAAATCTGATATTTGCTGCATCTTTCAAAGACTTTCTCCAATCGATCCAGGTGGTCTGTATCTGTACTATGAACTCCCAAGGCGTCCAAGTAAATTTCAAGGAATTTCTACAAATAATCTTTAAAGGCAAATTGCATTACTCTTTGGAATGAACTTGGTGCATTACAGAGTCCAAACGGCATTACTTTGTAAGCATAGGTGCCCCATTCTGTTGCAAAAGCAGTTTTGTGATGATCAGCATGTGCAATCTTAACCTGGTTGTAACCACTAAATCCATCCAAGAAACTATAAGCTTCCGCTCCAGCAAGGCGATCCAAAATGCTTTCAGTAAAAGGTAACGGAAAGTGATCTTTCCTTGTCACTTTATTCAATGCTTTGAGATTCACACAGATTCGCAATTTCCCATTTTTCTTAGGAACAATGACAATCGGTGAAATCCATTCGGTATGCTCGATCTCATAAATGAAATCGGCGTCAAGCAATCTCTGAAGTTCTTTCTTTATCAGATCTGCCACATTAGGATTACAGCGATAGAACTTTGTAACCTTTGGTACTGCATCAGGTACTAAAGGTATGGTATGTTCAATGACTGATGTCGGAATACCCTTCAAATCTTGATAAGTCCATGCAAAGCAATCTTGATACTTAATAAGTAACAAACGGAGTGCTTGATACTGTTCAGAAGTAAGTTGTGATCCCACTTGTACAATCTTTTCCGGTTCTCCTGGTTCTGCGAAATTCATTGGCTGCGTCCTAGCTGGGCCATCGTAAACCTCTTTTGATTCCGACATGTGTTCTTCAGGTTCACGATGTGCTTTAGGTAACATGATAACCACATCATCCAGTGTATAACGTTTAAAATGCTCTGGCATATCATGTTGGACTACATTTGCTTGTTCTTTTTCGAAAGGACTTGTCTTGGATCTTCGTTTAGTCTTCTTAGCAGGAATTGATCGTGGAGGTGATGACTTTCGGGATGATAAATCTTTCTTCACAGGTGAAGACGTCCTAGAGGATGATGTCTTGCTGGAGATCTGACTTGAAGAATCATTCTTGACTTTTCCTTTGCCTTTATCCAATAGAGGTGGCACTTCCTTTGAATCGATCTTTTGAGGGGAATTTTCCCAGTTCAGGACCGTATTATAATGTTGCTTTGCTTGTTTCTTCGTCATCAAACATGTGATCCTGTCTCCCTTCAATATAACTGCTTTGGGCGATTTGATTGTTGGTTCATCAGGAACATTACGCACTCCAAATCTGGTCGGATCCATATGATGTAGAATCTGTTCATCCGTAAGTTCTGCATTGCCATCATAAGTTAAGGCATGGCTCATTGGTATGAGATCATCCTCAATTGGATCTGGTATAGGTTCCGTTGATATCCAGGCTACATTCAGCACATTTAGTGGAAACGTGATTAGCGTATCCAAAGTTCGATCTAACAAGGAAATCTCGCTCATCTCTGATTGAATATCTTGTTGACACATATATCCTGCTGTACAATCAATTGTTGCAAGAGCTTCGTTCAAATTGACACTATCCGTTTGAGAATCGTAGTGAACTCCCAATTTTTTCTCTGGTCGATCACAAGTGTGATCCGTTGTTGATGAATCGTCATCCACTTTTTGAACCACTGGCTTGATAGTCCAAGTCGTAGGATCAACTTTAACTGCACGTTCACGATTTTCAAAAGTGATTTTTCTGGTACCCCAGTTATGAATTACTTGCGCAACTCGTAACCATGGACGTCCTAAGAGAACTCGGTAGACATTTGGTGCTTCTGGTAAGTCCATCATGACGAAAGTAATGACGAACTGTACTCCTGCAATCTTGACAGGTATATCTTCTACCATTCCTCGTGGACGAACTGTCGTTTGATCAGCTAGCTTAATAGCAAAAGTAGCAGGCTTAATCTTTGTAAGGCCCCATTTTGTACATACCTTTGTAGAAATCAGGTTAACTCCTGAACCGCCATCTATCACGCCTGCTTCTTTAGAAAATTGTCTATGTTGTATCGGCAAAGTGATATTCTTTTGTTCACTTTCCCAAGCGGCTCCAACATGGAGTACATCGTTAGATTCTTCAAATCCAGCACAAAAAAGCGGCTCCTGATGGTCTTCTGATTCTTCTTGAGCTAACTTTTGCGCTAAGACTTCTTTTGCTTTTGGCACCAACTTTAGGAACTCTCCCAATGAAATATTGATCTTGCTAGACAAAATATTCATGAGTAATTCTGTATGCGGTGCTTCCGGTTCAGTCATCTTGAAGGGTTCTTCGTGATGATGTAATTGATCATTTTGGAGAGAAACCCAACTTTATTCACTAACTTGACATTTAAGCCCTGCGACATTAAAAGTCCCGCAAAAAGACCTAAAGTCCTTTTATTAACTTTTAACTAATCAATCAAATAACTATGTGATCATTGGGTTGGACTTACACACGCAGGGTGTCCCTCTCACTTATTAACTAGGGTTAGGGTTGCCTTGGGATCCGCAAACCCTCCAACATTGATGTAATGTACTTGTGGAGATTTGTTGCATGGTGATTTTGTAAGTGTTTCTGACATGCATGATAGATTTACAGTTGTTTTGACTGGTCATACGCATGTGCTCTGACGGTTTGGTCATAAATCAATGTTAATGTCTGACGGATTTTGTAGAAGTGGATTTTACGTAAAAAAAATTCAATAATGACGTTTTACAGTTTATGCCATATGCTTTGCGTGCCGGATTGACATTATAGTAGTGACACTAGGAATCGAACTGTATGCCATTTTTTCGATTTCGATTGCCTTTGCTAACTATACTTTTCGTTGAATTTTATGTACAAAAATTTTAAGAAAAATTATTTCGAAATTAAATTTTTTCAGTTTTCTTTAGTTTTTCGGATTATGTTTGAAATGAACTAAGATCAGTGATTTGACCATACTGAAAGTCAAATTCAGTTAGAATTAATCACAGTATCTCACTAAAGGTTAAGAATAGACGTATTTGGTAACTATGGTCAGTTATTTCTTGTTTTAGATAATTCAAGATGACTGAAGAAGCCGCAAATCCTGCTGTATCTTCATACATGCAAATTTGCCAGCAGTTGAGTACTACGATCAATGATATGAATCATCGGAATCTTTGACAGTTTGTCCTAGGGTTGCCGATTATTAGAATGAATACAGAAGAAATGTGCTTCAGAACCTCAAGGATGCTTGTCAGATAGCAAAAGCATATGATTCCACAGTGGTGGCGTCCAGGAAGCAATTTCAACAAATTCCGACGACTTCAAAAACCAAAAAGGGGCAGAAGTGAGTTCTAGACCGAGCTGCAAAGTATTTTGACGAATTGAATCAAATGGCATCGAACTTGCCGAAGAAAAAGAAGATGAAAAAGTCTATATCCCTAATCAAGGCTAAAAGACGAATCTGTGTTTTCATTTGCAACAAGCCTGGACATATGATGAAATTTTGTCCGGAAAGGAAGAAACCTACGGCACAGATGATCGAAATCCTTGTATTAAAGGTGAAACTTTGGAAATCAACTTGTCTAATTGTGAGTGAATTTTCCTTTAGTACTGCTTCTTTCTTACCTAATGTACTGTTTCGGTTAAAAGGCACAGTTGAAAATCAAGAAATTAGTATTTTATTAGACAATGGTTCTACTCATAATTTTATTCTCTTCTCGTGCATAAACTCAGCCTGACAACTAAAGCTAGCAATCATAGATACAAAGTTTATCTAGCTTTAGAAGCAGAGTTGGAGACTTGGAACGTGAAAGTGCCAAATCTCCCAATAAAAATTCAGAATTATAGAGAATTAGTTTATTTTCATGTTTTAGACCTACGCTGTACATATTTAATTTTTGGTTATGAATGGTTATTTAATAAATCGCCTTCTCTAGCTATTGCTTTTGAGAAGCATGTTCTCACTTTCAAGGAGGGTGATAAGGTAGTTTATTTGGCAGCAAGTTTGTACATCCATCGGATGGAATTTCTACAGTTAATATAATGGAAGCATTTGATTATTCACAGTATGAAGCTTTTTCAATGTTTGATATTCCTATTGTGGATGTTTTTTATGTGCATCTAAATGGTTGTGAATTTTTAATAATTTTTAACTCAGTAAATTTACATCACGAACAAGCAATGAAAAATTAGATCATAAGTAAATTTAAAGATGTATTTCCACCAAAATTACCTCATGGTTGACTGTCGTCTAGGTTAGTAGACCACAAGATAGAGTTAATTCCATGAAGTCAACCTATTTCTAGACAGCCTCATAGGTTCTCTCAAAAAGAGGAGATAGACATTTCAAGTCAAATAGAAAGTTATCTGAGGATGGGACATATCCAACCCAGTAAGTCACCATGGGGCGCTCCTGTTCTTCTAAAAGCAAAGAAGGATGGAGGTTTCCGGATGTGCGTGGATTACAAGGGATTAAACAAAGTGACTATTAAGAATAAATATCTATTACCCAGGATGGATGACCTTGTAGATCATTTGGGTGGGGCTAACATTGATCTCAGGACAGGATACTATCAGATAAGAATTAAGCCTAAGGATGTCCAAAAGACTAGATGTGGTACTAGATTTGGCCATTATGAGTTCTTAGTGTTGCCTTTTGGGTGAACGAACGCTCCAGCAACATTCCAACAAATGATGAACGATTTGCTTCGTCCATGTTTGGGGAAGTTTGTGGTAGTGTTTAAACCTACATGATGTTCTCATCTACATTAAGACCTTTGAGAAACATAAAGAACATATCAAAAGATGAAACTTCGGCAGGATTCACTCTACGCTAAGGAATCCAGATGTGAATTCTTTAAGAATGAGCTGGTTTATCTCGGTCATAAAATCACTGCTTATGGGATCAAGATTGACAAGGATAATAGTGGTTGATTGGCCGATTTCGCAAACTGTCAGGCAAGTTAAAACATTCTTAGGATTTATGGTTTTCTTTTGGAGATTTATTGAAGATTACACTGAAGTAGCGACACCACTCAATAATCTGACAAAAGAGATTGTTAACAAAAAGAAAAAGAGGAATCAACCTAGTCCGCCTATTGTGTGGAATGAAGAACTGAATCAGAGTTTTGAGAAACTTAAGACTTTAATTGTTTTACAAATCGCAGATCCAGATTTATAAATTGTAGATCCAGATTTACCTTACGTCGTGAGAATAGATGCAAGTGATGCTGCAACTAGAGCAGTTCTGTTTTAGAACGATAGGCCACTAGCGTTTGAGAGCAAAATATTCACTGGTCCTCAATTGTGTTATACTACATAGGAAAAGAAATTATTTGCATCCATGCACTTAAGACCTGGAGACGCAGTTTATAGTGTATACAGATCACCAGCCCCTTAAGTACTTTCAGCGTGATCTTCGGGGTAGGCAAGCCCGATGGGCCGAATTGATGCAAGAATTTGATCATGAAATCTGTTATCTAAGAGGCAGCTCTAATCAAGTTGCAGACGCTCTTAGTTGGATTGGGGAACTCAATGAATTGTCTTTCACCCGGATTTCTACAGATCTATATCTTTCGATTAGAGGAAAATATGAAAATGATTCTCATCTTGGTTGTATTTAGAATATTGTTCGGACCATAAGAAATGAGTACCAGAGGACAATGAGCTCAAACACAAGATTTTGTTTGAATGTCATGGCATACCCTGTGCAGGACATCCCGATATACACATGACTCTTGACTTGGTCAAAAGAGAGTTTTATTGGCCAAAACTCAAGCCATATGTTGAGTCATTAAATGCAAGCCCTGTCAACTAGCTAAGGCTGAGTGCCTTAAGGCTAGTGGTTTGTTGCATCCATTGGATATCACTGATAAGAGATGGGAGAGTATATCGATGGACTTTGTAGTTGGACTTCCAAAGACCCAATGGAAAAATGATTCTATTTGGGTTGAAGCGGACAGGTTAACTAAGTTAGCTACATTCATACCAGTAAAATCAACTAATAAGGCTTCTGAATTAGCCCGGATCTTTGAGGATTATTTCAGTTGTATGGATTGCCAAGTGACATAGTTAGTGATAGGTGTTGAGTATCAATAGTAATGAAAAGCGCTTTTGGGATATTCCAGGTTTGCATGGGCACATGCATAGGTGAAGCTTGGGTCCATATATCCTAGTAGGAACTTGCCCTCCTACCATTCTAGATGCTTGTTTTCATTACCAGCTTCCTCTCTCTACACCTGCATCCTATCCCGTGGCTTGGGGGTGATGCTAATGGAGATTGATCCGTGGCTTCTCATTGGTTGGGTGGTTTTGCTCCACCGTGTTCTCTTTGTGTTTGTGTTGTAAGCAGGATCTTGAGGAGCTTTCCCTTACACCATAATATAACAACGATGACACTTACTAAAAGCATCGTAAATATATCTCCTAATGTTGTTGGACCAGGGACCACTGAACAATCCACCAAGCATACTTGCAAGCAATGTTCCGGAATGTGATCCGGATCACATTCTAGAAATTAGGGTTAGGATTTTCGAGATGCCAAATTTTTTTTTTGGCTTTTTCTGCCTTAAATTTTTTTTTTTGCTTCTCCTTAAAATTTTTTGAGAAAAGTTGTATAAAAGGGTGGAGGTATGCCGATTTATTAGCAATAGGTTGTCAACATACTAAGAAAAGAACTTTTGGAATCGTGAGGTATTGCAAGTGATTATCACTCTTAATGCTAGTTGGGCCCCATATTCATGGATGATGAGTAAGTTAAAGGATGAACTTGTTGAAGACAACTAAATGGCTTACTTCGCGGATAAACCGTCAATAATCTAGAAATCATGACATGGATAGATAAGCTGATTCTTTTCTCTTGAACGTGGGTTCCGAAACATTTTTGCAGCAGATCGTGATCTACTGCAATTGCGACACCAAGATAAGTATATGATGAAACTACCTCCAAAAGCTGGCTGTCGAAACTAAAGTCATATCTCTACATAAAGGCTCTGAAAGTATTAAAGATCTTACGTTTGGTCTTCGAAATATTCTACCTCGATTCCCATCTAGTGCAAAAAGTGTACAGATTGTCCAAGTGTCACTGAAGCCCTTCTCTAGTCAACAAGGCTAGAGCTACATCATTAGAGTATAATAACATCCCACGAGGTTGGCTCAGTTAGTTAGCTTGACATCCAAAGTTTCTTTGGTCCTAAGTTCAAGCCCCCCTTGGAAATTAAGATGCATTAGTGTATAATGTGTGTGTGTGTGTGTGTGTGTGTGTGTGTGAGAGAGAGAGAGAGAGAGAGAGAGAGAGAGAGAGAGAGAGAGAGAGAGAGAGTCCATGTACATACAAATATGCTTCCACTATTTAATGCTAGACATAATCAAGCAATACTTCACATTATTCTACGAACTAGACTTTTTGTGATTTCATGACAATGATTGATTCTACCAATGAAATGCTTAACCTGTAAGAAGCAAACTGTCCAAAACAGAACACAGGTATAGAGGTATGTTGTTGTTTGAAAAATCCACGAAAATGTAGATGCTCCAATGACTACAGCCAAGTCTGCAACTTGACTGTTAAAACCGAATGGCAATGGTTGAAGCTTGATGTGAGTAAAGAACCACGTTTTTTGAACTAGGAACAAAGCAAATGCTGGCAAGAAGATCTTGGCCAACAAAGTTGCTCCTTGCTGCAATAAGAGGTAGCCTTATTATTTGCAATCCTTGTCAAGCCCTTCACTAGACATAAATCAACTGCATATAGCACTTTCTTCTTTAACATGAATTCCAAACATAAAAGAAGAACGTTACATGCCATACAAGTACACCTAATCATGTTGGAGCCATTTGAAAAAGTTTGATACAAAAAATTTCAAAACTAACTTCAAGAATTATTTCAAAACTCACCTAAGAATCAAGATACATGATTTAAGATCTCCTTGAATATGACTTTATGTATTGCAACCTCAAAGATAAAACTTTCTATATTGCATAGATGAACCAAGGTAATGTTGGCACCATACATACAGATCACAGAAAACTAACCAGCATCTTTTCGCATAGGAAAAACAATTTTAGTTGCAATATTGGCCACTTTTAGCATACAGTAAGATTAACATCATGTGATCTTTCTATATTTGATCTTACTTATGTCTTCCTTAGAATTGGAAAATGTTTGGTAAAGCTTATTCTTGCGCTCTCTCTACTTGCGTTCCCCCACAGTATGCTGCTCCTATATGTATGTTCCTCCCACTAGCCATAGGTTTCTTTGCTGCAGCTGCACCTTAGTACGTCAATGCTGTAGTTGCAGAATGTCTTCCAACTCTTCATCACTACGGGTAGCTTGGATAGTTCATGCTTCCATGTTTCTATCCAAGCTATCCTTTATGTATGGCATGAAACATAAGGAGAAAGTAGTAAAAGCTATGATGCTATGATGGAGTACCATGCTATGTTAGAGACTCATTGGCAATGACAATCACTCTTCAAAAACAAAAACACATTCATTTAATTAAAGATCATGACAAAATGATGGAAGACGTGGAAGAGGATGAAAAGGAAATCAAGAACTAGATAAGAGCTTATGAAGTTAACTCAGAAGTGATGGCAGTGGTAAACACTTGCAAGCTGTTATGGGGGATCTCTTTTTGGAAGTACAAGTGGGTATACTTGCAAGCATCTTTTGCACTTCAATCTACAAGCTGTTATGGGGGATCTCCCTTTGGAAGTACAAGTGGGTATACTTGCAAGACGAAACAAGGAAAAACGTCGTGGACTATCTCATCTCTCAACTATGAGCAGCACAATTGATTGATGACATCAAAATAGGACCAAAAATGCTTTTGTCTCCCCTTATGCAATGGTTTGAAAGAAACCGAAATGGTTTATGCTAAGGAAAAAAGATGCAAGGTGACAATCATTAGAATGGAATATCAAAGACTACTGCATATAAACGGAAACCAGAAGACATGCTAAAGGATGAAATCTGACCATCAATCTGGATGGGAACTAAATCAAAACATTTTTGGACAAAGAACATAGCAATGGCAACAAGTGTCTTCATAATGCTTGGTACATCAATGAGAGTAAGAAGACAAAAAAGGTTTGAAATTCAGCAGTAGGAGAGGGAAAACTAAGAAAAGTTAAGAAACATGTAAAAGTGGTGAAGAAAGGAGAAGACTGAGAGAAACAAGAGCAGATGACACAAAGAGGTGTAATTGAACGTGAAATAGGAGGATGAGATTGAAAAGCTGGTTGTTGTTCAAGATATTTATGCTGTAATGTACTAGCGAGAGACATGGCACAAAGTTCAGTTGAAAAGATTGAACATCAAAGTGTAAAGCACCACAAAAAATATTAATTGTGCTCTATGAACAAGATAGAGATAGAGGAATACTTTACATTTTGGTGCCCATTGTACGATGAGATCAAAGGTTAATGGTATCACTTATTTTGAAACCATCTTGTCACATCAGAGACGTGTTACCACGTTGTTCTGATGTTATGTGAGATGTTTTGGCTGAGAGATGACACATGGAAGGATTCTTTACATCACAGATGCATCATATCCTTTTTCTCGAGATGGCAAGATCAAGATTTAGACTCAGAGGAGGATTCACCCTTTAGATGTTGAGATGCACATGGGAGGACTTTACATACGCTTGTTGTTTGATAGATACAAGTTTCACGTCACTCTAGTTATCCTCCAGCCTTAAAGGCTCCAGTTTTCAACATTACATCCTGCTTCAAAGTTCTACCTTGAATAGCTTACAAGTTTTTCCATCATGTTTATATAGATCATTAGTCAGATGTTTTGTCTACGACACTTGATGATTTTATTGACATGTTTTTCTTTACTAGTTGCAAATACAATAGAGAGCCAATTTTATGGTAGTTAGGCTTTTCGAAGTTGTTTCCTATGCTCCCATAGTGGTTTACACATCTGAAATGTACTCATCAGTCTCATCTCTCTCTCTCTCTCTCTCTCTCTCTGGCCGGCCGCCTGATCCATGTTGCTGCTGGCACCACTTCGTGAAGATCAACTCCGTCTATTTGAATACCTTAACAATCATAGAGAGAAACTTGCTTCCCATGATTTTCTACTTCTCGTTGTGCAATCGCACCTGACAACACTGATCCGTCTTGTTTCCATCTTATCGGATGTACTTGCTCGTCTTATACGCCTTTTGGCATGGAAAAGACGTTAATAAAGCTTTCTCTCTCTCTCTCTCTCTCTCTCTCTCTCTCTCTCTCTCTCTCTCTCTCTCTCTCTCTCTCTCTCTCTCTCGATATATGCAGCAAACTTGGAGCTCCCTCCCACCTTCCCGCACTCGACCGATCTATTACCAAACACACTTCCTCTCTCTGGATCCTTCTGGCTTGCCATTGTTGCCACTCTATCTCTCACAGCCCCTATCACACGGCCTGCGCTATCGTCTTGGGCAGTTGCGCATTTCCTCTCATCAACTTGCTATTGAGGCCGGTCGTGCATGAGATATCCCCCGGGAGCGTCGTCTATGTCGCTTGTGCTCATTGCAGGAGGTGGAAGATGAAGCCCATTTCCTCCTCAGATGTCTGTTGTATTATGAGATACAAGGGAGGTATTATTGTCTCTTTCGTGATGGCCTACATACACTTCGCAGTTTTGTCTCCTATCCCTAATGCTCGTTGCTTGGGACTTCTTGTTCTTGAGATGCTTACTCTCCGTTAGTCTCATCTGCTTGTACCAGATCACCTAGGGTTAGACTCCCACCAATTGCTTCTCACTAGCTTCTTTTGGACTTGAGCACATGTTGATGACTCCGACATTCCTATCCCCGTGCCACCGCGGAAAAAGCCCAGATGTAGTTGCCACTTGCCTCCATCAGGGCCCACTGTACACTCCACTCAGCGGACACTTCAAACTTACTTTCGCTGATATGTACTTATTATCCAATCCTTATTCCAAAAATAGCACACAAAGAGTGATCCTACTACCTATTAGGTAGTGCGCCCATATTTAAGTAAATGAATCATAACATGATGCTAAGCAAGAAGTAGAAGGGCGGCCATTTTCCTCTTTGAAGAGAAGACACACCGTATGTGAAAACAAGCTTTAATATTATGTGTATAAGGTGGAGGGAAGGGCGGCCACCAATAAGTGTGATGTGCCATTGTATCTTCTCAAAAGTGATAAAAAAACCAGCTGGGAAATCGCATTTGGTAGGGCGGCCAGCTACTACCGTAGCAGTGCCCATCATACACATAAGTATCATAAAAAATGCATGAAAAAGCCTTGAAAAAATGTGCACTTCCTCAAGGAAGGCCAACGCTGGCCTACATCCATAAAAACTGAGTTATTGATGAGGATCATATTGTTGCATCGGATCTAACTCCTTGTTGGGATGGCGCCCAATAGCACACACCAAAATTGCTTCTTGAGAAGCTTTGAATACTTGTCTATCATCATCATCAAATATGTTAGCCTACCAATCCAAACAACTTATAAAGCATATCAAGCTTTGTAAACGAATGCCATAAGAGAACAAAGCATATTACCATGCTATGAAATGGCTACACCATTACTTGTGATTGCTCCAAGCTTCCTTGCTAATGTATCACTCTTCCACAAGCTTTTGCAAGCCCACAAAATGAAGCCTCCAAGTTGCCTTAGGTCGCAGTAGAGAGAGAGAGGGCAAGAGAAAAAGAGTAGGCAAAAGAAGAAGACTGCCGTTAGATCAAAAACCCTAACAAGTGTATCCATCTTGACCATTCAAAGGAAACTTGACTAGCAAGTCATCACAATTTTCAAAGAGGCCCCTCTAACTTTATGAAGCAAAGGAAGATTTTCAAAAACCAGTTTAGTTACAAAGGGGGCTCTTACTGATGATTATCCGGAACATAAACCAAGCTACATATGCATAAAGTAGAGTCCATGAGAGAGAGAGAGAGAGAGAGAGAGAGAGAGAGAGAGAGAGAGAGCTTTATTAACGTCTTTTGGGCACCCGTGGGTGCATAAGACCAAAAAGACAATATGTACAAGCAACAGTGGGAGCATCGGCTGTAAAATGCTATAAACTAGCTACGAATGAAAGTAGAACAAAGCAGAAGTGAAATAAGCCCACAACCCAATCTAGGTATACCATAAGAACTACAGAAAACGTACCAATGCCTACAACCCCGAATGCATAAGTAGTTTTACATATACAATCCAATCCATGCTTGAATCATATGTCATGCTGTGAACCTAAGTGATTAGCATGAATACACACTTTTTAGGGTTTGCTGAAATGAGACATATATACAAATGTATGTAATAACAAAGGGCTTGCTATAAGTTATTACCAACACTATGTAAATCGAGACGAAGGTAGTACTTGTGTAGGTTTGCTACTTTGATACTAAGATTGAATATTGCACGTTTCGTAATTGAAGGATTTCCACTAATGGTAAGTTTCCAATATTAACCTATCATTGTCATATTTGGAGTATTAGTATATATGGAAGGTGTGTCACGTACTTGTTGGGTTCTCAAGAGATCTCTTTGCCTCGGATTCAGGTAAGTGGCAATGCAAAACTTCATATTAAACACCAGTAATGTTTGTCTATACAAACGTATGATTAGGGTTTCACAAGTGGATATGTTGATTATGATTTAAATAACGATATGAGGTATGCTTGCCCTCACAACGCTAAAAAGGTGCGCTAGGGTTGTTATTAAATGATTACACCAATGTAAACGTGATGTGGAATGCTATGCATGGTTCCTAAAGGTGTTTGTAAATGTAGAATGATATCATCATAAGATACAGGGCTGATGGATAAATGAAATGTGGGTGGATTCTGATTAGGGTTCGGCTCTTGTAGGCTTGAATGGCATGGATTTGCCCAAGCCTTATGGCGTTTAGACTCTAAAAAATCTTCTTAGAGTTAAGGGGCCAATATGCCACGGATCTGCCCTTACCCGACGCTAAAGCTTGAGCTGTAACTCCTTGTATGTTGTGTAATATGTTATAGCTTCTTACGTATGTGAAATGCTAATCATTCATTGTGCCCTTATACTGATCAGTATGGCATCTGCCCTGATACGGTTAAGTTTATAGGGCTGAACATATTGCTAGGAAAGTAAGTCATAGTTGGGAAGATTGGACATATGCTATGTAATTGCATTTGAGCTGATAAAGTGGTGAATCTTGTTTCGGACATGGACAACAACTGATGCTCAGCTATGACACTTGTCTTCCCCACTGTACTAACTTGTGCGATTTTGTGTTGTGGGATGGTGGCAGGTAACAGCTGAGTATCCTAAAATTTGCTTCGCTTTATGGTACCTTCTTGTACTATAAGACTTTATACAAACTTATTGTGTGTGAGACATAGAGGATCTAGAATCCGTATACATGTTGCTAATACTTTGTCTCCAATATTGTGCCACATCCTTAATCGGGCAATTATCTCTACATTCCCCTCCTCCCGGTGCCCTAACATCATACTTCCCATTCATAAAGGTGGTGACCCCATGAGACTTGATAATTATCACACTATTATGATTGGCCATGTGATGGCCCAAGCTCTACCGTTGGGTTCAGAACTCACTATACCATTGCCATATTTTTGCACTTCGCTTTACCAAAGTTAGAGTTAAAGCCAGAGCCAGCATGAAGGAATAAGTAACTATTGTTTTGTGGATTTTAGGAAGGCTTTCAACTCAACAACTACTCATTCAAAGACTACAAGACTTGAGACTCTACATCAATACCATTGTTGTGATCATGGCATTATGTGAGCTGTTAGGGTGTTTAGGATAGACATTTGTATTTCGTGCATGGTGGACAATAATATTGGGGTAAAGGGTCCCTTTTTTTTCACACTCTTTGGTCCATATATACTGTGAGGTGGGGTTTAATAGTGAATATCATGAAGACCAAGATTATCATCTTCAGTACTTCCAGTGCATGTATGCAGAGATAGGTCTTCACACTTGATGGGCCTTTGGAGGTCGTATGTTCTTCTAAGGACACTCTTCTCAAGCCCAATTTTCAATATGAGACAAGCAGTTACACATCAGCTAGGGCAAGGACATGCTTCCCTAGTCAATTTGGAGAGGTTTTGTATTAGACAGCACATATAGGATGTTGTAAGTGTCACCTTTTTTACACTTCGGGACTCACCCCTACCACTATGTATGCCTCAAAGGCATGGTGCATAGGACTCACATCTTCAAACTGGTCTAGTATCACACGTTTACAAGTCACTATGTTATCATGTATGATTTGGGCCAAGCCTCACCACACCACATCATCCTTGTAGAGTTTGCTACATCCCCATTGCTCATTGAGGCCCTTTTTCAGCTCATCACCCATCATCAGACCTCAAGGATGGTGATTCATGATACTCATACTTGGCACTAACTTCATCTTGTTAGCTACATGATCAAGGGCAGCACTTGTCATGGTACTCTTGGGCTTCATGTCTATCAACATCTCCATATTGCATCTTCTTGTGGTTACTTAATAGTATATTAGGGGATTCTTATACTAGGCCTATATTCAGCATACTTGGTAGGCCTCACTAGGAAATCATATTTGACTGCAAACATATCTCTTTAGTTTATTTAAGGTATTATTTGATTCCTTGGGAAAAAAAATAAACAAGAAGCTTTGTGAAGTGAGCTCACGTAAGCTCCTTAGTGGACCAAGGCACTATACTACTAGAACTTTCTTGCAACCATCCTTCTTACTTCTAGAAAATCTTCCTACAATGGTTTTCTTTCTTTTACCTCATAGAGATATCCATTATGATATAATTTTGTGGCACTTCTCCTATCACTAGGTTACTCCATTCTTGGTAATATTTCATTTTTTGATACAATGGAACTCTCCACAACGAAAATGCTCTCGTGAGCCTCTACGAAGAAAAGAAAGGCACCTTCGATAATAAAGTCTCACAAATTACCTATCGCAAACAATGAATGCTTACCAATAACTCCAAAACCAAATTCATAGGGAGTATAGTTGGGGCCTTGAGGACTCCCACCTACCTCGAGATCCATTTTTTGTGTTATTGTTTCCCATTAATACCAAAACGCATTGTTAAGCCTCTTGTTGTTGTTGTGCACTTGCTCTTTTGAGTCTTTGTTTGGGTTGTATAGTAATGGAGAATTGCAATCTTCAACCTTATGACGTCCACCCACAAAGTCTCAAACCATCAACTTTATCATGCATAGCACAAACCAAATGCTACGACAAAGTAAATCACACACACAGATGTACGCACTCCACAATAGCTTTGATGTGTGCAAAGACTAACGTCCGAGTTATCACTTCTCTGAAGGTGAAGGACTGAGCCAACCATGATGAGGACTAGCTCTAAAGAGCAAAGCAAATTACTGAAGTCTCCACTTTCTCATACAAGAATAAGAAAAAGTTACATATCATCATTTCACCTTCGTCAAACCTAACTAGATATCCTAGTCATTGGATGAAATCCAACACTAAAGCTACAGAAATAAGCACAAACCAGCTGGTCATAACTTGGATGAAGATCTCAAATGAAAGTTACATGTCCACCAATATGGCAGAGAAATTGAACATTCATTTTGCGAGCCAATGGATCAAATCCCCTTCTTAGTTGTGGGTTCCATGAACTTAAAAAACGAACCATTTTTTAAAATGGTGTAGGTAAGCTAGAAGGTGTGCATGATAGTAAGTATAAGCATCCTTTCAAGGACTCTACAAAATGTTAGTCACAAAACTTAAAAATCTCTCTCTCTCTCTCTCTCTCTCTCTCTCTCTCTCTCTCTCTCTCTCTCTCTCTCTCTCTCTCTCTCTCTCTCTCTCTCTCTCTCTCAAGAGGGGGGGAGGTAATTTCCCCCACGCTCCATCGCGCCCTGCTGGCCTAGAAACCGCCATTCCGCACCCTGCACTGCGTCCTTCAAGCCGAGAATCCATCTCCATCGCTGCTGTTGTACCTGCCCCTGTACCTGCTGGCCCGGAATCCATCTCCATCGCTGTTGTACCTGTTTCAGGTGGAATCATCGCATCTGCATATGGAATTGCATCTTCTACTCCGGTTGCAATCCCTATTTCTCCGTCAGATCCTCTTCTCATAATAGTGAATCCATTCTAGCCGAACCTTTGACCCCGAATACCCTAGAAGAGGAATCCGTCATTCGTGCAGATCAGTTACGATCATATGAATATCTCAACGACCATCGAAACTTCTTTCTCTTGAAGCTACGATCCAAGCTGTACAATCTCACCTTCAAAAACTAGATTCGTCTATCGTAGATCTCAAGAGAGAAGTTATAGCCATCAAAATCGAAGCTTCCTCTCATTCGACTACGTCAACTAAGATCCAACAGCTTGAAAGTCAAGTGGAACAGCATCACATCGATGTCCGATCCTAGGCAGATGTGCTTAAAGGTCCTAATACTGTTGTTCTATCACCTCCATCTTCTTTTATCTCGGCTACGTTCACCGAGAGCCGTTTGCGAGAGCAAAAGGCTCTTAATATCCGAGTCAGAGGTATTACGAACTCCCATGATGCTGTTGGTGAAGCTAAAAAGTTTCTTGAAGAGAGTCTTCAACACCACCACAAGGATATGGATATTGCATGGCGACCTAAGAAAGACCCAGACACTCTTGTCATACGGTTTGCATCTGCAACTGGCCGTTATGAAGTGCTAGGGAAGAGATCTACACTGCGGGGCACTACGATATACCTGGATGAAGACCTTACTTTCATTCAGGTTCAAGAACGGAAAAAGGCAAAACAGGAGGCTATAACAAATGGAAAGCAGCTGATCTGTAGGGATGGTATCATTCGCTTTATAGATATTAAACATGTTGCTACTAATGAGATATCTGAGATTATTCAGAGTTAGTGTGAGAGTTAGAGCACTGAAGAGATGCCAGTTGAATCTGTAAATGGTCTTTGTACCATATAATCCTGGACACTATCCTCTTCTTAGTTAGATTGTTTTTCAGTTATGTTGGTTGACGTCACTGCTCCGTCTTGAGTCCACTTTACTTGATGTACTTGCTCGTCTTATACGCCTTTTGGCATGGAAAAGACGTTAATAAAGCTTCTTCTTCTTCTCTCTCCATCACCATCACCATCTTCACGCTTCCATCTTCATTTCCACGCAGCCGTCATCTCCTCACTGTTTCCATCTCCATGCAACTCTCACTTCTGTGGCTAGATCTACCTTTTTTGTGCATGACACTTTCTTGCATCACTTTTAGCTACTCTAAGCTTGTTTCTCAAGATTTCATTGCTGCTATCCTTTTGCAATAGATCCTCAACAATTTGAGTTTTGAAAATTTGATTTTCCGTACAGTCCGTACGGATCTGTACCGTACTACAAGTACAATCTGAAAACTGCGTAGTGCTCTGTCTTACCTTCGATTTGAATCAATTTTCAGGTCAATCGGACTTCATATGACAAAGTTACACTCATTTTCGTAAAACTGCTTGATTAGGTTTTCGCTTCCTCTCTCATCTATCTCCTGCAAATCATCCTGCGGCTTCGCTTCGCCTTCCTCCAGGCTTTGTCTTGCGCACAAAGCGTGCTAAGAAGTTTATGTCTACAGGCTCTCACAAACGTCTTCGTACTTTGGAAATTGCATCCACCATGCCTACCGATTCTGTCAGCGCTCCACCACCACAGGTTGCTGCTTCGTCCTCAGCTACTATGGGAGATACATGCCACACCTACACGTAGCACACCACTCCCGAGAACATCTCCTCCTTGAATGAGTACAATTCTAAGCAATTTGCCGCTTTTCTTTCACAACTCAATGAACTTCGTGCGGATTTGCTTACTAAGATTGCCACGATTGACGCTCAACAGGCTGAAATTGCTTCTCTTCGTGCTGCGCTTAGAGGGACATCATCCCTAATATCTCCTGTGCTGTTGAGGATACTAAGGCATCCATGAGTAAGCTTCCCCTACTTGAGCGCCAGATACATGACACTATTGAGTGCACTGCCCGGATTCCCGTTCTTGAACAACGGCTTCATGAGACGGTGGAACATGTAGAGAAAGTACCTACTCTCGAGCAAGAAGTACGTGAGACCAAATCACGGGCTTCTATCCTAAGATCATCTACCACCTCTTTGTCTTCTGTAGCACCCTCCTTAGACACCACGGTACAAGGCGTCTTGGCATTTTCTACTTTTTGCAGAGACATATGAGTCTTCCACACACCCACTTCCGCACATTTCTGGTTTTCAGCGGATATCTGCTCCACGACCTATGCTACAGGGCAGGATACTTCAGGCCTCTGGTGGAGTTGCATGTTTGTACAGGTCGATGTATACTCCTTCTATTCGGTTGGTGTCTCAGGATACTTATGGCCGGTTACTTGTGGCTTCAGATTACTGCATCCTTCTTGGGGCTGGACCAGGACTTGTTTGTTGCAGTGTGCTACTTTGCTCCCCACACTTCAGTGTTTATGGATTTGGGAGGCGATCCTTTTTAGGCCCTTTCTGACGGTGTTGCTAGACTCTCTCTACAGGGTTACATATTGCTTGCAGGGGACTTTAACGCACGCATAGCCGCTCGCCAGACTGAGTTCTATGCTCACTCTCTCTTCATCTGTTGGATACCTCTTATGCCCGTTATTCTCCAGACTCATTAGCGACGGTTACTCTTTTTGGGGAACAGCTTCCGAGGTTGGCTCAAGCACACGGTCTCATTATCCTCAACGGTCTTCTTCAATGGCCATCCTCCTCTGCATATACTTGTCACCCATTTGGTGGCGGTCACAGCGTAGTGGACTATTTCATTGCATTTCCTGCTTCATTGCCCCGCCTAGCATCCTTCCCCGTCCTCGCTGATCACTCTCTGCTCTACCTCTCCTTCTCCCCAGCGCCAAGTCCGCCTTCTCCTCTACCTTCCCTCTTTGTTCGACCCACCCGCTATCGTATACCTCCTCATCAATCCCAAGACTATGTTGCCCACGTCTCTCGTCTTCTGGACCACTTTCCTTCCGCCTCTGATGTCACTACCCAAGCCTCCTTTTTAACACATGCCTTGACTACTGCCGCTCATGCCATTGCGCCCCCTCGCTGCTTCTCTTCTCATCATCGTACCCATAATAAATGGTATGACAACGACTGTTCTTTCTTCCAGAAATATGTCGAGTTCCTCAAATTCTCCAATTTTACACTGTCTTCTTCCGCAGCCCCTAATCGTGCTATCGTCTTGGGCAATTGCGCACAAGGTTACACCCCGGTTCGAATAGGTCGATTTGAACCGGCTGATTCGAATTGGAAAACGATTCAAACCTGTCTTTTCCATTTTTCAAAAAAAAAAATGATTTTTTCTGATGTATAAGTCATATATTCACTGTACAGATACCTAATAGCTAAACAATTTCCTCTAGATTTACAGATATCAGGAATCAGGATAATCAGATCCGAGTTGCGACCTGTGCCCTGTCGTATCAAAAACATAGTGACCCGAGTTTAAGTCTTAAGAGAACTGTAGTAAGTTGTAAGTTGCAGGGTACAAGGATCTGCTTGCTAAGGAGAGTCGAGACTGTGGAATTTGTACTCTGGAGTTGGAACTTGCCACTTCAAACTTAGGGTTTAGAAAATTGAAATTAGGAGTATAACTGAAATTTGAGGCTTGAGCTCAGAGCTGATAAATTATAATAGTGACCACTTGGCACTTACCAGTGACCACTTGGCACTGACTAGTGACCACTTGTCACTGACCAGTGACCACTAACTACTAACAAGTTACAAGTTACAACTTACTAGTGACCACTGAACGGTTCGAACCGGGGTTGAAAACTTCAAACCACACTTTATAACTTGGTTTTCAAGTGGGGGAGATTGTGCTAGGAGTGGGTGGCCCGTGCAAAAGGCCGAACGATTCGATGGTTCGAACCGCGATTCGATGCAACCTTGGTTGCGCATTTCCTCTCATCAGCTTGCTATTGAGGCCGGTCGTGCATGGGATATCCCCCGAGAGCGTCGTCTATGTCGCTTGTGCTCGTTGCAGGAGGTGGAAGATGAAGCCCATTTCCTCCTTAGATGTCCGTTGTATTACGAGATACGGGGGAGGTATTATTGTCTCTTTCGCAATGGCCCGCATACACTCTGCAGTTTTGTCTCCTATCCTGATGCTCGTTTCTTGGGACTTCTTGTTCGTGAGATGCTTACTCTCCGTCAGTCTCATCTGCCTGTACCAGATCACCTGGGGTTAGACCCCCAGCAGCTGCTTCTCACTGGCTTCTTTCGGACTCGAGCACATGTTGATGACTCCGATGATGAGATTCCTATCGTTGTGCCACCGCGGAAAAAGCCCAGATGTAGTCGGCACTCGCCTCCATCAGGGCCCACTATACTCCACTCAGCGAACACTTCACACTTACTTTCGCTGATATGTACATACTCTCTGCCTGGCCCGGGTTGTGGGCATTGGTACTTTTTATGTAGTTCTTTTGTTATACTTGGCCTGGGTTGTGGGCTTATTTCACTTTTGCTTTGTTCTACTTTCATTCGTAGCTAGTTTATAGCATTTTACGGCCATGTCCTCCTATGGATGATGCTCCCACTGTTGCTTGTACATATTTTCTTTTTGGTCTTATGCACCCACGGGTGCCCAAAAGACATTAATAAATCTCTCTCTCTCTCTCTCTCTCTCTCTCTCTGTCTCTCTCTCTCTCTCTCTCTCTCTCTCTCGCTCTCTCTCTCTCTCTCTCTCTCTCTCTCTCTCTCTATAAAATTACAATCATAGGATGAATTGTAGTCTTATGCAAATTTTAAATGGTATCTTTTTTTATAGCTTATGAAATTTAGACCAGAAGGCTTTCCAAGGTTGTTATAAATCTATATATAATCATAGGATGACTTGTCGTCTTATGCAATTTCAAATGGTATCTTTGTTTATGAGTAATGAGATTTAGACCAAAAGGCTTCCCAGGGTTGTTAGATATTCCCTTTCCAAGCAACTTGAAGATGGTAGAGACCTTCATAAGTGTCAAGGACGACTATCGTGGTTAAGTATCCAAATACAAGCCCTGGTCATGAAGTCATTGCATTCATAGCCTTCCCTTCATATTTACTATTACAAAACGTAAAACAACGAAGGTGGAAAAGACCAAAAAGGTCTTTTGAAAGAAAAAAATGTCCAATAAAATTTTTACTACATGACATACATGTTTGTAAATAATCTAGTACAAACTTGAAAATATCAAACATATAATAGGAGCATTTCCTGACACATGCCACAAACTTACAAGATACACAATCAGCTAAGATGCGTTTAGAAGTGTGACAACACTAACCAGACTTTTTAGCTCTCAAATTGCTTACCTCAATAGCAATATCGTAATCTTTACGCACTTCAACAGCTTCTTCGGCAATAGAATCAAGAAAAAGCACTCCTCGAAGACCATGTTGTCGAATAGCATGTCTTAAAAAAAGGAAAGAAACTATAGATGTCCATACGCCAACACTGACCACCAAAGGTTGAAATACCAACTGTGTAGATAAACAAATCCACAGGAACTCAATAAAATCCTCAAAGTCAAATGATCAAATGGCATTGAAAGCATGAATCAATACTAGGTGAAACGAGCAAAGTTTAAGATTGCCATTCAGGGGCTTTTGATGGTGACATACTCTGATTGCAAACTCTAGAAAAAAAAAAGATGACCTAATATTTGTTTGTTATGCTTAACTTGAGTGCTTAACTAAGCTTTTAACACAATTTTGATTTTGCAACCAGAATTATGTTGCAAATTTTGACTTATTTCCATTATGATAATTCTAGATCTCATTCATGTATTGATTTGTATTGTTAGACCTGAGCATCACACACTTGGGCTACTAAACTCGTATTTATTGGAATGCATGTGTGGATAAGAGGATCACCGGAGAGTGAAAATCCTTCAATATTGGAATCTCTTAACTGGATAAAAGAGATGCCCTTGGACAGATGAGACTGGAATCAATCACATACATGATGTCTGCTCCCTCAGAGTTGGACTTTGAACTACCCATCCAGATTAAATATAAAATTATCCTCTAATGACAATTCTTTGGATCCCACAAAATCCTTTTCTTGAATGGTATTTTACTCCGTTTTTCAGCCATTTATGGAAAATGAAAGATGTACTTCAAGGGCTCAATCTTCTTGTGAAGGGTCAGCTCTGTCTGGACATATTGAACCGGAAGCTTCTTATATGATTGAAGTTTCTTTGGCTTCAAGACGGAAGTGATCCCAGAAAACAAGATATTTTGAACAATCTAGAAATTTCCCGTAAACTTGGGATCCCTGTCAGAAACTATGGACTTCGGAAGACCATGTAACCTGACAATATTATGAATAAACAACTCAGCCACTTGCGGAGCTGTGACCTTCTTGGTCGTTGCGATGAAATGAGCCATCTTGGAAAACCTGTCTACCACTACCATAATGGAATTGAATCCATTTTGGGTCTTGGGTAGCCCAACAATAAAATCCATAGAGATGCTTTCCCACCTTCTTGTAGGAATCTCAAGTGGATGTAGCAAGCCCAGAGGACTTACTCTCTCGGCCTTGTTCACCTGACAAGCCGTGCAACACTGGATGTACTCTCTTACATCCCGCTGCAATCGTGGCTAGAAATAATGCCTTCTCAAGAGCTCACTGGTCTTATCAATAACAGGGTGTCCTGTGCAAGGACCATCATGGCATTCATTAAGTATCTTACGACGAAGATCCTTCACGTCTGGCACGAAAACTTTTCCATTTCTCAATAACAAACCATCCTTCACGGTGTATGTTAAATATGTACTGGTGTGTGCCTCTACGGAAGCGACAGCCTCGACTGACTCTTTCGTTTGGTCGACTACCTTGCGCGCATTAGGCCACACATGTTGACAATGCGGGTCCTTTTCTTGAGCCTTCTTAATCTCCTCCATGAGACCACTGTTAACCACAGTAAATCTCATCTGATGCAGTATACAAGATAGTGCATCAATGACCACATTTTCCTTCCCTCTTCGGAAGCGAATTTCCAAATGAAATTCCTGCATCAGCTCGACCCACCGAGCTTGGCGGCCCTTCAAATCTGGCTGAGTGCAAAAATACCTTAAAGTATGATGATCTGTGTACACATAAAATTCGGCGCCATATAGATAATGTCTCCACACCTTGAGCGCATGTATAATCGCATTCTTCTTTGGCGCTCTAATTCTCTCGATTGACACAGTGGAAGTTCTTAAATTGTTAAAATTTAAGGTATGCATCGACTACAAAATTGGCTTGGCATGAGATGTATTTGTTTTATAGTTCTAGCTAGTTCATCAAGTTGGTATAGCTTACATTTTTGGTATGTGGCACCAAAATCCCTTCCTTCGTATTTGGCGCCTACATTCTTCATCCATATTTGAGGTATTAGATACTCATTGATACTTTCCTTTGGTGTTATTGGAATATTGGAGCATTGGTACATTCATAAAGTTCATCAGCTGCAGTCGTAGTCCTATCAATGTGGCTACAACATTTGGCCTACAGAGTTCACCATGTAGTTCCTAGCAACGGGAAGGTTTGAAGCGTGGGGAACGGTGCTTTATATTGATACTTTACATGGTACTCTTGGGCCATGCAAGACTTGGTATATCCACATTTCTAGCAGCCTTATGGAGACATTTATCTTGATGCCTTTATTTGCAAATCTTGGGCCATTCATGTTCCTTAATAGAGGTTCGTGTTTTCATTTGGTGGATTACACTCTTCACTTTGGGCTTTGTTTCTTAGCATGGATACTTCATGTATCATCTTGTTCGCATATACACTTTTTCTTGCTTGTACATAATGTTAGCTTTCTTCAACGGCATCTCCAACATAATGCGATTTTACATTTTATATCTTGTGGTAGCTACACTAAATTGCTTCTTATTTTTGTATACGTTTCTTCTATACCCCACATCGAGGAGAATGGTTTCAAATGTGGGAGTATTATGGACACAAAGTTCCATAAGTCTTTGTAAACATGGCATGCAACAATCATACTAAAACCACTTTGATTTTTCTAGGCCCAATAACTAGGTTGACAATATTAGTTGATTTCGGAGTTGAAGACTCTCATTATGGTTTTTGTGTCTTGAGCTCTTTGTAGGGGAGATCTCTTTCTGAAGATCTTAGCTGGAGGTACATGTGCTATTGATAGACTATGATATTCATTGAGTTTTCTTAGTTGGAGATTGTTGTGAATGTAGATTGTTGCATTTAAATTTCACTTGCAGCCAGTATCTGTGATTACATCAAACAAAACTTGAATTAGTATCATCAAAGGAAAATGAGTAGAATTGGTTGGCCTAGCTAATCTCTGACTGTTACCAGATTTTGGGGCACGGGGCACAACTTGATTCTCAATCTTGTGATAGTGTGGACAAAAACAGATTTGTAGACGAGCTAGTGAATGGTAGGTAGTAAGTCCAGGTCTAGCATTTTGCAAATAAAAGCATAGTCTGAGAGAAAAGTAATTAGTTAGCCAAGTAGTTTAGCTAGACTAGCTATTTGGTAGCCGAGACTTTATATGTTGTTAACTACAGTTACTTGATCATGATAGTGAAAAAAAATTGGCCCAAAAAGTTGACTTTGGTGTGGCCCAACCACAAGACTCCAAAGTGTGCTCTATCTATAGGTGCTTATTGTTTGTTTGGAATTATTGTGTGGTAAAATTTTGAATTCTTGTGTGAGGATATTTTGTCAACCTCAGATTCTAAAAAACTTAAAGGTTTTAAATCTGTTTCCTACACATAACTCAAAGTGTTATGCAAGGGTGTAACTATAGTAGTCTATAGGACTATGATGGTGGTAAGTTCACTGACCTACATCAAGTTGAATTGGACGTAATAAGAGTTTTATAAATGACTACATGACCAACTAACATAGCAACATAATTAAAGAGGTGCACTACATATCAAAAACCTACACATGACTTTCTAAAAAATAATGGAAGTTTACATGATAACTATCCTTAGATTCATGTTCCTTTTTTCAAACCTTCACTATCATCTTCCCATCAATCATGATGCAGTGCATTAGAAATCTTTGGAGAATAATTTTTGGCCCACTAGCTACTTCCAGATTTCGAACATGCAACCAACCATGTACTAACATGAGACTAGATATCCTCATGGTAAATGGATGTTCTAATTTAACGATTGTCACTGTAAAAATATAAAATCTCAGTCATAGCATTGTGTTTACCAACCTGGAATGTTTTATTATGTTTACAAATAAACTGTGGAAGTGCAAGATTTGAAAAACTTCCCAAGTATTTGCACAACGAGGAGACGATTGATAGTCATGAGCACATGAGTTTGCATGATCCATCAACTGATTTTACATTGGGTTGGGTCACTTGGGTGATTGTTATAATCATTCATACCTTATTGGGTCTATAATCTACCCAAAAGTTACCCATAGAATGGTAGTTTTAGTCGTCCACCCCCCACCCCATGGTTCTCAACGTGTTTTCAAAGTAAACATACCAACTAGATAAATAGCCACATTTTAAAAACAAATGAGATAAAAAGAAAGAAAGGTTTTAAAGGCTGAAATAACCTGATGTTGCGGCTTGTCATCTGTAGCTTTAACATATAACAATCTAAAGGTTGGGACCACCATCAACAATGTCAGGCCAACAAACCAAGAAAGTAAGCTCCAAAATGACTGTGAATGATCCAATTGAAGGGAGCGTATTGTGGTACGAAAGCTGTTTACTCGCATGGAGGAAGGAGACAATTCCCGCCTATACAAGGACAAAGGAAAACACTAAGTGAACTAAAATGATATAAAGATCACCTACATTCTATGTTGAACGTGCATGTACAACATCACTCAGATTGCACACATTCACTAAATGAAAAACAAAAACTCAAAATCAAACTCAAGACGGTAGCTATTATGCTCTCGGTATGTTTTGAAGCACTCGTCTACCAAGCTTAAGACAACAAAATGCTCTACAATTATATGCTCAATCATGACATCATTAATAGACATAAAATCTAACATCTTATACGTTACCAAGTAGTTTTTCGCCAGCATGTAGACTTCTGAAATTTTTCATTCCTGATTATCAACTTGAATAGCTAGCAAAACTTAAACCTTCTAGTAAATAGGAATGAAAACTAACATAGGTGCCCTTCTATTGCTGGCCTACACCACTTTCAAATTAGAGTCATTTATTGCCAAGGTTTGCATATGAATTACCAAAAATGAAGCATCTAAAGAAAAGCAGTGCAATGCAATAGTGATTAGATACTTAAGTTGGAATTTATTAACAAAAATGTATAGGCAGCAATTAACCAATAAAAAAACATATCAGAGCTGTAACAAAGCAAGCAATTGGCAAAAATGAGAGCGAGAACTAACTGTGCACATCTACAAAAAGAACACCTAAGTAACAAGGTGATGTCCCTATTTAAACATGACTTTAGGTAAAAACACATAACAAACCTCTAAAGTTCATTTTAAGTAATTAATAAAGATGCCGCTTAACTACAAACTATACATGCTGGAAAATTGAGAAATACCAAATATGAACTCATCTCATTTGACTCACCTATGCTTTTATTACACATCAGAGTTGAACTAGTGAACCGCGAATCGTACCAGGATTTGCAGTTTTTGCTAGGGTTTTGAGATTTTTTTGGGGGAGGTTTACTTTCGTAATTTTGAAGTTAAACTCAGAATAGATGATAATCGCCGCACTGGAATTTTTTTGGCAAATTAATCCAAAAAATTCTCAGAGCCTCTGTCCAGGCTAGAAGTGCCCACATTCTGATGAGACCTGTTTAAGCTTTCTGGTTTTAGTAGCTCATTGAAACATCAGTTTCAGCACACCGTAATATTGGAAATTTCTGATTTTTCATAGCATGTTCAAGAGAGGTTTTCATCGCTGACAGAAATCAGTAGTTTCTGATTTTTTCACAGCCTATTTGAGACGGGGATTTCAGCACTAGAAGAGGTTTAATATTTCTGGTTTTGGTGGCATAAATCAGACAATGATTTCAGTGCTCCTGTAGTTTTGAAACTCTTGATTTTTTTCTAGCATGTGAGGTATCGTTTTCACTATTCTGGGTAGATCTGAAATGATGGTCTACTTGCAAACCAAATTTTTTTTATTATTTTGGAAAAGTTATTCTATAGTGCAAAAAATTCGCGAATTGCGATTCACAAACAATTGCCTGTGAATTACGATTCGCGCCAAATTTGTTACACATATACAACTTCTTTATTCATTTGTTGGCCAGTAGCCCTTTTTATTCATGTATAGGCCTAAAGACCTCTTTATGCATTCATATTTAGGACTGGCAAAAGGCCCAACTTTTATTAGTCAATTACCTAGAGTGGGGTTATTTCAGGAGCATGCACTATTTTCCTTCCAAAAGTTATGCCTCCCTTGATTTGTGAATACGTCTTTAAGGTCAGTTTCCCCACAATGTTTCATGGACCTTTTTGAAATGCCTTATCAAAATGGTTTTGAAACTGATTTGAAAAAGCAACTCCGGGAAAGAAACAACAAAACGGTTTTAGAGTTTTTTTTTCTGAGGGCATTGCTTCCCACTACCTTACAACATAACTACCCTGAGCTGTCTTCTTCTTTTGTTTCTTGTTCTCCCTGATCTACTTTTTCTCATCCAAGTCCTTCCATTTCAAATTTTGGTCATACAGTTCCTTCGTCTCCTTTTGTTCCATCCTCTCACCTTGTCCTACTTATATCCATTGTTGTTACGCCACTAAGTATGCTGCGTAAGCTTGGTCCACATATGCATTCCGGCCTTGAGTTCATTGCTTTAGTGGATATTTAAAATATTAATTCTTTCTTGAGCAGTCACATTTTGTCACATTATCGAGCTACTCCTAATGCAGCTACTCAATTTTTATGTGTCAATGTTGCTAATCCCCACAATTTTCCAAGTACTCAGGTTCTTCAAGGCATTGACTATTGGATTGGAAACTCTTTTGGGCAGGCTGATTTTCACATTATTCCTCTTGAGTGCTATGCTATCATTCTTGGTATTGATTTGTTTTCTCCCCTCACCATTGTTACTTCAAATTTTCAACGCAAGTCACTCTTTTTTATTCATGATGACATCTCCTACACACTAATCAGCATCGTCTCTTAACAGGATCACCAGCTTGTTTCTGGTAAGTTCATCCGGACCTTGCCAAAGGCTCATTATGTGGCAATGATATTGGTTCATGCGGTTCAAGATTCTCTAGGTCTACCTACTGTTTCTTCAGCTTTGCGTTGCGTTGAATTTACAAACTCATTGTCTTGGGAATCATCACAAAATGAGTCCCCCCTTAAATCATTGATAGCACACTGCCAAGCCATTAGTGTGGTGTGTAATAAGCTTTGTGGAAAGACAAACGGTGAGGGAGAAACAGTAGAAGATGCATTGGCTTGAGATTCCCAATGGAGGGGCACCAAATGGCTAGATGGGGGAGCAGAAAATGCAGCAGAGTGGTAGTTGTGGAGGTGCCCAAGGTAAGACTAGCAAGGAGGTAGCAATGGAGGAACAGAAAATGCAACAGAGGAGTAGTTGTGAAAGTGCCCAAGGAAAAACTACCATGGAGGCCGCAATGGAGGAGCAGCTGTGGAGATACCCAATAAAAAACCAGTAAGCAGGCAACAATGGAGGAGCAGAAATGCAGCAAAGGAGCAATTGTGGGGATGCCCAATGAAAAACCAGCAAGAAGGCAGCTCTGGAGGAGCAGAGAAATGCAGCATAGGAGCAGCTCCAGGAGGAGCAAAGAATGCGGTACAAAGGAAAAGGCAGCAAGGAGCAAAGTTGTGGAGGAGCAGCACAAGGAGGCGATGATGGAGGAGGAGAGAGGAGGGCAAGTTTGTTTGCAGAAAAGTGAAGTAGACTGTGGGCAGTTGGCTGTCTAGTTAGGAGGTTGTTGAGAGTTGGAGTCTTCACTAACTAGCAGAAGTTAGCTTAAGGAATGGGTAAAGCCACAGTTAAAAATACTCTAGTCCAAATTAGTGCTAACTAAATCAGTTAGTTAACTTGTGTGAGTTAACTATAAGCGGGGCAGCATAGCTCTCAGTTAGCTTCAATTACCACTAACTGAAAATCACTGACTTGAAAGTGGTGCAGGCCCCTTAGCTACTCGCTTAGCGTGGTCAGCTACCTAGATTTATTGAAAGCCATAACAAGACTGTTTTGCACCATAGTATCTTTAGATACACCAATTTTTACAGTTATTTTGGCAAATTACCGGCCTACAATCGCCACACTGAAAAATTTTACTTTTTGGTAAGAATAACAATCGAGTTATTAGTTCTAAAGTAGCTAGAAAGACGTCATACTCCTATATGCTAGACTTTACTGCTAGTTTTCTACGATATGTCTACCCGTAAATATAAATATGGATTCTGACGTTCATGAATATGGAGAGCACCAATCATTTCGCTTCACATTATCAAGTATAACATATACATATAGCAAGCCATTCGTCAGGAAATTGCGATCACTTTAAAATGAATCTTGGAAGAGCGACTCGGCTCAGTTACAATACTGTAACTAAGCTTTCACTGAAAGCTCATTTCTCAAGGCCAAAAAGATTTAAAACTATGTGGCTCGTTTCTCAAGGAAAAGGATTTAAAACAAGTAGAGAAAAGTACACTCGAGTTTACCTCCGAAATACGACATGGGAAGCATCAGATCTGCTCTTCAGCATAGGCACATTGCCATGAAATCCAGTTTCCATAATTTGAAATATCAGTGAAATCAAGAATCAGTCTCGTTGTCAGCCAATAAAGCCTACTCCCAACTGCTTACGATTCTTCAGATTTGAACCTTCTATTACGGAAAAGCTTTTCTTCAGAAGCATTCACACAATAATAAGCTGAACCTTTGTGATGACAGCACTTGAAAGATGGATCCCGCAAGCAAGCACTAATGCATGCTATGATTTGGCTCCACCACCACAGGCAGAGCATGCCTCCATGATCATTATGCTTACAAAATGGCAAGCCAGAAAGGCCATGATTACAAGGAAATCGTATTGCTTTGGCAAATAAGGAGCAATAGGAGCGAGGAGACGATTCAGAAAGCTGTGAAATTGATCGGCGATCAAAGATTGTATGAAAAATAGAGCAAAAATGGAAGAGCCAGCTGACGATCGATCGAACTGGCAGGGTACAATGAAATAACGATGGAGTGACATGTGTTCCTGTACGCGAATAAGCCCTGCCCTAGGCTTGCCCTGGTCCTTGTTGGGGGGGGGGGGGGTGGGGGAGTAATGGGTTGGCGCACGGGGCCACACGTGTTTAATTTGTCCCCGGCCAGTGGCTAGGCGCCACTTGGCTCTGACGCCGGGCAGGCAAGGTCCATCGAAAATAGATTTTTGCGGGCCGGCCGTGCTCGAGCAGGCTGGCAGGTCCCAACGCCGGGACCCTGTGGGTGCCACGGGCACTTTCACACCCAAGCACTCACGCGCGCAAGGAATTAGGCATGTTTGACTATATATGTTCATGGAGAAATCCCATCAAAATGCTTATGGAATAATCTCCTATGTGGCTAATCGGACACGTGGCGCTTGGGCAGCCATTTTTTTTATTATTAAAAAACAAACCGTGTGGTTGGTTGAGGATGCCAAACTGCCCATGCTCCTTAGATCCGAGCCCCCCGCCCCCCCCCAAAGAAGGAAGGTCTTGTCCTTGGACCCCTCATGCAGAAGGAGGCCCGCAGATAAGATGCGGGCCTTCTTTGACATAAAGCATTGGTGAAAAATTGACAACAATTTAGGTTTTATTTAATTTTTAAGTTTGAAAAAGGTTCAACTTTCAAACATGTTAAGGTACTTTCGTCGCTTTCTATTTCGTTTGTAAAGTTCGGTTGATGATGTTTATTAATAGTTGTACCATTTTAAGTGTTCCTCGAAATACTCTAAAAATCTTCCACTTTGCTTCACGGTATATAAATTGTTTAGGACACACACACAAAATTAGGATTTTACGTATGAATAAAAATTGGGGACGAGGCGCCATGTGGACAAAGTTGGCATCACATAGCAAATTAGGATGGAGCTAAATGCCACCCTAGGCTGGTGCCAATTGGTGGTAAGAGGAAATTGCAGCAGAGAGATCACCTACTATAATATGATTCATGAGCATAAACAAAGATGGAACACTTTCGCTATCTTACTTTTATAAGGTAAAACAAATATATTCACTTAATCTACTACATAAATAACTCATACTCAAACTATGGTGATAGCTTATTACAAATCG
Source organism: Diphasiastrum complanatum (assembly GCA_029204225.1). Classification (NCBI taxonomy): domain Eukaryota; kingdom Viridiplantae; phylum Streptophyta; class Lycopodiopsida; order Lycopodiales; family Lycopodiaceae; genus Diphasiastrum; species Diphasiastrum complanatum. The sequence continues at coordinate 32,403,116 of CM055098.1, forward strand.
TCTATACTTATTAGGAGAGTAACAAATCATTCAAAGAGAAAACAATGAATTTTGAACACTTAATTTTTTTAAATTTAAATCTATATTTTCTCTTATGGTAGTTGGTGCAACCCTAGTAAGAATGCACTATTATTCTAGTGCATCCAAGTGGCGCTGTGAGATTTGTTGCAAATCTTTTTTTAGTTGTTGTGGATAAAGTTTTAGCCTTTTATTGAACATTGTCCCATTAATTTAAATATTTGACCATTCTTCGAATTTCAATCCATATTGGCCAGAACTTTTAATTATAATGTAACTTCATTTCAAAATAACCTGCAATAGAGTTGTAGGTGGATGTAATATCAAATAGACACTTCTTCTCTGAACTTATGTAGAGTGATTACAATCACATGAATTGCTTGTAAAACCCAATTGAACAAGATAAGCATTGATTCTTTCAAACCATGCCCTTTCGGCCTATTTTAGACCGTAGATTGCTTTGTGCAGCTTGCACACTTTGTGCTTTTGGCCTTTGACTTTGAATCTTTTCGGTTGGAAGGTATGCAGCTCCTCTTGGACATTGTCATTGAGAAACGTTGTCTTGACATCCATTTGATGCATCTCGAGCTCTTATGTGGCTGCTAATGCAATCGGAGTTCTAATTGACTGCATTTTGACAACAGGACTAAAAATTTCTTGATAATCTACTCCTTGGACTTGAGTGAATCCTTTAGCCACCAGCCGTGCTTTTCATTTTGCGATGGAACCATCAGAGTTGATCTTCTTCTTGATGATCCACTTGTCGTCGATAACTCTCTTGTGAGTGGGGAAGTCGACCAGTGTCCATGATTGGTTCGTTAAAAGTGAGTTGTACTCTCTTTCCATAACTTCTTTCCACTTCACAACATCCTTAGAGTTTATTGCTTCGGCTAGGGTCTCTGGTTCTTCTGATGAAGTCCATAAAGATTGAGGTGTATACCTCTTAGGAACTGTTCGAGTCTGTGAGGATCTACGAACATTCGGTTGACCAAAATGCGATGGTGCTTTTTCTTGAAGTTGTTTAAATCTGCTCGAGCTAGCTTGGTCTGGTCTGGTGACTGGTGTTGTCGGCTGCTCAGCTTTTGTAGCTATAACTGCATGTTCTGTAGAAGAAACATCATCATTGGAAGATTCTTTGCTGCCTAAAATATGATGAAATGACACAACATCATGTATCGATGGTTGTTTGAAATCATAGAATGTATCTTCCTTGAAGATTACATCCCTAGAAACAAATGTTACATTGGAGGATGGATCATAAACTTTGTAAGCTTTATGTTTATCAGGATAGCCAATGAAAATACATTTATTTGTCCTATGGTCCAGCTTCTTCCTAATATGTTTAGGAATATGAACAAAACATATACAACCAAAAAATTTTAAATGGCTGACACTAGGCTTGTGTCCATGCCATACTTCATAAGAAGTTTTGTTGTTGACAGCTTTAGTGCTGGATCTTTTCTTCTGCATAACAGGCTGCTGCCCAGAACTTCGCAGGTAGGCGACATTGGTGTAGCATTGATTTGGTAGAGTTAATAAGCATTAAATTCTTCCTTTCTGCAATTCCATTATGCTGAGGTGAATAAGAAGTTGTAAATTGTCTTCGAATGCTATGTTCAGCCAAGTAGTCGGACATCTCATTAGAGAGGTATTTGCCGCCATCATCAGTTCGGAGTACTTTCACCTTGTAAGATGTTTGATACATTCACGACTTGTTTTTCAAGCATCAAATGGCCAACTACAAACCAACCAAAACTCCAATGGATTCAGTTTCGAAATATTTGAAGACCAATCCCCAGTCTTTCGAAGAAGTCGAGCAGATAAAACAATATCCATATCATTCAATTATTGGCTCTTTCATATATGCCATGATTTTTACTAGACTCGACATTGCTTATTTAGTTAGCACACTTAGTCAATATATGTCAAATCTAGGTTTCATTCATTGGAAAGCTCTACTTAGAGTTCTTCGATATTTATAGTTGACAAAAAATTATTACATTTGTTATGGTGAAAATTCGAATGATGATTCGAATATCCATTTAAATCTTCTTCAAGGTTTTACAGATGTAGATTGGGCTGGAGATGCTGAAAGTCGACATCAGGCTATGTCTTTGTGTTCAACAAGGCTCTTGTTTCTTGGAATAGCAAGAAACAAACCTTGACTGCCGCTAATACTTTGATTTTGGCATTTGCTTGGTTTTTCACCAATGTCTTAAAGTCTTTAAAGCACTCATATGCCTTATCTCCTTGATGGTGTAGATTCATATTCTTCTTGAATAATCATCAATGAACATTAAGAATTAGAATGCTCCACCAATATATTGACATTGTCTTCATTGGTCCACACAAATCCGAGCTCTAGTTGCCCTCTGCTTGTCAAATGCCTCTCGATGTGACTTGCCAAGTATGCATCCTTTAAAAATAGAATCATCTTGATCATCTAGGTTAGCCAAACCTATTACCATCTTTAGTTTGCGTAATAATCTCAAGCTTCTGAAATTTAGATGACCCTGTGAAAAATTGCCAAAAATTGGCAAATCGGTCGAATACATTGTTGCTGCACATGCTGCAAAATAAGCTATCTGGTTAAGACGTCTACTGTTAGTTAGTTACAAGCTACTTTCATCTTTTGCGACAATCAAAGTACAATTGCTCTATCTATTAATCCCATGTATCATTCTCGAAGCAAGCACATTGAGGTAAAGTATCATTTTGTCAAAGACACAGTACTCGACAAGGATATCATTTTAATCTTTTGCAAATCAAATATTATGGTAGCAAGTATATGTATAAAGGCATTGGCATTCAACAATCATTTTAAATTTAGCAATATGCTCAACTTAACACCTCGATTTTTGGGAGTTTATATTAAGGGGGAGTGTTAGATTTCATCCTTGAACTCATTTGTAATGTGGAATCATTTTACGTATAATTTGTAGTTGTACTCGCATTATCGAGATAGTGTCGAAGGTATCAAGACCGTCTGTAGGAATATACGCATTTTCGACACAATTTAAAATTCAAGGGATTATCGAAAAAAATTTGAATCGACCAAAAGTTGATAGACCGTCGAGGGCTCGAAACTTGATTGAATAGTGTTACATTTCGAATCCAATCCCGTAGCACTTGCCACGTGGATAACGACACATTATGTTAGGGTTGTGCCATCAAAAACTATAAATAGATCAATCAGATTAGATTGGTTTTAAGTTGTTACGTTCTTCAGAGTTCAAAGTTGAAGTTATTATTATTCTTCTCCTCCCAGTGCCACCATAAGCGTAGAATGATTAGTAATAAGCTATTGCGATTACAGTCTGTGTAAGAGTGAAATTTATAGCAGAATAAGATGCACTATTATCATGTAACGATCAAAGTAGATAGCGGCAGCATCAAGCAATTGTAATTCATCATCTTCCGTACAGACTACTTTTGATAGTTATATCTTGTTCTACTGTTTCTGTTATTCTGCTTGAGAGAGAGAGAGAGAGAGAGAGAGAGAGAGAGAGAGAGAGAGAGAGAGAGAGAGAGAGAGAGAGAGAGAGTCATGACCAACAAAACATGTTTTTCAAATCTTGATTGGTCCATGTATATAATTAGAATCTCTACCATATTTGCTATTTATTGATTGGGATGGTTGGATGTGCTAGTTATGTGATACACATAACCAATGTTGGGTGGGGTATTAACTTCTCACAATGCGCATTGTATATGAAAGTTTTGGATTATTATGTTTGGCAATGATTACAAATATTGCTAATACAAAATGTGCAAGGTTCACGTTAGGCATTCAATTACTAGATTTGGGACAAGTACTGATAGGGATTAGCTGGTTGGTGTTGGCCTAATTTTACATTGAGTATTAGCCGGGTATATATCCATCAGATATCAATTCAAAACAATCATAAAAAAATATTGCAAATCCCACGTATCAATATTTTAAAACCTAGACCTGTAAGTGTCCATTTAGAACCTTATCACTATGTGACTTGCAGTCACCAATTGAGAACCTTATGGCTTTGTATCCACCCCAACCTTGCACTTAACCTTTGCCTTTGCAAAAAGCCCCATAGTAAAAGAACCAAATGTATTCTATATGTCTATATTCAACAACACCTCCTCCTCTTTTTTTTTTATGAGAATGAGACAAGCGGAGTCAATAGGTCGTACGAAAGAGGGTGCAATTAGGGTTTATGAGAATCGAGATTAGGGTTTTGAGGAACGCAATTAGGGTTTCTGAGGCAAGAAAACAAATGGAAAATTGATGAAAACCCTAGCGGAGTGGGATAAATGCTCAGAGAGAGGGAGAGAGAGAGAGAGAGATGGATAAAGATCAAAATTAGGTGAGAGGTGCGATGGAGAGCAAAATCCAATCTGGTGGTGGCGGAGCCACGCACTCTGCTTCGGAGATGGAGGTGGACATTCCAGCAGTGGCTGCAGCTCAACCCTCTCAACCCATTCCCAACAAATATGGTTTCAACTGTGAGTATTTCAGCTCCAGCGATTGAATCTATGATTTGCAGATCTGATGCATTTATTCCAGGCTGGTTTGAAAATACTTGTTTATTCTTATTAAGGAAATATATGCCAAAAGTGAATGATTTTTTGGTGGTACGTGCACATGGGAGCTTACATTGTTTTATGCGATTACAATCGTCTTTTGGCTGTTATCTAGAATAACAATTGTTCTACATTGGCGACATCAGTTCAATTTTCTTCTACATGCCACATTCCATGCTGGAGCTTTTGTTGCAATTTTTTTCATTATTATTTACATTCAGGAGGTCCTCTGGTTGCCATAAGTATGAAGGATTACCCCAGTGAGCAGCTCTGTAAGCTTTTCACTTCAATGAGTCACCCTTATGCTTGGAATTTTAGGAGCCCCACATGTGCAAGTAAATGCATCTTGGTTTCCAACCCGGCCTTGAACCTGGGACCAAAGAAACTTTAGATGCGAAGTTAAGGTTAGGATAATGCCACACTCTTTGGGAACTTAGTATGACCAAATGACAAAAAATACTGACCAATTGTGAAGTCATTTTGAATAGGTGTCCAAATGCCCAAAGCATAAAGTATGCATTTAAGAGGCTAGGGGCCCATGTTATGTGCTGAATCACGAATTTGGCATTACATGAAGTACAAAAAACAACAAAACATCAATCACCTAGTAATCTCCTAAAAAGAACTTTTCAATCTCTTATCAACATGGATAATTGTGAAGGAAAAAGCCCACAAATTTTCTACGAAGAACTTGAGTATCAAAATCGTAATTTACCAAGTGCTAATTATTGCACTCTTTTCAACCTCACTAGATTAAGGCTACATCACCCTAGCACAAAAACCCATGTAGCTTGTGAGTTCCAAGGCCTTTACTTGTGATTGTCTAGAAGGGTTCAAATAGCATGTGATATTAAATGAATTATTATTTTGTCAAAATAATAATTTGGTCCTTGAAATGATAAATAGGATCATCTTCCTTATCAATTCCCAAATGAGGGCTGCACTACTCTTGGAATTTGAGATTTGATAGTGGCTACAAGAGTAAGATTAGTAGTTTCAAAGTTTGTATAACTTGCCTCAATTTTCTCATTTAATTTTTAAATTATATGTAGGATAGTTGTTAGTGAACTTTTTATATTTGCTCTATTATACCTTTGACTACTCATTGTGCTCCTTTTTGGCAATCGTTCTAAACTCATGTGGAAGCATATTCCTAGGGAAATATATGTGTACCTCTTATGTTCAAGGCATGAACAAATTTTTTGTCAATGGTTCCTGACTACTTAGCTTCATTTCATATTCCTTGCCTATGCAATTCCAATCGTCTAGTAAATCATCAAATTTTGGAAATTTTGGTCGTTCCAAGAGGTTATTCAATGATCGAGCTTTGTATATGCTTTGAGCGTCTAGTCATCACATTGAATCTATTAATGTTTCATATAGATACTTCTACTTCTTACTTTTTTTGCCGCTCAAGTCAAGATTGTGCTATTTCCTAGATTGTTTATGTTCTTGAATTTTTCTTTAAGAGACTTCACTTTTTTTTGCTCTATTCTACTGTAAATGTTTGCCTTTTCTAGCATGGTATGTTTATCTTCTTTTTCTTCAAAGTTACATTGTCATTGTGGTTCTATCTTGAAACTTGGAATTTCTTCTATGTACATGCTCTATACACTATAAAATGGACGGAATTTGAACTTGAGAATGTGCAAGTGCAAAATACATAAGTCCAATGTGTGTTTCTTAAAGTCTAGGTTAAGATTTTGTCTCGTGTGTCCCATTCACATTTGTCTTTTGCGTATTAGTTTGTTCTATGTAAAATGTGGGCGCTATTGATTTCTTATCATGCGATATATACCTCAAGCTCTTTTTCTGTCAACAGGTTAACAATGAACCATTTTAAAATAATGGAATTATTGTATTCATACATGACTTATAAGAAATATGCTGGTGACGTTTGTGTTGACTTCGCTAACTTTGGATGTTGGTATGAGATGTTGCAGTGTTGCATTTGATTAAGACTGCACAAGCACAACATGGTCTGAAGCATGGTGATTACAAGCGTTACAGGTCTAGATTTCCTTAGTGCCTTCCAATTACTTGTTTCTTGAAAATATCTGGGAAACTAGATTATTTTGAACAAATATCTTTGAAGCTGTCATAATCTGTAGGTCTGGTATTGTAGTTATTTATTGATTTGATATGAATATTTGACTTTTAGGTTTCGTTTATATCCTATTGTAAGCTTTCCCTAATGACATTGCTAACTCTCAAATCAAATATAAGAATTTGGATATATTCCATTCTCACAAAGATATGGCTTTTGCATATAGAAAATGCTCTCATTCTAGGTGCTCAAGATAAGAACATTACTGGCAAAAGTTTTTATGAAAATAGTAAGGTTCTAATTTACATTCATGTTGTTAACAATGAATATGTACAAGTTTCAGATTAGTGGTAGCTCAACATGTTCCAATTCAAGTTTGAGCTTTGTTTGGTTTTAAATTAAAGCCTTTATTTGGAAAAATGATGTGTTGTTGCAGGGGATATTGTACTGCAAGATTACGAAGACTCTACAAATCTTTGAAATTCACTCATGGTCGAGGCAAATATGTCCCAAAGCCTATATTGGAAGCAACTGTGACAAGTGTCAGGTTTGTTGGAAAAGTAGCAAGCTCTTACATGCTCTAATACCATGTTGGAATATTGGCACGAGCATACATGTACTCATAATATTGATAGGACATTTTGGTAGGATCAAACATGCACACATGATTTTGATGGCAAGGGGTAGCCACACTTCTCCACACATGTTAAACTATCTTGAAACACCTTGGTTTCACTCATACCATCATCAAGACCTAGATGTGGTAGACTCTCATAGTATTTAATGAAAAGCTAGTAAACTTCCTCTAATGGCTATTAAGATCCTAGCATAGATCTCTCTAGGCATACCACTTGCTTATGGAACTTATTCATTTAAGTGCCACTTGTCACCTAGACATCTTAGATATCCAATTGACAAGGTTTGTGTTCTATAGGTGAATATGGTGCTCTATAGTTGTAGCGTCATGTATGGACCTATTTTATTCTTGAATGCTTGTTTTGAATGAGCACCTTCTCACCCACGGATATACGAGGAAAATAGGTATGATCAAAAGAGCAACTTAATTAGTTTGAAAACTTCTTCATTCTAGATTTTGATATCTCCTTAGGCTCGGTTTGAAACTTCAAATCAATCAAATTGGTTATGCATGCGTTGTTGCCACATAAGCTAAACACACAACAAAACGTAGATAGAGAATGCTGTATATAGAAATAGCTGAACAAACATCATAACTTAGAAAGAAAGAACAATATAAATGCAATAGAATAATCGGCTTAAGGGGCAGCCTAGCACATAATTGCAACCAAATGTTTGAAACGTCCAAACGAGAAATGTTTAAAATGTATTTTAAGCATTTGGAATAATCCTCCAAACGTTTGGAACATTTTTTCCACTTTGAAGTGGGTCAAAATCAAACAAATATATATTGTCATCTTAAAAAAATGGCAATTACGAGTTGTACAATGAAAGGTCCGATACCCTTTTTTAAATGTCCCAAGATGCAAAAATAAAAAGAAAAGAACATTCATAAAATCCACGTTTTGAAATAGGTTCCAAATGTCGGAATTTTCAAACTCGTTTGCTGTTTGGTTGCAACTATGCTCACCCTCATGGAGTAGCTCTGGAGGTTGTCTCTATAGGCTTCTTTTAGTTGAATGTTTCCACTAGATTGTGAACCGATTGAAATTTTGAATCAAATTCGACCAATTTTTAATTAATTTAGTTTTAATTAATATTGATTAATATTGATTTTGAATTGATCCTTATTGATTTGAATTGGATTGAATTAGTCTATTAAAAAAAGCAATTTTTTTATACATAATGCTAGAAAATAGTAAATTTTTTTGCACTTGTTACATTTGACATCACCAAAACCTTAGTGATCACTGCTAACTATTCAGTCATAAATATATATGTGCATTGTGAACATAGAAATAGATCAACACATAGTTTATATACACACGTAGACACGCGCACGCACGCACGCAACCTAATAGCTTATTTTGTCCTATTCAATTTTGACAAACAAGTTCGAATATAGATGTTAGAGAATGGGAACAAGGGAACATATGGACCCTCACACACAAAAACGTTGTGGGGAGGGGGAATGAGGGGATGCCACATCAACACATGATCATTTTCTAAGAGGTCATATGTTCTTTAGGTGAAGTTCAAGCTCTCAAATTGTCGATAATATGTAAGTTGATAGGAATAGGCCTTGCAAGCCAACAAAGTTGGGCCAAAACAAAAAGAATGGATCACAAAGGACAAAAATTGGTATTAAAACTCAAACTATAGGGGGAACGGCTCCGGAACAGTTTGGGAACATGTTCCCCTTGCTATGGGAACATGAGTCGTGAATCGTGGTTAGTATGTACCTCATGTTATGGCACTCTACATCCTTCAGCTATTTTAACTTGTTTTGGGCTCTTGTAACATCAAATGTTACTACTTCTAAGGCCCAATGTCACTATTCATAGCTGACACATGACAGATCTCAAAAGGAGAGGTGATTCCTGGCTATCATACTAGTCGATCTTGCTTTGATTGAACTTGTAGATTCAAATTAAGTGTATAGCACAATCGATAACGTGTATATCCACAAGCCTGGCCTCAGCAAAGAGATTGATCATTTGCAATGTTGTATATCGAAGCGTTTTAAAACTCAACAATATCATTGTTTGTTTGCTTTTGTGGTCTCCTACCTTTGAGTTGATCATCCAATGCCTTTCGCCTCATTTTGTTTTACAATATTCTTTGCTACTTGTTTGTCCAACATTCCAAGTTTGAGCATGTCCAACTGAATTTCTTGCACAATTGCACAATTCAAATAAGCAACTTTTTCTTGTTGGAGATGGATGTTAAAAGTGCATCGATAGGGCCTTTGATCAATATACTTGATTTAGCAAATAATTCTACAAATAAAACTGGTTTATCATGAGCTATATCCGACATAATTGGCACGATTGAGCAACATCAATGCCATCAATAACCTTATTGTGACGCTTATGTGGCTCATCCTCAAGCAATTTTTTGTATAGTTCGTTAACATATTGTCACTCATAATTATTTATCCCCAAGATTCGTTATATGTCCTCATAATCAAACTTAATCAGATGCTTATTGCTTTCCTAGAATTTGTGCCATTTTACTCCAGGCATTGGTCGTGCATCAAGAAGAAAGGGGCTCATGATAGAACAATTGAGGCCACTGAGCGACTTTGCTGCATACATTTGCAGCACTACATAGGATTGGCCATTGGTCATTCTTCGTGGTAGATTACTCGATTGTGTCTCTCATAGTCATTTATACTTTATTGATACAGTATCCGTAGATTGAGTCTATGACTGCATACTGCATCATTGATTGCATTGCCATCTATGTATCTGTAGATTGAGTCTATAACTGTATACTGCATCATTGATTGCATTGCCATCTATGTATCCGTAGATTGAGTCTATAACTGTATACTGCATCATTGATTGCATTGCCATCTCTGAAGGTAGTAGTTTCTTGAAGTGGTTGATCTTCTTATAGATGAATGGCTACATTTTAGTTCTTTAGTCCATCTTCATATAGATAAATGACTAGGTTATAGTTCTTTAGTTTTGCTATTTGAACTCATGGTTATAAATTTAGGAGACTTATGATTTTTTTGCCAAAGAGACTAGTTTCTAAACTTAGTCTGGGGTGGAAAGTTTGGAATCAGTGCTCACGGAAGCGGCTGTCAGATAATGGGCTTGATGATTGGGAACATCACACAAAAGCGATGGGTAAAGATGTAACATATTGACTGTTTTATGCTCTAAATTTCATATCAGAATCTCAGATATGGGTGTGCAAATATGCTGATGAATATTTAGCAACTTATTTTTCTCTTGTGCCTTAGGAATTTCCTCCGTGATTTGTTGCTTAGCAGTTGAAAAGCAATTTCTCATGGGTACTTTGTCAGGCAGGTTTCTGCATGTGGTGCTTTACTCTGCCGAACGAGCTTGGAGTAGTGCTATGGAGATTAAGCAGACGCCAAATGGTGCAAATAGTCACCAGCGTGCTCATTTGATCCGGAGACTTTCCAAAGCAGCGAAGTGGGGAGACTTGCTGGAACGGCTATGTTCTGAAAAGGCTGACCCTAGAACAGCATTGGAGGCTGCAGTATGTGTTCTAGTCCTGCTATCAGACTTTCGCTAATTTTAAATGGACTTGGAGGTGATACTGCATTATGACTGCTAACGGGGGAGCCGTGGGTGTACACAGCTAATTTGACTGAGCCTAACTTGTCATATTTTATTTGTATACTATTTCATTAACTGTAAAAGTTCCATCAAGGAGGAACAGCTATTTTAAACTTTTTCTATCCCTTTGTTTACAAAAAATCACTTGCTTGCAATTCTCAAGTTGTTCATCTACATCCGAAAATCTCACTTTGGTTAAGGCAAATAGTGTTTTGTACTGCTTTTTCCTCTATTTTGACCTTGTTGGTTGACTAGTTGACACTGTGAGCCAAATAGGCAGTTGCACAGAAGCTGATTGGTTTCTGTATGCCAGCAGAATGCAAATATTGCAATCAATTTGCTGTTGTACTGGGCCCTGGCAGGAGAGAAAGAGAGACCTCACAGATCAAACTATACGATCCACATTGGCTTATAGAACTCAATGCAGCCTATTGAATCATCTGGGATTTTCTGAAATGTAGAAGTTAGACAATCAGCAATTTGTATATAGATATTCTCAATTTTAGATATCATTGGGCTTAACAGATCCAACCCTAAATGGAGGGTTACTGTCAATCTCTGAAGTGTATCATTTTCATGTCGAACAACAAGAGTGTAGTTGAATGAAACACAAATTTCAAGGTCCACTTTGAGAACTAGTTTGAAATTCTGGCACAGGTTGCAAGCTGTGTTCAGCGTCATCTCTCCTGAAACATTGAAAAGCAGTGTAAAAAACAGAACATGGTGGTAATTGGCATAACATACTTCTGTAAGGCAGTATAATTCTACAATAATGGTTGACTGTGCTGTCTATGTAGGAAAGTTATACAGTCATAATCATTATCAGTAAGATACTTTCTATTGTTTCTAGAATATATTAGAGATAAGTTTGTATGAAATTTGTAAGGTCATATTGTCAATTGCACAGGCTAATATTCGCTATATCAAATAGATGGTGCTGGAGATTTCAATTTCCAGATATTGACTACGTGTTTTCTTTTCCTGGTGAAAATTGTACAATGGTGCCTTATATGGAACAAAATCTTAGCAGAAAGTTGCGATTATAGTGAATTTAGATAATCTGGTTATGAAACTTCTAATAATTGACTGAAGCTTGGAAAATTCAATAGTCTGGTTTTGAGACTCTAAACGAGTTTCTAAATTAGTTACTCAAGCTTTCAAAATCTGGAATAGGAAGTTGGAGTGGGGCCGGTTATGCTGTCAGACGATGGTGTATTTCTCCCCAACTTGTGTGTTTGAACAAACTTTCTTTCAAAATATCAAGAATAATCTATGGATTTCTGAAAGGGAATGATTTACATGTGGCCGTATTAAGAGGAGCTGAAACATTAACATTTTTAAGATGGATATCATCTATAAGATTGGTACTATTTTCCTAGACATACAAGGGAACATTTCTGAGCGGCACGTGTAGTTCTTTAGCTGTTTTCGACTTACGATCTCCTTATAGTTCCCATGTTAAATTTGCTATTGTTCAAGCTTATTTCCACGTCGATTATGTTTTGTTCTGATAGCAAGAAGCTCAAATTTCGTTTGCCTATGGATGTAACAGGCATATGCATCCTACATGAGAGGAAACTTGTTACTGGAGCGTGAAGCTAATTGGGAAAATGCCTTAAGAAAGTTCAAGAATGCTAGGTTTGTTCCATGATTCTTTCTCGTACCACAGTTTTACAGCATTGTCATTTACAGTAGAAGCAAAATTTGATCACGAGAAAGTATCTTTAAAGCTCACAATCTTCTGAATTGGCTTAGGCTTGACACTTCTACAAAATTTTGAACTTTTACCTGTCTTCTATACTACTAACTGCTCTACATGATCAGGGCTGTGTATGAGGAGCTGGGAAAATATGGTGATGTGGAGAACCAGGTCCTCTGTAGGCAGAGAGTAGAGGAGCTTGATCCTAGCATTCGCTATTGTTTGTATAAAATGGGACGATCAAACATGAAGGAATCCGAACTTTTGGATCTAAGCACACAAGAGGGTCCTGGCCTTGACCTACTTCAGGGAAAACTGGAGGTTTGTAGCTCTATCAACTGCAACTACAAACATGGAGTGATATGTAACTGAAACATTTGTTTTTTGTGATTTGGTAAAAATTTTCAAAATAAGAGAAGCATGTGGAATATTCTCTGATTCGTTTAGATTTCCTTTCAATATGTGAGTTGGTAAGTTTCAATTAGTCTTTACTTACTCATGTCTATCCAGTGCTTTTAGAGTTTAGACCATGTATGGACTAGTAAGCTTTAATCTATCATAAAGGTCATAAGATGGATCTAATATAAAGTAGAATGCTGGTGTATTTCTAGCTTGGCTCAGAGCTGCCAAATCTGATCACACTTTAAATGTTGTTGGGTAGTCTAAGGTCTAAGTGATCATGCTAATAGCATTTAATTTGTGTTAATATTGTCTATTTCATCATAGTTGCAGCGGATGGCGATTCACTGCCCAGAATCACTGACAGAATTTTTTTTTCCCTATATTCTCATAATTTCTTAAAAGATGACATTCCATCAGAAGTTTATGGTTATTGAGCCCAAAAAGATACACTTACATCAAATCAAGTTGTTCTAGCTCTTTCCTTCAAATGGTCCATAATACATATAAGTCCAAAACCTTTGTTATGTCAAATGAGGGACCTTCCTTATAACTATGATTAAAAGACTTTCCAGACATCCACTAAGGGACCCCCAATAAGGGATAAAACCCTAAATCCAACAAGGGACATTTCCTGACATCCACAAAGAGACCTTTCATCATCTACACATGTCCACAAGGGACCTACATAGGCCTTTCATAGTCCATTAAATGTCTCTACAAAACTTAAACATTGTTCATTTGAAACTTAAACTTAAATTTTCAAAATGAGTCATAAAAAGAAATCACTTTTTAGACATCTTAATAGGAGGGCAAGGCCTTATATTGCCTTACTCTTGAATGGTCGTCAGAGGACAAGGTCTTACTTATTTTATTCTGTTAACGTCTTACTTTTGAAGTGTCCTCCTACTTGGACAAGCTTGGTCTAAGAGTCTTTATGCCTTTCAGAGTCCTCTGAATCCCTTCTACCGAGGGCAAATAGATTGTCATAGTGGATGTTTCAGCTTCTGATAATAATGGTAATGCTTCTGTCTCTTTTCATCTTCAAGAGTCCTATTGTATTTTAGAGCACTTACGATCCCTTCTACAGAGGGTTAAAATAGGGTTAGTAGGGTTTAGTAGGGTTTGGCATGGTTCAACATAGAAGGTTAAAATAGGGTTTGTCATAGAAGGTATCCACAAATATGTCATAGAAGGGTTTGTTAAAATAGGGTTTGTCATAGAAGGTTAAAATAGGGTTAGTAGGGTTTGGCATGGTTCAGTGCCAAACGTTCGTTCAACAGCATTTCTGGAATTTTTGTCACCCAAGTTTATGCAATTAATCAAGATTTCACCTAACTGCTTGTGGCGGACGGACCAGAACCCATCAGAAAATTGTCTATATGCAATACCCTAATTCTCCTCTCTCTACTGATACCCATATTGGGTTGTTTAAAAACAAAAAAAATGATTCGTAGCGAATTGCTGTTTTTCTGGCCAGCGATTTGCGAATCACGATTCAAGATTCGTTAGTGCAACTATGATTCACATATTCATTAAAAGTCAATCCTTGATGGTGATTCAAACTATCATTTCTTTTTGACTTGTAATAATCAACATAATGCATTTCTGGCAAATTTAGAGTGAAGGAACTCCATTTTTAGTTTTCATTCTGGAATCGTGAAGAAAGGAAGACAACTCTTTCAAAAGCAATCAAATTTTTTAAAATTTCTGAATTTTCATGGAAGAGTTTTTGACCCACATCATTTTCTGACATTTTTGGGATCTTTTAAATGTTGATAAATGTCAAGAGGTAGTTGTAGTCAGTATTATGTATATTGACTAGAGAAAGTGAGACCTATAAAGGTACAAATAAAATTGGCACTGTGTTTCTGCATATGTTAATGATGTCATTGCATTTTGTATCACTTACCTTATCCATTCATTTTATTATCAAGGAAAGGAGAGAGATGCTGTCTTCTCCTTAATTGCTAATATGCATGTCTGATCATCAAACTTTTAAATTCAAAGTGAAATCATTGACAACCTATTGAAAGTGGACCTAAAAAGTATAAAGTTTTGATGGCTTATCTATAGTTGCAGAATGGAAAGGAGACCTGAAGTACAATGAGCTGTTTTTGTCTTGTCCTATAGGCAGTGATGGCAGAGGCCAGGTTGCAGCAGGCTGTGTCCTTGACGGAACTTGAATGGCTTGGGCATAAGTTTCCAGTGAAGAATGAAAAGACCCGAGTCTGCATACTAAAAGGTTTCATCATATTTTGGCTGTCTTTTTTTTGTACAAAATCTGAAATCAACACGGTATCATATAATGGGTCCTAGCTTTTTCGTTTAACAAGCAGTAGCCGATGCTTTTGTGCAGCTCAGGAAATGGAGAAGGATCTATTAAGCCCCACTTCAAATTCTTTGGTGGCAGATAAAAAGTTTACCTTCTATGACAAGATTTTTATGGCCTACCAAGATGCGAAAAGGCACATACGGGATGACCTGGTATTGTAATAAGAAAGAACACATATGCCTTTAACGCTTCCTCTGTTGTGTCTTTTTCAGTTTTACGATCTTGATTAACACATGGAATGCATGGAAAACAAACATTGCTCTGTTTTTGGCCATGCTACATTTTAACCTTTCATAATTTATTTCTGAAGACCTCTGTACTTGTCATCCACAATATGATCATAACAATGTTTTACGAAAGCCTCCTTCAAGTTAGTCACATAAATCTTGTGATAATGCAGCAAAATTTGAATTCTGTGTTGGAGTTTTTAAACTTCAATGGAAAATCTCCAACATTCTGTGAACTCATTCACAGACTTAGCATCACATCAAGCACAAAGTAGACGGTAAATGATGATGCAATAGTAACTGCCTATACAGAATACTAAATGAACATCAATAACCATCCTTAGCTGATCCGCGACAAGAGTAATGAACTTCCGACAAAGAATTCAGCAATGAGTGGAACTCCTATCTACGCTAGCTAAATAGTGAGTTGTTGAGTTAGTTAGGGCTGAATGAGAAAGTTAGACCATACAACCTGTGTGTCCCTACAAACCGTTTGTGAGTTCCTACATAGTACAATCCAAACCATAGCTACGTAACCAAAAGTGATGAATGAGCTCTGAAAAAATAATGGCCATAAAAATAGAAACAGCTCCCAAAGTCACTATGCTGTCAAAGAAACGTTACTACTGTATCATAACTTTCATGTGTGTCAACAATACTCGACTATCATTAAAGTCTTTGAAAGCATGTAGTAAAATCAATTGCTAATGTAGCTAGTTGCAATGAGCTAAATAGTGTCTGCAGGTGGAGGGGGATGAGCATGTGAAGTATGATAATCAATAATGGAAGCAAGTGCTCCAACTTGATTATGCAACAATGTGAGCAATGCAGTAGTGGACTCCCACGTGGCCTCATCAAGATATAGGCCTTCCATCCCGCTGCACCAAGTGTTGAACTTGTGGATGATGTTTGTTGTGCTGGGGTTGAACGTGAATGACTATAGCTGATAGAGATGGGAAATGCTCATGAAGAAAAACATTTGTGCCAATAGCAGCACGAAGAAGACTTAGACGAAAAGTATCCCACGCTCTGGTAGTAGTTGGCAGCTGTAACCACTAACCTTCTGCAATATCCTAAAAGGGCCATAATAGTGAGAAGCTTGCTTCTCTATTTGGGCTTGCCCTTGAACAAGTCTATGATGTGCATGATTCTTCACCAAAGCTTTCCACTATTTAAAGTATTTGATTGCTTCAGATTTTTGTCTAAGACAATAGACCCACACCTTCCGCGAGAAGTCATCTGTGAAGGTCATGAAATAGTATGCCTCCCATGCTGATCTGGTCTGCATGGGACCGCACAAATTTGAATGCACAAGCCCAAGAATGCCCTTGGCCTTGGTAGCATTTCCCTTTGGAAACATGTGCCTTTGTTGCTTTCCTAGTGCACAAGCCTCACATGCATCTGAAGAAATTTAATGCTAGGAAGATCTACTACCATATTGTGCTTGTTCAAACTTGTAAACTTTGATAGCTCAAATGACCATACTTCTCATGTCAAAGCTTTCCTAACTAGAATCCTTTGTTGACAAGGCCTCTTGGCTAGGAATGGCTCGCTTTCCCTTGGCTATCACCTTGAAGCTTTGATCTTTGTCTTTACCAAACAGATAGACTCATTAAACTCCACCAGCATGTTCTGTTTGGTAATGGCACCATCAAATGGCAAGTTCTTGGCCAACGTTGGTACAGGCAACACACTCTTGATTACCTTCACCTCTCCTGATGACAACTTCACTGGAACTGTGCCTTTGCCTCTCACCTCATGTGTAGAGTTATTTCCAAGGCATACTTGCTGGCCATCACCTGTCTCCTCATAGGTGTTGAACCAATGTCTATGAGGTGCCATGTGTTTCGAGCATAGTTGCACATAAACGCGTTTATGGAGAAAAACGTTTCTAGAAACACGTTTCTCAGAAACTCGTTTATGGATTCAGAATCTCTGAACAAAAAAAAAACAGATATTAAAAAATCAATAGGGATTGATAGAATCCAATAGGGATTGATGCACCTAAACTGGACTACACTGTACTTGAAACATTCAACAACCTATATAAATGTATTGCCCTTAATTAATGCTTCAATTTGATACCCATATCGTCTACAAAAGTAAAAAAAAACTTTTATGAGAAACCAAACCAGAAACTTATTTCAGAAACTCGTTTATGAACTCGTTTTTGGACGCTTTCTAGTAAATAAGCCTGGCTAAATCCGCTGTTTCAAACATAGACTTCAGAATGCCCCAAGTTTCCACGACATCCTTTGCATTGCAAATATGAGGAATAATGTTATCTTTGATAGGAAGATTGATCACCCTACGAGCCTTTTGTCTCTTGCTAATGTAGTCCTTCAATATAGGCTCAAGTGTACAGGCTCTCTACCTGCAATTATCTCCCAACAATTCTTGTCCATCAAGATATTGGCCATCGCTAAAATCTTTGCTTAACCTGAAAGGAATCAGAAAAGAAACAACTTCCAGGCACTTGACTCCATTGGATCAGAAACCAAAAGCCCCTATAAAAAGTGTGCCCAACTTTTGTGTAAGCTCGTGGAACAGAAGGCTTTGCCCAAATCATGAGCTAACATAGTGGTCTATAATTTTTAGAGAGAGAGAGAGAGAGAGAGAGAGAGAGAGAGAGAGAGAGAGAGAGAGAGAGAGAGAGAGAGAGAGAGAGAGAGAGAGAGAGAGAGATTTATGTGTGCATTTCAACAAACTGATCAATAAAAACTCATTTACAGGTAACGGCAGGTGGTGCAGAAGATATGCGTGAGGACTTAATTGGCTTGGACAAAGCTGTCAGTTGTATTTTGTTGCAACGTACTATTGAAAGGAATTCTTTACTTGTAAGCCTTGCAAAAAATCGTCTACGTCATCAACAAGGGTTGAGTGATGAAAGGACAGAAAAACCTACAAAACCTGAGGAGCTTGTTCGCCTTTACGATCTCCTTATTCAAGTATGTAAGAAAGACGAGTAATTCAGTTATGGAAAGGCATGGTCTTTATGTATTGCTCTTCCTCCCTCTATTTTTGAATTAGAAACCATAGTTTGGAGATGTTATTTCTGTAGTTTGAGCTTCCTTGGTACAGGATCTGTTTGTTTGATTTTGGAAGGAAAAAGTTCACTTTCTTAGCATTCAAATGATCATCTGGCTTCCACAATGGCGTAACGTCCTTATATATAGTGAAGACTTTCTATGGGAAAGTAACGTCCTTATATATAGTGACTTCAATAATTGCTACAAATTTTTCAGTTGTGTTATATGCTATGGATGCTTATTGCTGGCATAATTCTCTTACCACCTTTGTACTCTCATTCTTGAACTCAAGTTTGTGAGTTTATTTCTGCGCTAAGTCACGCGGTCTCCGCCTAGTAAAGAATGAAGTGATCAATGGCTATGAGGTAGAATGCTGGGGTGTCCCGTATAAATCTCTCCGTAGGATGAACATCTCACGTACCATCAGGGCGACACATCGTGGGTCCTCATAGGCAATGAGAGAGCGTAGAGTGGTAGGCATGTCTCGAAACAGGCAATGATATCGTCCTTTGATCTCATAGTATACAGGGCAGCTGAAGATAAAGTGCTCCTCAGACTCCATCTCACCTAGAGAGCATAACTGGCAAATACGCTCCTCTCTCGGAATACCATGGAACCTCCCAGTCTCAATAGCTAGCTGATGAGAGGATACCCTGAGCTGTCCCAATGTGAATATGAGACAATGTGATAGTCCCGAATCTAAATAGTGTGGAATGACTGGTGTCCCTGATGCATCCAGCTCCAAGAAATGGGTCCGGTAGAAAGCTGGCTTAACCCCTAACTGGTGGCGCCAAGTCCGCTCTAGATATGCGAGATAGAGGAATCGTCTGATATACTGATGGGTGCTTGAGGGAAGCTCTATGATAGAGATACCAAATGACTCAAGTAGGAGGTGAGATGCGTGAGAGAACCATGATAATCTGTAGCCCTGATCACAAAGGTGCTGTGAGGAGGATAGTGCAATCTGTAGAGAGAGAGAGAGAGAGAGAGAGAGAGAGAGAGAGAGAGAGAGAGAGAGAGAGAGAGAGAGAGAGAGAGAGAGAGAGAGAGAGAGAGAGAGAGAGAGAGAGAGAGAGAGAGAGAGAGAGAGAGAAGAAAGAAAGCTTTATTAACGTCTTTTCCATGCCAAAAGGCGTATAAGACGAGCAAGTACATCAGATAAAGTGGAACCAAGACGGAACAATGCCGTCAAACAACATAAATAAACCAAAACTAACTAAGAAGAGGATAATGTCCAGGGTTATATGGTACGTTGACCATTTACATATTCAACTGGCATCTCTTCAGTACTCTAACTCTCTCACTAACTCTGAACAGTCTCAGATATCTCATTAATAGTAGCAGGTTTAATATCTACAAAACGGATGATACCATCCCTGTAGATCAACTGCTTTCCATTTGTTAGAGCCTCCTGTTTTGCTTTTTTCCGTTCTTGAACCTGAATGAAAGTAAGGTCTTCATCCAGGTATATCGTGGTGCCCCGCAGTGTAGATCTCTTCCCTAGCGCTTCATGACGACCAGTGGCAGATGCAAAGCGTATAACAAGAGTACCTGGATCTTTCTTAGGTCGCCATGCAGTATCCATATCTTTGTGGTGGTGTTGAAGACTCTCTTCAAGAAACTTTTTAGCTTCACCAACAGCATCATGGGAGTTCGTAATACCTCTGACTCGGACATTAAAAGCCTTTTGCTCTCGCAAACGGCTCTCAGTGAACGTAGCTGAGATAAAAGAAGGTGGAGGTGGTAGAACAGCAATATTAGGACCTTTAAGCACAACTGCCCAGGATCGGACAGCGGTATGATGCTGTTCCACTTGACTTTCAAGTTGTTGGATCTTAGCTAAAGTAGTCGAATGAGAGGAAGCTTCGATTTTGACAACTGCAACTTCTTTCTTGAGATCATCAATAGACGAATCTAGTTGCTGAAGATGAGATCGAACTGCTTGGATCATAGCTTCAAGAGAAAGAAGTTTTTTCCGATGGTCGATGAGATATTCATAGGAACGTAATTGATCTGCACGAATGACGGAGAAATTTGACGGAGATATAGGGATTGCAACTGGAATGGAAGGTGAAGGTGAAGGTGGATCGAAGGTAGGTGCGATGGACGGGTCTGAAATGGAAGAAGAAGATGAGGTAGATGAAGAGGATGAAGCGGATGAAGCATTGTTGGCGGGAAGGGCAGGTGCACCACCCCTCTTACTTTTGGCCATAGTTGTGGAAGTAGGCTTATCCATCGATGTTGAATAGATCGCTGGTTGGAGACAGCAGAGCGCTGGAGATGGAGCAGGTTCCGCTGGAGGGCATCACACCCGCTTGTTTGATGTCTTTTCCATGCTAAAAAATCTTAAGCCGTTTTCCCATCCCGGCGTCCCTAGAATAGGTGTTGGCTGTTAGAGCTGCGTAAGCATTGGGTTGGGGAGTGAGGGAAAAGAAGTCTATAGATGTAGGACTAACAAGATCTAGTTACGGTACGGTAGAGCATCTAAGTACTCTACCTGGATGTGAACAATTGCCACCAAACCCTAAGGTTAACCACTTACTAAATGTAGGGCACCCCCAAAAGTCAAGATAGGGCCCCTAAACAAAATTAAACCCCTAAGGACCCACGAGTCAGTACATGACCAAAATTGGGTCCAACTGAACTTAAGACAAACTGAAGATGGCCTAAGTACCCATGGTTACACAAATCTCGACCTTTTGAGTCAAGGTAACCTATGGATTAACTTTAGCATAGTCATTTATATCTAACACCCTCTTTCAATGACAATGCAAAAACTAAAATCTTCACTATGTAACAAAACCAACACGTGATATCAAATTTAAAGCTTTGCATAAAGCTTGAAATCTGACTCTAGGCAACAACATAAAGCAAAATAATGATGATATAATCTGAAGTATGCTTGACATAAAGAGTAGATTCGCTAGGACTATTAGTAAACCCTCGATCACAAAAGTAGGCATTTATCTTTTGATACCACATCCTCAGGGCTTGCTTCAGTCCATAAAGTGCCTTCTTGAGAAGACAAACTTTATCTTCTTGGCCTTCAACCAAAAAACCAGCAGGTTGTTGAAGGTACACTTCCTCAATTTTACTCCCTTGGCCTGCTCATAGAAAACAGGTTCTTCTGCAACATCTCTATGAGATGTAAGAGCTAAATCTGAAAAATCAGCATGGTTCATTGATTTTGTAGAGGCACGTGTTTTTAATCATAAAATGAACTTACTTTGCTGTCCCGCAAAGTCGACAACAGCCACCGTGGGACTGTTTTGGGCTGTCCAACAACCATGTCTCTTCTTACAATTTGCTGTCTAAGATCCTCCGACATCGCACTTGGCTATCCAAGATCTTCCAAAACTGGTCCTTGCTGTCCAAGAGTTCTTGTAGGCTGATTATGAGCAACAATGGGCGTTTCTTGATGAACATTAGGCTCTAAACTTGATGAGGTGTTGGGCAGGTCGAAACTGATTGATTGCTGCCCCTTATCTCCAGCAATCGAAGATGGTACCAAATCTGGAAAAACTTCAACATTCACACTATGTGGGCTATCCCCCTTCAAGATATGAGTTGGGGCCACATCCAATGATCAAAATGCACATCACGACTAACAATAATCTTAGTGCTCAAATTGAACAGCCTATAGCCTTTGCTTTCACTACTATAGCCAACAAAAATGCATTTAACTCCTTTATCCTCAAGCTTTGTACGAAGTTTATTTGGAACAAAAGCATAAGCCGTACAACCAAACTTCATAAGGAGTTAATACTTTCAATGCTTTAGTAGGACAACGATTACTTATGTATGCTGCCGTTATAACCGCTTCAGCCCAAAACTTGTGAGGCAGCCCCTTTGCTTTGAGCATGCAACGGGCCATCTCCATAAGTGTGCGATTCTTTCACTCGGCAACACCATTTTGTTGAGGCATATAGGGAGTTGTCATTTGATGTATTCTTCTCCTTGATCGGTGCATAGGGTCTTCAAAGAATGCCCAAACCGATTTTCCACCATTGCTAGAAAATCTTTGAAACGTTGAAAAACTTCCGATTTAGCCTTCATAGGATAGATCCATGTAAAACGGAAAAAGTCATCAATAAAAGTCACAAAATAGATGCACTTTCCAATGGATTCGGTCCTCATTGGACCACAAACATCACTATGAACCAAATCAAATTTATCCAGAACCCTTATAGTTCCATCAATTGGAAAAGGTTTCCTTTGAAACTTTCCAAGTATGCACCCCTCGCATACATGCCCTTCCGGCTGCTCAATAGTAGGAATGTCTTCTACCATATTAAATGTCTTCAGCTTCTTCAAACTTGCAAAGTTGAGATGCCCAAACCTTGCGTGCCACGATTCAGCCAACTCCAATGATTGTGAGGTAGAAGCACAAGACTTGTAGAGGGAATTTGTCGCTCATAGGTATCCATAATGAATAAGCCAGCATGCATCGTTCCTGAAACAATAATCAAGAGTGATCTTTTAGGATCCTTGACAAGACACTTATCTTCTTTGAACTCAACAACTAGTCCTTGCTTCAACATAGTTGAAACCGAAAGAAGATTCTTCTTGATTCCCGGAACATAAAGCTCATTCTTAATGTACTTTTCTTCACCATTAGGCAAAATGATGGCTACAATTCCAATTCCATGAATAGAATAAGATGCATCATCCGCACATTGTATCTTACTTCCATTTTGCACTTCCACTAATTTAGTGAATGCTTCTTTACGAGAAGTCATATGACGAGTAGCACCACTATCAATCACCCATTCAATGGGCTGAAAATCAGCAACTTGCAAAACAGAATCTGAATTCCTCATAGATGTAGTAGTACTAGTAGAAGCAATATTAGACACAAAAGCATAGTCTTGGTTGAAGAGATCACCACTAACTTCAAGCTCTTGCTCCAAAGTAGCAAGTGAAGCACTAGTATCAATTCCTTTACTCTCCTCTTTCGCAACCTTCTTCTTACAATTCTTGATGAAGTGCCCATACCTTTTGCAATAATGGCACTTCCCTTTCTTCTTTTGAGTGTTGACATTTTGACCTCCAACGGGCTTTTGCTCATCCTTGGAAGGAGGATTCCCCTTTCCTTTTGACTTGCCTTTGCCCTTGCCTTTCGTGAAGAAAGCTTGATCTTGTTGAGTGTCACCCGCAAAGTTTTGCCTCGTTTGCTCCTCTTGAAGAAGCAGCCCAACAAGTTTCAAAGGAGAGTTGCTGTCCCCTAAGAAAGATACTCAAAGATGAAACAAATGGAAGATAAGATGAGATGGCTTCATTGGTTTGTCTATTAAACTGTGGCCCGTGTTCAATGTGGTCTCTAGGTAATGAGTTGAGAGTAATGGAAACAAATTGAGCATCCTCAATTATCTCATCAATATTGAGAAGCTCCTCACGAAGATCCTTGATCTTCGTCAAGTGATTGGTCACTTGATCCCCTTCTTGCATCTTCAACAAAGAAAGCTGATTTCTAAGATACACCACTCTTGCTGGATTTTTGACTCTATACATAGTACAAGAGCAACCATAGAATGTGCTTGTGCATCCCTTCTATCCCCTTGTTCTTCCGAAGATGTAGAAGATGATGATCCACGAGGTGTAAGAGGTGCCAAAGACGGAGGCCTTTCCTCATCATCATTGACCAAATCCCACAACCCTTTTGCTATGAGAAGATTCTTCATCATGTAACTCCACAAGGAGTAGTTTGTGCTAACCACTCTCAAAACCTACAGTTGATACTTGCCACCATCCCACAACACAAAACCGCACGAGCTAGTACACTGGGGAAGACAGGTGTCATAGCTGAGCGTTAGTTGTTATCCATGTCCAAAAGAAGTTATACTACTTATTAACATAAATAGCATTTTAAATCATAGTCCAGTCTTCCCAAACGCAAAGACGATTTTTTAGTGATAGGCCAAGCCCCTCAGTTACCGTATCAGGGCGAGTGCCATGTTGATCAGTTTCTGGGCATTGGTCTGTATTAGCTCATTTCGTTTAAAGCAAAAATATGAATAGTTTTCACTGTATATATTGCGTATCGCTAAAAGAAATGGTGTGAACACGTGTGCCGGTGTCAGAACAAATCCATGCTATTCTAACCTTGGTGACTTAAAGAAACGTCACGCACTACTGTCCATACTCCTGAGCATATCCATGCTTCCCAGTCGTATCTCACCATAATCTGATATGACAACTGAATGGGTAATAAATTTGCACAAGCCATGGTTGAATAGTGTAGTTACGAGTGAACTCACGTTTATCGTAACTCCATATCCAACCCGTGGTTTTTTAAGACCTTGTATTGGATAGGCTTCATCTTATTGTTGAGGTTCTCATGGTTTTTACAAGGTATTAGGGCAGATCCATGCCATTCTAATCCTTTTGTAAGAACCGTTTATCTTACGCAAATCCATGCTGTCCAAGATAATTTGAAGAGAAACCTTGCTTCGGGACAGCGTGGGTGTCATTATACGCAGAATAGTTACATTATTTATGAAGTGATATAGTCGAACTGAGTAAAAACCAACTAATTTTTGTATTTAGGATCATTATTAGTCATCGAGAATGGAATATATTTGTAAAGAGACACCTTACCTTTCGAGCATAGGTGGTGCTTGCAAAGTCTGAAAACTGTTCGGAAAACTCATACCTGGATGATCGTAGCAGTGACTTCTTGTGAGAATGCCATGTTAGTCCCTCGAGTGCTCTTGCCTTTCTTAGACTCAAACCGTTTATAACAGATATTGTGAAAACGATAATAAGCACGTTAGGGAGAGCCTACTACTCATTGCTTACATAAGTCTGAAGCGAATGGTTTAATGTGCATACCTGTGCAAACGCTTATAGCTTTATGGTTCGAATCGAACCTAATCGAAAACGAAGATAGTAGTAATATTCGATGCTACAAAGAGCGCAAGTTTTATTTGTTAGTGCTTAGACACAATAGTATTCTCTTTGAAATCACAATCATTCAAAAGTATGATAGCAAACAGGTTAAAGCATGAGGTATACTAATCATAATCAGGTATACCACGAATCTGTCTTCAGGTTTTGTTTCCTAATCTGACAGTACAATTGTCTATCATTGAAAGACATCTTGTGCTCCTACTTTCAGCTCTTTGTTTGCTGCAAATTTTTGAGTAGATTTGGTTGTGGAAAGGCTCTCTTTCCTATCTACTACAAGCTGAAATTTGGTTGGAGGTAATGGCTAAAGAATCGGAAGCTATCGGTTCTTTGTTTAGTGAAGATCGGTTGGATGGCACAGACTACTCCTTGTGGAGTTACATGATGAAGAATCTTCTCATAGCGAAAGGGCTGTGGGATTTGGTCAATGGTGATGAGGAAAGGCCTCCGTCTTTGGCACCTCCTACACCTCGTGGATCATCATCATCAACATCTTCTTCTACATCTTCGGAAGAACAAAAGAAGTGGGATAGAAGGGATGCACAAGCACATTCTATGGTTGCTCTTGCTGTGAAAAGATCTATCTTATCTCATATTAGGTCTTGTAAGACATCTAAAAGTGCGTGGGATACACTTTATACTATGTATAGAGTCAAAAATCTAGCAAGAGTGGTGTATCTTAGAAATCAGCTTTCTTTGTTGAAGATGCAAGAAGGGGATCAAATGACCAATCACTTGACGAAGAGGAGGATCTTGGACAGCAGATTGTAAGAAGAGACATGGCTGTTGGACAGCCCAAAACAGTCCCACGGTGGCTGTTGTCGACTTTGCAGGACAACAAAGTAAGTTCATTTTATGATGGAAAGACACGAGCCTCTACAAAATTAGTGGACTATGCTAATTTTTCAGATTTTGCTCTTACATCTCTTGGAGATGTTGCAGAAGAACCTGTTTTCTATGAACAGGCCTCTTGGAATGTCAATCCACACTCTAGAGAGAACTATCAAACAGGGCGGATAGCTCAGTGATAGAGCATCCCATCCGGTATGATGGAGGTCTTGGGTTCGAATTCTAGTCTGTCCATCCATATTATGATGTATGGATTTCTAACATGGTATCAGAGCCAAGTTAGACCTAACAGTTCATGGTGTCAAAGCCATGGTTAGGTGGCCCAAGTTGTGGGGCAGGTGACAGCTAGGACCCCAACCAAGTGTGGCTTGAAGAGGGGTGTTGGAATATCAATCCACACTCTAGAGAGAACTATCAAACATGGCGGATAGCTCAGTGGTAGAGCATCCCATCCGGTATGAGGGAGGTCTGATCAAGTATAAGGCAGATGGTACCATTGAAAGGTACAAGGCAAGGCTCGTTGCCAGAGGCTATGCTCAGCAAAAGGGGATTGATTATGAGGAGACGTTTTCTCCTACTGCTCGGATGACTACCGTGAGGGTAGTAACCTCTTTGGCTGCCCACTTTGGTTGGCGTTTGCGGCAACTTGACATAAAGACAACATTCCTCAATGGTGATCTCAATGAGGAAGTGTACCTTCAACAACCTGCTGGTTTTTTGGTTGAAGGCCAAGAAGATAAAGTTTGTCTTCTCAAGAAGGCACTTTATGGACTGAAGCAAGCTCCGAGGATGTGGTATCAAAAGATACATGCCTACTTTTGTGATCGAGGGTTTGTCCTAGCGAATCTACTCTTAATGTCAAGCATACTTCAGATTATATCATCATTATTATGCTTTATGTTGATGACATTATTATTACGGGAAGTAATGAGCAGCAGATTGATGCCGTAATACTTGATCTTGGTATGGTTTTTGAAACCTCAGATTTAGGCCTATTGCACTTTTATCTTGGTCTTGCATTTGTACAAGAAGGGGCTGGAATTTTCATCCCTCAAGAACGCTACATTGGGCAGATTTTGAAACGGTTCAAGATGGAAGATTGCAAGCCGGTTGCTACACCTATGGAGACAGGTCTGAAATTAAGTAGTCAAGGTGATGGTGAATCATTTGACACTACTTTATATTGTCAAGCTATTGGCTGTCTCATTTACCTATGTAATTAAAGACCAGACATTTATTATAGTGTCTCACTCATGAGTCAATTCATGCATGCCCCAATGACATCACATTGAAAGCGTTGAAGAGGATCTTTCGATATCCAAGGAACAAGAAGTCATGGACTGGTTTTTCCTGCTTGTGATGATGCATGTTTGGTTGGTTTTAGTGACTCGGATTGGGGTGGAGATCAAGACACTAGACGCTCTCCAAATGGACATTGCTTTTTCTATGGAAATTTTGCAATTTCGTGGTCAAGTAAAAAGCAGCCCACTGTTGCTACTTCTTCTAGTGAGGCAAAATATAGAGCGACATTTTCAGCCACAACAGAGTGTTTATGGCTGAAAAGACTACCTGTTGACATGAAGTTTGGCGAGCACTCAACCACTCTTATCTTGAGTGATAGTCAAAGTGCTACTGCCATTGCACGGAACCCTATTTTTCATGCGAGGACGAAGCACATCAAGATCCATTATCACTTTGTTTGGGAGAGACTTCATGATGGCGACATTTTACTTGAATATTGTCCTACGGAGGATAATATTGCGGACCTCTTCACTAAGGCATTGCCTAGAGTCAGATTTGAAATAAATGACTATGCTGAAGTTAATCCATAGGTTACTTTGACCCAAAAGGTCGAGATTTGTGTAACCATGGGTATTTGGTTATTTAGGCCATCTTAAGTTTGTCTTAAGTTCAGCTGGACCCAATTTTGGTCATGTACTGACTCGTGGGTCCTTAGGGGTCTAATTTTGTTTAGGGGCCCTATCTTGACTTTTGGGGGTGCCCTACATTTAGTTAAGTGGTTAACCTTAGGGTTTGGTGGCATTTGGCCACATCCAGGTAAAGTACTTAGATGCTTATTGTGTATTACATTTTTACAGTTTGGCTAAGCATTGCTCTCCATTGCTCTTGTTGCTGTTTTCTCTCTCTCTCTCTCTCTTAGAGTTGGGCGCCCACCCTTTTCTCTCTTGTTTTCTGTGGAGATTGATTGATAACTAGATCTTGGTGACTTGACTCTTGTTTTCCTACAAGAAAGAGGTAATATGAGATCGAGAACTAGGCTGAGCCTGTTGAGCTGTCTGGCATATATCTTGTCGTAACAAGAACATTTCTTGTATCATAAGTGCATCCAAATATTGCGTGCATGCTCATCATGTCTGATGAATTTGATGATCGGGTAAAGAGACTCCCTGTATAAGCATGTGACCCCTTGAGATCCCTGGCCACTAGTTGATCTAGGCTTAGGTCTATAAAAATAATCCCATCTATACCCTGGGAAAGTAGATAGTCCTCGCTCCTAACTCTTATGAGTCTCCATGAAAAGCAGTAAATCCCATCCAGTGATGAAAGTCACCCGTTGTAGAGGATGAGTGTATACCATCACAGTCCCATAGAGATTGTGTGGATGGGGCCCTGGGGTACTCCCAAACTCGGGGACCCCAAATCCCTAACATTGCCCCATCCAAGGGATGCTAGTTTGAAGAAAGGAAAATCGAATGGTCTCTCTGGTATGTATTTCCCTCTTCTATCTCAAAGGAAAATCCCTGGAGAGCAAAGACATTCTCTCTTTTTAGTGCCTGCTCCATTTGCAAACATATGGTTTCAACCATGTCTATTTTTCCCTAAAAAGTTTTCCTCCTCATTGGAAAGTTTGAGAAGACAATCTCTCAGACATGTAAAAGTTGCATTGGGTCCCCACAAACTAATAACTTGTTTATTTGGAACCTTATTAATTGACCTATTGTTGAAATTTTGCATACTTATTTTTAATTGTTTAGTCTTATGAGATGTATTTGTAAGGTCTTTTTTCCTTGTCATTTTTCTTATATTTTTGGGTTTCTTGTGCAGAATATCACCGACCTTTCGGACCTAGCAACCTCGGGAAGGGAGAGGAGAATAGATGAGTCTTCATATGCTGTAGAGTTGGCTGCAAGGCGGCTTGCATTTCAAGCGGAAAGGTTAGTCAAATTGCATCTGCTGTGTTAGATATGCTGCTAGAAAAGTGGAAACTGTAAGGTCCATAGATTCTGGAATGCTTCCGAAATGTCAAGTGAAAAAAACATTTGAAACTTAGCACACACCGAGAAAATTTATAGCTTGCTGAAAAAAGTCATTTTTAAATTTTTGTTCTAGAAGAAAATTGAGATTTGCTTACACCTCTTACAAAATGACATTGCATAGGGGTATCAAACAGCATAAACATGGTAATATTTGCATGAGAAATTTAACAAGTAGACTCAAACTTGTATGCACATCGCACAATTGTGAAAACCTAAAACTGCAGAAAAAATTTGGTTGAGTAGTTGTAGCATTTGGTCCATGCTATGCATGATGAAGTTGATGGTCTAAAGCTTCATGGTTGGACTCCATAGGGTTGAAAATTGCATGTCTTCTTTGTTATGTTGGATATTATTATAGGCATAACATCGATTTTTGTCCAGATTTGAAGTATGGAAATATCTGTGACTTCTCGATCAGGACCTACTTCCTGTCCCAGATTAGCTGGATGGGGAAGTAAAATTGATCCCTTTAGTGGCGTGCCATACGTGTATACCCCACTAATCAGAGTTTAGGGTGTATATTTTAGCCCAAAATACAATAACCGCTCAATGCTGTGAAAAACTTTCGGAGGTTTTGGGTTCGGAACGTAGTGCTTCCAAACATTTAAGAAAATCATTCAAAAAATACTTAAATACTGCCCTAAAAACGTGCAGCATGTTATGCCAACTGAGCCCCATAAACGCGCAGCCTGTTTAGAAATTGATTTGGCCAAAACTAGTAGATGTTTAGGGATCAATTATGCAAAAGTGTACAATTAGGAGACAGCTCATCTCATACTATCGAGGGTGAAAGAACTGTCAGGATCGAATTTCAGAAAGGTGATGTAAAATTTCTGTCCAATGTTCTTCACCTTCCAAATCTTACCAAAAATCTGCTTTCAATAAGCAGAATCACCGATTCTGGTCAATGTACATATTCTAAGCAAAAATTACAGGCCGGAAGGTCTTCATACTCTGACAAAACAGTCGTGGAAGAGCATTCTCAGTAGTGAGGCCGCGATACCACGATCATTATTTACATAACCCTGAACGACCTGTTTAACCGTATCTTCTGCTGTTGGACATGTTTCTTTGTAGAACTGATTTTTGAGCTCACCTCCAGTTGAATCACCGAGTTCCAATTGATCCTTCTTACCTTTTTTAACCTTTCGTGAATCAGCCACAGATACTGTAAATAAGACCGCAACAAGTGATATCCTCAGCGCCATTGAATTCGATACAGAGGGCTGCTGTTATGAGCACGTGACCAGTGCCGAACCCTAGAGAACGCAGAAGGTCAGATACCACAGTTAGGGTCGTGTCCAGCGTACACGACCAACAGGGCAAGACAGTGTGAGTAGTGTGCCCCAGCACGGCCCATAGCCATGGCGGGCCTAACACAGTCTAGGGACCCTGTCAGCAGGATAGGGCCCCTAGTTGGGTCCCGACGTGCAGTCGGCCACGTCAGTGCCACGTGACCGACACGTGGCAGTATGCATGCTGCTAGTCCTCACACTGGGCTAGGAGGGGCTTACTCTATATCAGGGAGTAGGCAAGGTTGGGTGGATCAGTTAGTGTTTGCTCTACTGTGGTGTTAGGATCTATTACACTGGTATCAGAGCCATCTCCATCTTTGGGAGCTAAGTAGCAGCAGTAGAGAAAGCTATCAGAAGATAGGAAATATTTCTTAGATTCTCAGAAAGGCATAGAGGAGAGAAGTCGCTGTAGAGACAGCTATCTAACGTGGAAATCTCAGTACAATCTCGAGCCATCTGAGTGGAAATTAGAGCCGTTTTGTAGTATAGATCCATCGCTGCAACTTTAGTGATTTAGTTCTGATTTCCAGGAGTAAATTACTAATATCTTAGCGGATTCTGAAAGGGAAGCATTGTATAGGTCCAACGCTGCAAATTCAGGGCTTAAGCCTGATTTTTGTGAAGTAATCTCTGGAATTCAGATCAGATTTAGAGCAACAGGGACCTGGTAGACTAGCGTTTTTGGGATGCAGGTCTAGTGTGGGTCTTGGTAGCTATTTATCTGTATTTTTTTCCAGCAGGGTTCGTGTCAAAGAAAGCGAGCTGACCAGCGAGCAGGGGGCCTTTGAAATTCCGAAAGTTGGCAGGGTATTTTGGCTTCAAATTTCACTTTTCAGGACCTACTGAGCCGCTACCCAGATAACGAGGGAAGAGAGCAAGAAATTTCAGAGTTTACTTGCATTCCTTGTAGTTTTCCAGCCTAATTTCCCAGACAACAAATCAGTATTTTAGACAGCACCTTCTCCTGACAGTATACAGTTAAAGAAGGCGGATTGGACAGCTGTGGAAGAACTGAGGGGGTTTCTTGCTTTTCTCTCTGGAAGTACAGTCCTAAGAAAGAGCTAAGTATTCTACTTTCGTTTTTCCAGTTTAGTCAATCTTTTTTTTTATTTCCAGTCAGAAGTTAAGGTACCTCTCTTTCAGTTCTGAAAATGACCACTCCTCAGGGACCTGATCAACCCCCGGAGAGAGGCATCGACGAACTTGAAACAGAAGCCTTGGCTTTCAATAAGGGGAAAGAACCCATGGAATTTGAAGAACAGGAACAATTCGCCGAAGAACTCGACGAATTGGTTACTAAGGAGCAGTTTCTCCACTTGGTAACAGAAGTGGATGAACTGAAATTGGCATTAGCAATTTCAAGTCCAGTGTGGACGACTCGTTCGCTGAACTCAAAGATTTGATTTTGAGTTTCGCGAAAGGAAGCCTTCCCTCCACTTCTCAGTTGTCCCCTTCTCCACTTCCATTAGTTTCGGGTGAGCCTATGCGGTCTCACCCCAATGTCTTTAAAGACTCAAAGCCTCTTACTTTTATTGGGGAAGAGAAGGATAGAAATGCAGACATTCTACAAAACTTCCTCAGCAAATGGAAGAACATTCATGCTCTTAAACAGACCCCTGACCATTTGCAAGCTATAGAGGCCAGTCTTTCGCTAGGGCCCATGGCCTATAAGTGGTGGTTAAATCTCCAGGAGACTGGGCAGACTCCTCGGTCATGGAAGGCCTTTGAAGAAGCCTTCCGAAGAGAATTTCTACCAGAGAATGAACTTGATAGAGCCTGGGAAGCCTGGGAGAAAACAATAATGGACAAGTCCCTAATCCAATATATCTCGCAGTATCGAGAAGCAATTTTAAAAATTAAAAATATGGATGATTATCAGAAAATCAGGGGATTTGTCCATGGCCTCAAGGATGAATATAAAGTAGAGGTTCAGAGAAACTCGCCTACTACCCTAGAGCAAGCTCTCAGATATGCTCAAATCTATGATGATTCAGTGGGTAGGAAGAGGGCGAGACATCAGCCTCTTTCTAAGCAGCCTCCTCAGAAAGACTTTCAATCTAAGAAGAAATTTTTAAAAAGAAAGAAAGAAGATAAAATCAAAGGTGAAGCTCCTCAGAAACGCCCATCGCTCATATAGCCCTAAAAACCAGAAGATTTTGAGAAAGCCAAACAAGAACGTTTGTGCTTTGTGTGCATGGGCAAGGGACACACAGTCAGACAGTGTCTGAAGGGGCCTTTCACTAAGAAAGATAAAAAGGATAAAAAAACAAGTTTATCTTGTTCAGACCGTAAGTTTCCCCAGTGACTCGGTAGCTTCCGAGATCAAAGTGTTTCATGAAGACCATGAACACTGTTGCCAGCTAACCTCTGCAATGCTAGCGAGACCCTTCAGCTTTGGGCCACATGACCTAGTACGTATGCATGGGAAAGTTGGTAACCAGTCAGTTAGAGTTATGGTTGATGATGGGGCAACCCATAATTTCATCAACTACACCCTAGTTGAAAATCTTAAACTTCCAGAAGTACCTAGTCAGCATAGGTACATAGTTTCACTAGCTAAGGTTGAAGATAAGAAAATTTGGAAAACTATGGTAAGTAACTTAAATCTTGGTATTCAGGGGTACCAAGATGAAATAAACTTTCAGATAATGCATTTGGATCGCACAGACATTGTTCTCGGAAGAGTCTGGCTCAGTTTAGCACCTTCCTTCCACAGAAACTATCAGGAGAACACCCTCAGCTTTCAGCATAAAGCCCGAGAGATCCAGTTGCATGGGGAGCATGATGTTCCCAACAGTCCTATGGTCTGCAGTTCAGAGCTCTGTCAGTTAATTGGAGACGACGACCATCAGGTATTCTTATGTGACTTTCAGTTTATTCCTGAAGTTTCTATTTCCAGTTCTTTACAGCAGAAAATCAGTAAATTAGAAACTTTATTGTCTAAATTTAAAGATGTTTTTCTTGAAGATTTGCCACATGGTTTGCCACCTAGCAGAGAGGTAGATCATGTAATAAACCTAGTACCAGGTATAGCACCTGTTTCTAAACCTCCGTATCGGGTCAGCCGAACAGAGGATGAAGAAATAACTAGGCAGTTAACAGATTATCTTGGGAAAGGCCAAATTCAGACCAGTAGTTCACCATGGGCCTCACCAGTCCTTTTGGTGAAAAAGAAAGAGGGGTCTATGCGCCTTTGCGTAGATTACAGAGCCCTCAATAAAGTCACAATAAGAAATAAATACCCTATGCCTCGGGCAGACGAGTTGTTTGATCAACTCGACGGGGCTAAATTTTTCAGTAAAATAGACCTCAGATTGAGATATCATCAAGTTCGTATAAAGTCGGAAGATGTCCTGAAAACAACATTTAGGACTCATCATGGTCATTATGAGTTTAAGGTGATGCCATTTGGGCTCACAAATGCTCCAGCTACCTTTATGACCTTGATGAACAGTGTCCTCAGACCTTAGAAAGCATAAGCTTTATGCTAAAGAATCCAAGTGTGAATTCTTTGTTGTTGAGACCTCAGAATATTTTAGAACTTCAGATCTTTCTTGGTTTGGCGGGATATTACAGACGATTTGTCAAGGAATATGCTCAGATAGCAGTTCCCATGACAAATCTTCTTAAGGGGAAGGGAAAGGAGTTCATTTGGGAGTTCGCACAACAGGAGAGCTTTGATGCTCTCAAAACAGCCTTAGCTACAGCACCAGTTTTAAAAGTCATCGACCCCAATTAGCCATTTGTGGTCGAAACAAATGCTAGCGATTTTGCAGTTGGTGCTGTACTAACTCAGGGGGGACGACCAGTTGCGTTCGAGAGTAAAAAACTCGAGCCAGCTCAGACTAGGTACATTGCCTATGAAAAGGAGCTCTTTTCTATAGTTCATGCCCTTAAGACTTGGAGGCATTATTTATATGGTGCCAACTTTGAGGTCCTGACAGACCATGAAAGTCTCAGATACCTTTGCAATCAACCTGAGCTTAGAGGTCGGAAAGCTCGTTGGGCAGAGTTGATGCAAGAGTTTGATATGTCTATCAGATATAGACGAGGAAAATTCAATACAGTAGCAGATGCCCTTAGTAGAATGCCTATGATATACGAGCTAAGTTTTACTCAGATTCGTAATGAGTTACTCGAGTCCTTGAGAGGGAAGTGCCAACATGATGCATTCTTCTCTAATATCTGGAAATTAGTCCAGAGCAGACAATTACAGACACCATAATTAGTTCCGGGGGCTGGTGCCAGTTCATCCAAGAATACGACAGCTTCCGTTGAGGATGATGATGAGTCCGAGTATACGTCAGATGACGTTGAGGATTCTGAGCCTGTATTACCCAAGCAAACCCTAGTGGTTGAGGGTCAGTTGACTCAAGGATTCAAATGGAAATAGTATTCTATTCAGGATGAGTACTTGCTCTATAGAGATAGAGTATGTGTCCCCAATTCAGAGGATTATAGGCAGCAGGTCCTATATGAATGTCATGACAATAAATAGTCAAGCTCTTCATACTTCAACTTTTGAATCGACTGATATGCTATGGCATTTAAGACTAGGCCATTTAAACTTCAAAAATATTCAACAAATGTCAAATCTGAATTTAGTGCAAGATCTACCATCTATTAGCAAATCGACTTCTCTTTGTGAAAGCTGTATTATCGGCAAACTTGCAAGAAGTCCATTCAATTCTGATTTAGTCCATTCATCAAAAGGTTTGCTAGATCTTGTACATAGTGACATTTGTGGCCCTATGCAGACTGTTTCCACAGGGGCAGCCATTTACTTTCTAACCTTTATTGATGATTTTTCTCGAAGAACTGTCACCTACTTTCTGAAGAACAAATTTGAAGCATTCAAATTCTTCAAACAGTTCAAGGCATCTGTTGAAAATTAGACACAAAGAAAAAACAAGGCTCTATGCACTGATGGAGGGGGAGAATTTATCTCCACCGAATTCAAGGAGCTCTACAAGGCGAATGGAATATGCCAGCAATTTATAACCAGCTACTCACCTTAGTCCAATGGTATAGCTGAAAGGAAGAATTGGACACTGATCGAAAGTGCCAAGAGCATACTGGCCCATGCCTCTCTCCCAAAGAAATCCTGGTCATAAGATATTACGACTGCTGCCTATCTATAGAATCAATCCATTGAGAAATTAGGATTGTCTAAGGTCTTGAATTAAATTCTCGAAGTTCGAACTAATTATTGTAATTTACTAATTTGTAGGCAATAACACGTTTGTCCCTCTTTGTGTGCTCTGTGCAGGGCCTGTCACTCGAGCAGAGTGTAGGAGGAGGGCAGGAGAGGGTAGCAGCTCCCGTGCTCACAGCCTCGAGGACGAGTCTGAGTCTGAGTCTGAGACATCGTCAGGGTCAGAGTCCTCAGAGGAGGAGGAGTATGAGGATGAGGACTCCGAGGAGGGCGGGGATGAGGACAAGGGGCGTCATACCTCTGCCTCGGATGAGGATTTCGCAGCTGAGCCTGCTACTCGAGAGGCCACAACAGGCTCCACAGCACCAGCGAGTGGGAAGAGACTCAGGAGTAGGAGAGCTTAGACTCTAGAGTGCTCACTGCTCAGTGCTCATTGATGATTGTACATTAGAGATTATTGTAGTTACTAGTCTGTAGATGTTCATGTCACTAGATGAGCATTGACTCTTGAGCTGTTTACAGTGTAGTATGTACACGTCATGATTTATCATCAGACACATCGCGCATTACATTCGTGACCGGACTCATGAGGCACCTGGCATATGTATTTACTATTATGTTATGATTCATGAATCATGATATATTATGGATCCTAGAATCTAGTTTGAAGTTTGAAGTTTGAAGTTTTTGATTCCTGAAGTTAAGTTTTAACTGTAGTATGTACTATGTAGTCTGTTTAATGTTAGTCGATTATCTAATCACTAATGGTTAAAGCCTTAAAGGTTTAAAGTTTAAACTTTAAAGTTTTACAATTTTGATTTTGGTATTTAAATTTTAATGTATTTCAGTGAATATTTGACTTTTTTTTTGAAGAATTAGAAAAAAAAAGGTTCGAACCGTTTTTCGATTCGAACCTGGCCTGGCAATTCGAACCTCAAAGAATCGATTCGAATCGACCTGTTCGAATCGGGATGCAACCTTGGTTGTTCTTCGTTTGTGCATTATTACAGACTGCATTACATCTTGATTCTTGCTGCTACGCTGACACTTTTCTGATCCACAATTGTCCATTGTAAGTTTCCGTTGCTAGTATCTTGATCCAGATTTTGATTCTGGACCTCTACCTTTGGAATCGATTGTTCAATTCCCATTAAGATACTACGTTCTACTCTTGTGTCAGAACTCGTTTTGCTACACCACCGATTTCCGACATTTTTCATGAGCATCTAGTTTAGCGATGTAGTTATGGACTCGGCTCATTACATTCGCCGCGTCCATTTACATTTACAGTTACTTTACTTTATGCATAAGCAGGCCTTGGGCCCTTTTTTATTCATTAGTGACATTCAGACTATACGGTTGGCCTTTGGCCTTATTATTCATTATTAGGCCATTTGGACATATTACTGGAGAGTGGGGGCCTTCTTGGAGGGCGCACTATGATCCCTCCCAGTTGGGCCCTAACCACTGGAAGCTTCCTTTTAAGGCTTCCTCTTGGCTATAAGTAGGGAAACTGTGTCATTTGTCATTCAGCTGATGATATTGATCTCTCTCTTTAGCCTCCTTAATCTCTCTCTTTCCTGCTTTCTAGGGTTAAGTCTTGCTTATGTGATGCTTTCATAGCTTAATTCTAGATCAGCTGTGGCTCTATTCGTAACTTGGTATCAGAGCACTTTTTTGAGCACCATCTGGAATTTTTTCTTTGCTGCCTTGCCTTGCTCCTCCATCGCTGTTCCTACAGCTCCATTACCGTTTTGACAGCCCTGTTGGATTTCCATCTTCTTCTGCTAGTCAGCCTGGTGGTGGACCGTTCATTCCATCTAACCCACCTCCTGGTTTCTTTCCTCGTCCCCCCTTTCCTGAGCCACACTTTGCTCGAGACTTTCGTGATAGGGTACAGCTTGCTACCTATTCTGGTTCCTCCGACGTGAATTTATTAGAGAATTGGTTTGCTAAGCTTGACACATATTTTCAGATTTACCCCAAGACTGATCCTCAGAAGATCCAGTTGGTTGCTTTACATTTAGATGGACGTGCCGCCACGTGGTGGCGAGTTTATAGAGTTGATCCTGATTGGGAAGGGCTCCATGTATGGCATACTTTTCGCCGTGACCTCCGCCATGCTATGATTGATCCTCAGTGGCTTGACTGCCAACATGATACATTCCGTAGTCTCACTCAGACCAGTGATTTTGCTTCTTATACAGATTAGTTTATGGAGCTTTCTTATTTTTTCACAGATCTACAGCCCACTGAGCTTATTTCTCGTTACATTGCTGGGCTTCGTGGTGCTTTACGTTATGATGTTTCTTCCTTTCGTCCTACCACACTTGTTGAGGCGATGTCTCTTGCCAGTACTTTACAGCATAAGTACTCTGACACCCTTCCTTCCCGCTTCTCCCGACCCCGTCCTTCTGCTTCATCTTTTCCCGCTACGTTCACCCCTACACCGGCCCCTTCTGTTCCAGCTCTCTCCATTGCCCCTTCGCCTCCTCGTCCTCCGACTCCTCGACCTGCTTTTGTCCGACGTTACATGTCTGTAGAGTTCGTTGATCTTCAGCAAAGCGACTTTGCTTTCGTTGTAAGAGTCCTGACCATCTTGCCCGTGATTGCCGCCAGCCTCTCCCTACTACTACTGCTGTTTTTTACCATGAGGGCACTACTCCAGATGATTCCGATATCTACATTCATATTTCTGATGAGCCTGACTTATCCTCTAAGCCTTCCCCTGATTTACTTCCTGCTACTTGCCATGCTCAGCTTGCCTATGCTACTTGGATAGGGCGTCCTGGTCCTCGCTCCATTCGGTTACGTGTGCGTATTACAGGTCGAGAGTATATTGCTTTAGTTGATACTGGTAGCACTCATTCTTTTATTAGCAGTTATATCACTAGTCGGATCCGTGCTTCACCTGTTCCTGCTTCCCAGCCTCTCACAGTTGAGGTTGCCAGTTCTCATTCTTTTCCTAGTTCTCAGATGTTTCAGCGTTTACCATACCGCATTGGAGATTTCTCTGGACAGGCATATCTTTACATTATCCCTATGAAGCGTTATGATCTTATCTTTGGTGCTGATTGGTTTGCATCTCTTGGAGCCGTTACACTGGACTTGACACAACAGACATTGACATTTGTACATGATGCAGTTACACACTCACTTGTGGGCATTGATTCTCAGGGAGACTTCCAGTTGATTACTGGGAAGCAGTTTATTCGCAGCCTGCCGAAGGCTCATTGTGTTGCTTTATTATGTGTTCAGCGGGCAATACTAGTTCCTCCAGTTTCTACACCAGCAGCTGTTCCTCAGGTGATTTCTGACTTATTAGGTCTTTTCAGAATCTACGACGCTACCACCATTACGTGACGTGAACCATCATATCCGATTCCATGCAAATGGATATTCAAGACAAAGTATGATGCTGAAGGAAGACTGAAGTGTTACAAAGCCTATGGTCACATTCGTCTGGACCCTCATAAG
The DNA here is from genome assembly GCA_029204225.1 of Diphasiastrum complanatum. NCBI lineage: Eukaryota > Viridiplantae > Streptophyta > Lycopodiopsida > Lycopodiales > Lycopodiaceae > Diphasiastrum > Diphasiastrum complanatum. Next base: position 32,442,622 of record CM055098.1, read on the forward strand.
GTTCAGGCCATCCAGGATTGGCCTATACCTACTGATATTCATCATGTTCGTATGTTTCTTGGGTTAGCCACTCACCTTCGTCGTCCAGTTCCTCATTTTGCCACTATCGCAGCTCCTCTTCATGCACTTTTGAAGAAGTCTAGTACTTTTCTGTGGACTTCTGATTGTCAGACAGCGTTTGATACTCTTCGTCGTGCTGTTGTTGATGCTGCCGTTATGTGTTTACCACAGTTTGATCAGAAGTTTCTTGTTGAGACTGATGCTAGTAATGTTGGTTTGGGTGCTTTACTTCGCCAGTCACAATGTATTATTGCTTATGAGTCGCGTCGTCTTCGCTCTTATGAGCAACATTATTCTGTGCACGAGAAAGAGCTTCTTGCTATTATCTGTGCTCTTAAGAAGTGGCGTCGTTATCTGTATCGAGTCCCATTTGACATTATTACTGATCACCAGTCTTTACGGTATCTGTTTTCTCAACGTGACCTTAGTGATCGTCAATTTCGTTGGTTGCAGTTTTTACAGTCTTTTAATTTCTCCATATTGTATCGTCCTGGTCGTGCTAACACTGCTGCTGATGCATTATCTCGTCTTCCAGCTTTGTTAAATACACTCGTTTCTACTATTCCTCCATGGTTTGATGCTCTACCTGCAGCATACCTTACATGTTCTGATTTTCGTGATGTTTATAGTTCTGCCCCACCTGTTTCGTCCAGTCCTCATCAGGTTTACTCCATTATTGACAATCGTCTTTATCATTATGATTCTCTTTGTATCCCTAGTTCTTTGGGTATCCGTTCCCAGTTGTTGTCGGATGCTCATTCCTCTCCTGTTGGGGGTCACTTTGGTTTTCAGAAGTCTTCGTCTCAAAGACCATTTCTATTGGCCCTCTCTTAGATCTGAGCTTGCTGTACTTATTTGTACCTGCCCTTTATGTCTTCGTAATAAGTACTCTCGTTCTAAATCTGCTGGTTTGCTCCAGAGTTGGCCTATTCCTCATCGCTAGTGGACTGATATATCTATGGACTTTATCCTTGGCCTTCCCCATACCCAGCGTGGTCACGATTCATGTATGGTGGTAGTTGATAGGTTCTCGAAACAGGCACATTTTATCCCAGTTCGCAGTACTATCACAGCAGAGCAGTGTGCACGTTTGTTCCTATCAGAGATTTTCCGCATGCATGGATTTCCTCGTACTATCCTTTCTGATCGGGATAGTAAGTTTACATCTATATTCTGGACAGAGCTTATGCGTATTTTGGATGTTCAGCTTTTTATGGGTTCTGCTTATCATTCTACTTCTGATGGGCAGTCTGAGGTCCTTAACAGGATCCTTGAGGATTATTTACGCCATTTTGTTACGTTACTCCTTCAGGGAAGGATTGGGATCAGCATTTATGTTTAGCAGAGTATAGCTATAATAGCTCTGTTAGTACCAGCACAGGTGTCTCTCCATTTTTATTATCTCATGGCTATGCACCTCTTTTACCTGGCATTCCTCTTCCTCCTGAGGATTTACCTATTACACTTGCATCTTTTCTATCAGGTGCTCGAGAGCTTATTACTCGGGCCAGTTCTCATTTACAGCATGTTCAACAGCGTTATTAGACCTCAGTTGATCGTCACCGCCGCCATGTTGAGTTTGAGCTTGGAAATATGGTTTATCTACGCTTACGGTCTGCACGTCATCATTTTATCCAGGGCCATGCTTCTACTGAGAAGCTTGCACCACGTTATTATGGGCCTTATCGCATTGTGGAGGTTCTTAGTCCAGTTACATATCGCTTACAGCTTCCTGCTTCCACACGCGCCTGTGATGTATTCCATGTCAGTTTATTACGTGCTGCTATTGAGGATGACGCTCCTTGTGATGCTGAGTTTCCTACTGCTCCAGAGTTATTTCCATTTCTACCTGCTGCTATATTACAGGTCCGTCTATACCATAGTCGACGCCGCCGGCAGATTCAGTTTTTGGTCCAGTGGGATGGTCGTCCTATTGAGGAGGCTACATGGGAGCCTATTGATGTGTTTTATCATACACCATTACTTGCGGATCAGGCTCGTGCTCTTGCTGCACTTGTTGATTCCTCTACATCAGATGTTCCTCTAGCTGTTGATGCACCAGGGCTTGCTACTACTTGATCCGGTTATCTTTTCGGCAGTTGGGTCTTTTTTTTGTGTCGGGGAGAGTTATGGACTCGGCTCATTACATTCGCCGCGTCCATTTACATTTACAGTTACTTTACTTTATGCATAAGCAGGCCTTGGGCCCTTTTTTATTCATTAGTGACATTCAAACTATATGGTTGGCCTTTGGCCTTATTATTCATTATTAGGCCATTTGGACATATTACTGGAGAGTGGGGGCCTTCTTGGAGGGCGCACTATTATCCCTCCAAGTTGGGCCCTAGCCACTGGAAGCTTCCTTTTAGGGCTTCCTCTTGGCTATAAGTAGGGAAACTGTGTCATTTGTCATTCAGCTGATGATATTGATCTCTCTCTTTAGCCTCCTTAATCTCTCTCTTTCCTGCTTTCTAGGGTTAAGTCTTACTTATGTGATGCTTTCATAGCTTAATTCTAGATCAGCTGTGGCTCTATTCGTAACTGATGTCTCTTTGGTGGACACTACAATGTGGTATCGATGACGTGTAAAACAAAGTAAGTTCTTTTTTGAATTGCAAGTTCATATCATGCTGATCTTCAGAGTTGGACACACTTATTTTTGCTATTTATTTGCTAGTTTTCCTTCACAAGGAACTCTCTTTGGAAACAAGCTCATTTCAGACAAACCCTTTTCAAATCTCTGACTCTTTGAGGATTGAACAATAAATTCTTCACTTTGTGAAGTCCTTTTTTGCTGACAATGCTGACAATGGTGTTTGTAAGTTAAGTGTCACGGATATTTGGGGTTAACATCACTATGACTTCTGAGGCATGGATTAGAAGCTCAAATTCTATATCCACGATATTGACCATGAGCCGTAACACAGAACAAGTTGTTAATCCTTTCTGCAGAATACTTTGGGCTTTGAGCCCCCTAGCTTAGTATTTGACATTATATGTTATGTTAAGCCATGTAGGCCCCCTATTTGGCCTCAGTTGGCATTTGGGCATGTGTTCCTGGCCCTTTGCAGTGGTCCCTTTCCTATCATGAGTAGTGCTGTTATTTACGTGTATTGTCCATCTTCCTGTCCTACTTTCAATCACAAGATTCAGTTCCTGAAGTGATTGGGATGAACTGAGTTGGAAGGAAGGTTTCTGGGTCAGGAATAGTGTCTGTTTCGTATGCGAGGTCTTCAACCTTAGGTTGCCTATGTATGCAAATTTTCGTCTATGCTAACTCCTAAGTGCCCTTAGCTCATCAATACATTTAAATCTTTCCTAAGAGCCAAAAGAATCCTAGTGAACCAAATGCTCTTTGTGGTCAGGTCATAGGCATGCCAACCATGTAAAAGCTCATCCATTTCATCAAATAAGATATCATGTGCATTGGAGAATGTTGTTGTTGTTGATGTTTTTAAATACAGACTCGAATGGCCTCACATGAAAACATTCTTTTAATTGACTTAAGATCCTTTCGTCTCAAATGTGAACCGAAGCTTATGCTTTTGTTAACTACGTTAAATTCTGACCTGGAATTACCCTTCACCAAGAAAACAACCATGTCTCTCTTGGGCATAGGCACATCATCCCCCCCCCCCCCCCCCACTCAACTGGAACGAAAAATTTCTTGTGTCAACTATGCTAGTTCAAAAGGAAGAGTCCTTCTTTGTTAGGAAAGTTATTCAACTGCCTTTGCAGTGAGCCATTGTGAATTTCTCTGCTTCCTGACAACTGCAATTGGTAGGACGTAGGGCTACAAGTAGTTGACTGGAGGTTAGGAGCACAAGGTGTTTTCAGAGTCACCTGATGTTGAATTCATAGGTTTGGAATGATGTTTTCTGATAGTTCAATACCTCTAGGGACCTCAGGGCATCCTGCTGAAATCTCATTGCTTTGGTGAACATTGTGTGTTTGAATTGAGCAAGTATGGGCCATCTAGGGCGAGAAAAAGCTTACAACTGTATGTATGAAATGTAATTGACAAGGAAACATATAAGAGCTTTCGATACCATATCACATTTCATTCATCTGCACTATAGAGGGGGCAAGATGGAACTCCCCCAGCTAGAGTATCTTCATTATGTGTGCAATCGACTACTGATCCTATGACGAGTCACATCCACTTTTCAATTCTGTTTCTAAGTCAATTATCTCAATAAAAGATCTATGCAAATTCATAGAACAATGTCCAAGCTGTAATTCTCCTCTTGATTGATCTTCTTCCTGTGATCCACTTACGGCTAACAAGTATGACCCAATGCAAGTAATGTCAGGTTTCCTGGCTCCAAAGAATGACAAGGTTGACCAAATACAAGCAATATCCAAAGTAGCCAAGTAGCAATCTAGATGGTTGAGTGCATTCAAGGAGGACAAAGTAGCAAACAAGGAGGCCCAGTGCATGTAAGGGGGTGGAGAAGCAAAAAAGAGGGTAGAGTGCAAGAGAGGGTCCTGAGTACAAGCTAGAAGGAGAGGAGCCTAGTGTGAGAATGGAACCCGCGTGCAAGGAGGAGAGTTTTCTTAGCAAAATCAAGAGAATTGAGTGCATGCCAGAGGGTAGTCTTAGGAAGATCCAAAAGAGCAGAGTGCGTGCAAGACAGTAGTCTTAGCAAGCGCTACATAATAGCAAGATCCAAGATAACCATGTGTATGCAAGAGAAATGGACTATGCTAATTAGATGAAATGATCACATGCAAAGATCCTCTTCGAAGACAAGATGCGCTACCAACAAGGTCAAAACAAGAGGGTGAAATGAAGGTGTAAACATTCACATGCAGGTATCTTCAAAGCTTGTTGTCGTCTACAATTACATCATGATAGAGTCTTAACAAGCTTCTAACAACAGGTCCTTATTGACTGTTTAAGTCATGCGTACAAAAGAACTCAATGTGTTCTAGCCTTAGCCTTAATTTCGAGGGAAGTGCCTCAAAGGGCAAACTTGAAATTGCCTACATGGGATAATGACCATGCATCGTAAAGTTTTGAAGATCAATACGAAAAAATTCACAATCTTCAAATTTTCACAAATGGTGTCAGATTCAAGTCGTCATTTTACTGTGCAATATAATTTGAAACTTTTAAAATGAATTCTCATATGGACAAACAAATCATGTGCTAGCACAAATCATTTGTTTGCTCTTTAGCTGTCCCCTTCATCATGGCCGAATCTGCCCGTCTTCCAAGTGATGGAATTTTGGCACGTTTGCTTTGTGCATAGGTATATAAACTCTTCTTTATGCATGTAATACCTACTCTTGGGTTTGTGCGGCATATCATTCTTACTATGCATGATGAAGTTGATGGTCTAAATTGGACTCCATAAAGTTAATGATGGCACATCTTCTACGTTACATGCAAAGACTATACTAGACGTAGCATCGATATACTAGTCTTGCTAATTGTCTACTTAAATTTTTCTCTTATGGCACTGTGCTCAATTTAAATCTTTCAAAAAAGATTTGAACTTTTGATTTTTTAGGTGAATTTGCTCAATCTACTTGACTTGAATTTAATGGTAACAATGCTGCACGTATAGTAAGAAAAAACATTAGAACTCTCCACATATGAAATGTTTTCATTTCATTGGCTTAATATGCAGGTGCTTTTACCTTGCTCAGTCATACAGTGCAGCTGGAAAATTTGCAGAAGCATATGTTCTATTTCATAGTGCTCGTGGACATGCAGATTCAGCTCTACAAAGTCAACAACAGTTGCAAGTTTCTGACAAGGTAGATGTCAACTTTGACTTCTGAATTCAAGGCAATTAATGAGCTTTAATAATGCAATTCCTAAGTTATTTTCCTGTTTTTGTTCCTGTTCCTGATTCTAGGAGGCATCAAAACAGATTTACCCATTTCAAGATCGTTTAATTAATCAATCAAGTTATTCTTAGGAATGGTTCCTAAGGTACCTTAGTAACGGTATGGAACGGTTCCGTACCGTTCTTGGGAACTATGATTCCACATTACTCTAAATGGTCAATTGAATGTTTCAAAAACATAGATGTATTCCTTCATAATGTCTTTTGAAAATGGCATCAGACACTAAAATTCTGATCATCTTGAATCTAGGAATGAAGCAATGCTAAGTAGATTCCTGGAAAATTTATCCATGCTGCCACGTGTACCACCTTTTGACTATATGACGAGTGGCTTTGTAAATTAAGGAGTTATGGCTACAAGAAAATTGCACTCTAAAGTTGTAGGTCAAAATGTCTCCTCTTGTTATAACTTGGTGTTAGTTAGAGTCATATGATAATTCTTTTCTGTCAAGATTATGTACCCGCCACACTTTTGTTTATTGCACGGTAATCTGTAAAGGACTTAATTTGAACTGTAACCTTTTATCAGAGAATCTTATAAGCATTTTCTAGCAAGTAGTATGGACATAGTCCTGGATGGGTAGGATCTACTTTTAGGCCAAATTTTGTTCTGATGGTGCTAGATTTAGAAGCTTACAGAATCTGGTGCCAAAGCTTGACTGTACAAGTTTCATGGAGTTGTTGCTAGTCAGCCTTGAACAATATAAGTATAGGAAATTTAACTAGCAATTTTGCAAACGCTGGTACTGATCCTTTACTTGTCATTTATCTGGATATGCAGGGGCTTGTGAAGGAGTTAAGAGAGCTTTCTGAGCAATGTAGAGCTCAAAGCTGTCTTGTGCATGCTTGGGCCTTAAACAAGGCAGAGAAAGCTGAAGAAAAACTCCAGAAAGGAGTTGCATCTTTATCTTTGAAACATGAATCCTCACGCAAGGTCCAATACTTCAACCAGTCTGTGATGATTTGGATAGATCAATTGCTTTCAGTCAGATCTTTTCTGATCCAGTCATTTGAGATGATGGTTGTTGCAAGGGCCTAAGAATGATTTCACAGGCTGTATTTTTCCTTCCTGATATAATACTTATGCACATGACTTGGGCCTGTATTTTTTGCATTATAGAAAGATGTCCTATGCAAAGGTGAAACCTATGTGAACATACTTGTGTCAATTTGGAAGACGAATATTTGTTTTCCTTTTGAAGCAAATCTCTGAGCAAATAGTATATATGTGTTGCAGTATGCATTTATTTATGAAAATCAAGTTAAAATACAATTTATACTGCTTCAGTTTATTAAAATTTAAAATGTCCACGTGTGCCCAAGTGGAGTCGAATTTCAGACTTTGCAGTGAGTAAAGGTGTTGTCAACCATATTTCCACATTTTTGCTGAGTATGTGAGTATCATAATTATCTCTAAGCATAGGATCGTCTAATGATAGGGACACACTGACCTATGATTTTGTTAATGTCTCTAGGTGACTGTAAATTCATCAGTTATTGGGTGATGAGCCTAAAAAATTTCCTAATCAATTGATGGCATTAAAGTGATGGAACTTAACTTTCAGACCAGCAACTTAGAATGGACCAAATCTTTACTCAGATACAGAAATGAGAGTTTGGATTGTGTATATATGTTTATTTAGCACATCTTACATATGGTTCAATTGTTGCTTTTTCTACAGGAAGATGTGAAGTACTTGCTAGATTATCTAGATAAGTATGAGGCTGCCATATCTGTAGCTGGGTCCAAGGAGCCACCACGTATAGTTCAAGTGCCACCACCATTCACAACAGTTCCTTGTCGTCCCATAGTTCTGGACACTGCTTTGAATGCTATTGATTTTCCTTCTCTTGAAGGGCGTCTCAAAAAAGAAGACAAGAAAAAGGGATTTCTCGGAAAGTGGTGGGGTTCTTAAAAGTTGGATTTATCAATTCTGTGGAACTATTCTTTGCAAATGCTCTCGCTTCATATGCTTCAATTGCAGCACAGCAGGGATAGTGAAAGACACAATTCCCTATGCTCTTTTCACTCTCAATGCTGGCAATGCCAAAGGACGGCAGACCTTGAGATAGTTGCAAAACTTTGTGAGCTAGAATATTGGAAAGTGCAACCTTTTTCTTATTTGCGTATTTGGTGCTATTTGTTAATGTTCAGCAGTTCAGCTTGCTTCGCAAATGCTTAAATGGTAGTGACTTCGTGGTTCTCTTCATTCAATTGGAAGCTTCGTGCTTTTCCGCTTTTGCAGATGAACTTATTCACTCACCACTTCTCTTCTATATGGCCACAGTTGTCTTATCTAAAATGCCATGTCCAAGAGCTTAACCACAACTCTATTCAAATTTTTGATGGCCTACAGTCGTCTATTTTCCACTGAATGTTTAGCATTCATTTTGTTATGAGGGATATCTCAAATTGCCTTTTTGATAAAAAATTTAGCAGTTATTTTTCTACTTCTCTTCTGAATGGTTTATATCCTTACCGTCCCGTAATTCCAGAATCACTTTAGCGTGCTGTATAATCTGGAGCTCAGAAACAAGAGTGGTAAGGTGGTCCAGCAAGATGTTCTATTCACAGTTTTCTATAGTCTACAAGGCTAGTGGGTAACAAGAATCTTTCAGTTTATCAAGCAGGTGTTTGATACTTATGGAGCTATCCTAGGGAGGTCAACAGTCAAGGCTTACAGACGAATGCTTATGCTAATGGACAGGTATGTGGTAAAGTTCCAACTTCCAAATAAGTAATGTGCACATAATCTTCAATATATATGAAGTCATTATTCGTATGTCGTCTCATGAAATTTTGCTCCTAATGAGATGGAAATAAATGTATTTTGTGTGAATTGCTCCCATCAAACTGGATGCAAATAAGAATGAATCTTCTGAACTATTACTGTAAGGACTAACAAATTTGCTGTGCCAAAATGCCAAACTCATAATTTTGAGGCATAAGGCTCAAATGCTAGTCCACACCTAAAACCATGAATATGCTTCAATGCCATAATTTTCAGTTTTTCTTTTCAATTGTTTCATATATTTGTATGAGAGCATCCATTCTTTTGAGGTTCTTTAGGGCTAGGAATTTTGTTTCTTTTGGCATCAAAGCTGTGATGCTTTATTAATTTGTCTGCATTTTGCAGATAAACATACACATTAGGGTTGTCCTAGCTGACATGCTCACAGAGCTGACGGCATTGATGCTTCTCATCTGTTTAGGAGTATGCATATCAATAGCTTTATGCTATAAAAAAAAAAAAATCGGATGTTTTGTTTAACTTTGTATACCTTTTATGGCATTCTCCATCAGATGAATAAATTTCAAGAGGCAAGATGGATCCTAGGGAAGCTAATGGCACAATATCACACAAAATCATCACACAAGACAATGGGTTAGTAAACTGAAGATAATATGACATGTCTCTAACTAGAGATTGCTAAGTTAATTTTTGAGTATTTAAAAGAATTGCAAGCTGCAATGGCCATCTACCATCTTACATTGAGCTCTGTTACAATCTGCCCAACGCTGGCCATATTGGATATGTACTCATTAATAGTAGCGATCCACCTCTATCCATCGATGTGGAGTGGATTGTATGCCTTGTCATAATCTGATTATGGCGTGTGAATCTGTCCATCGCTGACAGCGATGGTAGAGCACCTACCTATGTATAAATCTGTTTTGAATTCATGTAAGCAACCCTTTGTATGCAATATAGCATGTTTTGCTATGAATCTGGGAGTGGACAGCAATGATAGTCCATCTCTAAATGCGCTGTTTTTCATCACTAGCTTGATTACTTCTCGGATATGTTAGTAGCACATAACGGCTTGGAGTCCATTGCTGCTAGGGGACAACGATGGTCTACCAATTTACTGTGCAAAAAAGTGTCCTCTCTTCAAGAAAAGCTCATACATTGAATGTCGACTGATAAAACAAACTATCTTCCCTGTCTTTCACAGCTTTTGCTATTACTCATTTGAAAAACTAGAGTGGTTGACTCCAACTCTTTCATTCTTAAAGCATTCCGAAAGGCGGCAAACAAGGTATGTAATAGACTATCACTCTTTAGATTTAAGTTAATAAGAGAAACAAAATACCATACTTCACAATTCATCATAAAAGCTTATATGAGTAGGATTTGGAGAAACTTGTGGTGTGATGGTAACACTTTCTTTTGGGCTTGTGAATACTCACCTCTATAACAATAGACCCAGACTCGGCATAGACCGTTTTTCATTTGAGACATTCACAAGGAAACATGACATCTTCACAAGATTCACTTGCGACTACCATTCAGGTTGGTGCTTCTTACATATCTCGGTTGCTTTTACGCAAATGACAAATTCATCACATTTCTCACTAAAAGGGTTGGCATGTTAAGAAGCTACTAATGGCATTTTCTTATTTTGAATGGTCATATCTAAACAAATGGACATAGTAAGATGATGATAGAGAATAGGAAAATGTTCCTACCTTACCTACAATTTGCCCATTTAGATAGGTAAAAACCAATGAAACAAGTATTGATAACCTAGACGCTCTTAATGCACATGGAGTTGTGCAAGAGATCGCCACACTCGTAGGGATTGGAACGACATGGTCAAGACACGATTATTAATTAAAATATATGAAACTGAGCGATAACGAAAGCATGGATATGCTTAAGGGTTATGAAAACGGTGCATTACCTACGTTTTATACGATAGGTTCAGGTATCGGTATGGCATGGATTTACTCCCATACCTTAGTACTAATCCACACTATCCCCTTTTTGCGAGTTGCAATTTATTTAGCGTAGTTGGTTGTCAAATACGTATGCTTTAATTTCATAGATGGATACGGACCAATGCCATAAGACTGATCAGAATGGTGGAATGCCTTGATACAATAAGGATATGGTGTGGCCTATCGCTCCTAATCACTTTAAGCAGGGAAGATTGGACTATATTATTTCATTAAATACTTTAAGCTATTATGTTGCTAAACTTATTCTGTACATGGATAACAACTGACATTTAGCGTTGACACTTGTCTTCCTCACTGTGCTAACTCGTGCGGTTTTGTGGTGGGATGGTGGCAGGTACCAGCTAGATGTCTTGAAATAGGTTTTGCTTTATGGTGTTTTTTGAGTGCTATATGCTTTTCAGCTATGTTTTACCTTGTTGGTTTATAAATAAAGGTTTCAAAGGGTTTGGTCTTGCTTAAGCAAGAGGAACTATGTTTCGTTAATCTCTTCCTCCCCCCTCTCCCCAAAAAAAAACCAGAAAAAAACAAAACCAAAAACAAATGAGGACCATGCATGACTAAAAGCGGAATTCCCTCTTTTTTATGGCATCTTCTATGACTCATGAAACTTTATGGAACACGTTATTGGTAGCCTTTTAACAGTTTTATGACCTCAAGCCATAGTGGCTATTACTTGATGAACAAAATGGCCAACAAGTCTCATATGAATGAAGACAAAAAAATTACTGCAAACATTAGATAACTTTCAATGATATTCATGAAAACATGGGAGATAGAGAATTGGAGTTTAACCAGAAGAATCTTAAGTTGATGAAAGATTGGCTAGTAGTCCTAAGCCTGAACAAAAGTGCACCTTCACTTAGAAGCCCATTAAGAGAAGAAGTCGTAGTGGCCACATGAGGAATGGACTTACCAATGTGTGTGGTTAAAACTACATATTTAAGTCATGAGCATTGATTAATGTAATATAAGATTTAATGACAATGTCTTTAGATAGCAAAAAGCCAAAGAGCTCAATCTCATGAATGCTTCTTGTTTTCCAAGGGGAGACTCGAACCCAAGACCACAATTTCTTTGGATGTCAAGCCAACCAACTAAGCCAATCCCGTTGGGTCAAAAAATGACAAAAAGAACATGTAGACACTTTCAGATATAACAAATGCATAAGTAAAAGGCTCTCCAAATAAACAAGATGGTCACACAAGAAATGTATATGCCCAAATGAATATATTAAAGGATTGCTCAAAAAATTCCAAAACAAGGTGGTCTACTAGTAGCTCTATGGCCTTGAATTTATACCAACTCGATGATGTGGAAAAAGCAATCTTAATCTATGAATACGTATATGATGATATCTCGACACATGGAGTTAATCTTGGAGAAGATAAGGGACCTACGAAAATTATTCTAGTTCATTATTTGCGACCATACATATATTCCTTGATGGTTTTACTTGCTATTCATAAGGGACCCCCAAGGATTTTACCTAGGAGACTGAACCACAAGAGGACAATAAAGATCGGATGGTGGAACAAATCAATCGAATCTAGTCTAGATTGATTGAATCTTGCCTCCAAGCTATGAACAACTAGCAATAACTCAATGATGATAGGAGTCAGAGTGCAATCTGGTAGCATCTAGCTACCAAGCTCATAATCCTATGATCCAAGTCAGAGGGGCGTGGGCTAACTTATATGAACACCAAGCTCCTCCCTAACTGGAAGTGAACTAGGACACCTCAATAAGACACATCTGCAGCCTCCACCTGTCACTACCCAATGAGTCACTACCACCTCTGTGCAAAATTTACCACAATCATAAGTTTTAGGCCACACCAAGCCATTAATCATGATAATATACTATGAGGCCATCAATCCTCAGATCATCACAACTAATATATAGGTTAAGCTTTCCCCCCGACTACTTACGTGATTGACTCCATAACTCTTACCTAAGACTATTCCCCTATTTCCTAGAATCGTCATTATTCAAATGGTCCTTCCCTCAAATCAGATATTTGGTAGCTATACAAATTACCATAACCATTTTACTCTATGAATCAAGTACCCTTTTGGGTATAGAAGCAATATTACTAGATCATTCTTTCAACAAGTCCAATTGATCTCCAAAATCAAGATGGTCCTTTTCATGTAGATTCTTCTTGAGTCATTTTTCATGATAACCCAAGGGAGTTGGCTCAATTGGTTAGCTTGACATCCAAAGTTTCTTTGGTCTCAAGTTCGAGCCTTCCCTTGGAAACCAAGAAGCATTTTTCATGATAAATAAGATGCACTTGAATTCCTTTTGGGAGTTCCAATCGGTAAGCCTAATATATGTGACTTTGGAATCCTTTATTATTCACAAATACACCCAATCACCATCAAGCATCCTACTCTATAACAAAAGAGAAAATACTTTGGTATTCACAAATACACCCAATCACCATCGCTATAACAAAAGAGAAGATTGTGAGAAACAAAGAATTACCAACTTTCCCAAGAATCACCGCCTTTAGATGCTATCCTCTCTTAATGATTGAGTGTTGACTTGTGATTTGGCAACTACAATGATTAGAATCTGAATCATGATTTGTCACTCACAATTCGTCAAATTCTTAATCCACACATGATAATAACGAGAGTGGAACATGTTAAAAAACGTGAGCATTATCTTTCTTAGAAGACATTAGAGCCGTTCTAACTCCCTTACATGAGAAAAGTTTTAGATATATAAATATAAACTCAACCTTCGACTCTTATCAAGAAATATGATATACAATTCTTATTTCCTCCATTAACCATGGTACAAGGTATATCAATGGCTTTGGCCTCAAATCCTATTGGCCAATTTCTACTTCCCTAACTATTTGAATTTGAAATTTAGAGAGAATCATTTTGAAAATTGGTGGGAACTCTTTTTATTCACTAACTTGACTATTAGGCCCTGCAATATTAAAAGTCCCGAAAAAAGGCCTAAAGTCATTTTATTGACTTTTAACTAATCAATTAACTATGTGATCATCAGGTTGGACTTACACACGTAGGGTGCCAAATCCCTCTCACTTATTAACTATGGTTAGGGTTGTCTCGATATCCGCAAACCCTCCAACAATATCCCCCACCAAAACTGGTGGCGGTCCCACGACACCTCACGAGATTTATTACTTTGGGCTCTGGTTGGCCTCTTGCCTAATCTTTATGGATACATGCATGGATCAAAGGGCAGAAGAAGAAGCAACCACGACTTCTCAAGCTATGGATGCATGGCCATCTACATCAAGGGCCGTACCATTGTTTCAGAAACCCGAGGAGGAAATACAGAAATTCTTACAATAGCATCCGTATGAATCCTCGAGGAGTGGTTGGGTTATTAAATTCAAGACTTCAGAGATTGAAGCCAGAAAGGAACTGGATAAGCTACCCACATTGGGTGAGCAACCACCATGGCGTAAGACTATTTTTGAAAAGACTCCAGACTCAATTAGGAGTTATGTAACGACCCTCGCCAGCTCCGGGTGGATCCTTATTGTGTTTTGATGTCGTGTAGGAATAAGTGGAAAGATTTGGATATATCAATGGATAAAATCTTGGCCCATAATCTATCAACAATATAGTTGGTCAATAGCAGTGGATTTCAACCGTGCCATTCAGGCATATGCACAAGAGTACAAGTCTTTACCAGATCCGACTGTTAGGCAATCGACTATTTTTGCAAAAGACTTGACAAAGTTGGCATCAGTTTTAACCAGATGGGATGATTGCTTACCAGCATTAGCTTTCAATCCAAATGTCCTCATGGCGTTTGACAAAGTCTAGGATCAATTGCCTATATCAAGATTGTACTATTGAGTCGCAATGTTGGGTGGATCATGGGAGTCCAAATTTATAGTACGAACAACGTTAAATTGGATTTCCGACGCATATAAGTGATTTTTTTTCTCACAAAACTGATTCCAATACAGAACGCCTAGAGTTCATGGAAAAAGTACAGTAACACCTAATAGAGGCCAACCAGAGCCCAAAGTAATAAATCTCGTGAGGTGTCGTGGAACCACCACCAGTTTTGGTGGGGGATACTGTTGAGAGTTTGTGGATATCAAGGCAACCCTAACCATAGTTAATAAGTGAGAGGGATTTGGCACCCTGCGTGTGTAAGTCCAACCCAATGATCACATAGTTAATTGATTACTTAAAAGTTAATAAAAGGACTTTAGGCCTTTTTGCAGGACTTTTAATGTCGTAGGGCCTAATAGTCAAGTTAGTGAATAAAAAGGGTTCCCACCAATTTTCAAAATGGTTCTCTCTAAATTTCAAAGAAAATAGTTAGGGAGGTAGAAATTGGCCAATAGATTTGAGGCCAAAGCCTTAAAATCCACTAAATATAGTGATGAATTCGAATCATTTGTACATATTCTCTTCATTTCAATACAAGCAGGTTGGCCCTCTTATAAAATGGATATGGAATTTCCTTGCTCTTCATCTTTCCTCCTCTAACTCTCATGTTTTTCTTGGATTTGCTAATTGTTGGATTTGATGCTTATTCGTATTGATCATTCTTATGCTTTTTGTGAGAGAGAAAGGGAGAGAAAGAAGAGTAAGTCTTTATCATTGTTGTGGGTCTAGTGTTAATGATGTAGTGTTAATGCTTAGTGTTAATGGACTTTAGCGTTAGATATGATTCATATGTACATGCTGGATTATGAAATATGCTATTGCTCTCATGGGAATGAATCTCCGCATGACAACTAGTTAATTCTCTTCATCTCCTTGATGCTTGTGTGCTTGGATCTAGGATTGAGGGTAGGGTAGGAAATGCCCACTACAATTTTGGCGTCGTTTCCGGGGATCGAACCCGGGTCATCTGTGTGACAGGCAGAAATACTCACCACTATGTGACCATCGGTTTGGACTTACACAAGGTGCCAAATTCCCCTCACTTATTAACTATGATTAGGGTTGCCTCGATATTTGCAAACTCTCCAACATTCAAATGATTGTTTATAAGAAAAAAATCATCATCATTAAATGAACTATGCAATTTTTACTTGGAATCTCCCAATATTTCTACTTGCTCATGCACACTTTCTAATTTTGACTTATTAGGTTATTAAATGGTACTATGCTAGGTTTCCAAGGATTTCTCTAAAGTCCATTCTCATATTAATCCTAACTCTATTTTTTAATCATTTCCCTCCTTTTTCAAATATTTTTGGTCATTAAAAATGTCCCTAGATCACGACCAATTTCCTTTAAGATGACGAATATAGGAATACAAAATGTTTAATGGAAGTTATTTGACTCTTTTTACACAAAAAGGGACTGGCCATTAAGGAGACAAATCTAAAAGATAAAATAAAGATAGGATTATTGTTGGTGGGCCACATGCACAATCAAACTAGCTATTTCTAAAAGGCTGAGACGCAAGAAGACATTCTCTTTACCAATGCTTCAAAGTATTGTTGAGGAATCGTATGTGCCAAAATCGATTACGTCGTTAATTGACACACATATGATTTTTGATATTATATTAAGGCATCTAATGAGATGGAGCATGGCATAGCTGATATTAATGACATTAGCTTTCAACATTGTTATGGAGCAAATTATATTCAAAAACAACATCATGGTGACCTCTTAAAGGCGTTCAATTTTTGCTTAATGTAGCTTACGCTCAACTCAAGCTTGCATCATTACTTGCCTTGAAGTCCATGTTAGAAGAACATAAGGCTCAAAGAGAACATTGTGAGGTTGATCCACTTGCTAGTATTAATGACATTAGCTTTCAACATTGTTATGGAGCAAATTATTTAAAAAAACAACATCATGGTGACCTCTTAAAGGTGTTCAATTTTTGCTTAATGTGGCTTACGCTCAACTCAAGCTTGCATTATTACTTGCCTTGAAGTCCATGTTAGAAGAACATAAGGCTCAAAGAGAACATTGTGAGGTTGATCCATTTGCCTTCTTGAAATTTTGGAATCAATTATTCAAGCAACTTATCAATTTTATGACGAATTTGATCATCATTGATGAATGAATTCTTTTGAACAACAAAAAATCAATTTGCTCAACCTTGGAGTTGCATCGACAACAAAAGATTTCAATGACCTATCAAATTATGAGCTCCAACGACCATTGTTGAACCTTCCAATCTTCCACAAAATAATATCTTTTTACAATTTGTGCAAGGCAAAGAACAAGAGATCTATCTGGGCTTAAGAAAATATAAACTATAAAATTTGCCAAAATGAAGTGGTGTGGTGATCTTAATAAAATTCAAAATTGGAAATTTTGTTTGGCTTTTGAATATAGTGAAAGACATCCTTTTTGGATTGCAAAAGTGATAGATTCATTCAAAATATTAATAAGACAAAAGTATTATAGGTCCATTTGTTGCGCACCACCTCAGTAGACGTTTTTTCTAGAAAGATACGAATTGGAAATGTTGTATTTAGATTCCAAGGACAAAAAAAAAGAGTGCCAAGAGTAGTGCTTGTTGAGAAACACATATATTTGTTAACTGCTAGGAAAATGAGTTGAAGAAGCGCTTTGATACCAAACCATGAACAAAATTCACAAATTTTGATATTAATAAAGCATGGAAGACATGAATGAGTCAACAACAATATTTTCCTTCAAAAAAGACTAAACTACATCATATATGATCAATAGCAAAGCCCTACAAGCAAAATCAATGAGTTCTCTCATGAAGAGCTCAAGCCATACGATTATCCAAAGTTAAATAATGAGTTTCTCTAGTTCTGATTTATGTCCAATAGATGCTCTTGTTGCAAAAGACTTACCCAACCTTATCTACAAGTTATTGTTTCGAAGGAAAAATATTATGCCCTCCTATAGGGTGGTATGTGCCATGAAGTAAGAGGGCCACTCCAACTATTTGACTAAAATAAGTGGGCCAAGGCCTTAGCTTGTGTTAATTATAAATGCTAAAAAATGGCCTCGAGGCTTGTACATAAAAAAAAAGGCCTATGGGCGACATATGAATATTAAAACATTATATGCGTAGAAAGATCATGGAGAGGTAAGTATAATCAGAAGATTCCATAAATTTGTCACATAGTACATGTACATTCTATTGGTCAATCAAAACTCTCATGTGACATTCCTACTATATTGACACTTAAGCAACTGAAATTCTGGTAAAAAATTTAGAACCAATGAGTGACTACCACATATGGCACATGCACATTCTTCATGGAAATGTGTATGTGCTCTATGTAATGGGTAATGGGTAGCCACTCATTAACATTGGAGAATGTGCATGTGCTATGTTGTAGACTCTGCAGTTAATTGGTTGTCCACATGGAAATTTTGATGGTTAAAAATAATAATAATTGTTGCCCTTTCGAAGTAGATGGACATTTTGGGGGTGTGTTGTAGTTGTAGTTAACCAAGTTGAGCTATATGCCATCCTAAGCTGCCTATTAGAGAATGATGCAGGTCTCAAATCATATATGCCAATTTGTGCTGTTTGTCACAACATGTCACATTCAAAATTTAGAAATAACACAAGCAAATTTTCAATAATAGATCTCTTGTGCCTACATTCATCTTATTCAATTTTTTTGTCATTACAATTTGTTGCATTCTACCTGCAGCACTTAAAAAATCCAAGCATATTGAGTTATTGTCATTCATTCCTTGATTCTGCAATTTCTGAATGATAATTTATTATAGCTCAGTCATAGATATATGTCCCATAGTGTTTATGCATTGTCTACATTGGAATCACTTTCAGACATTCTTTTGACATCATTATCACATATTTTCAACATGGTTTCAAAATTTGGTATCTAATTAGATCAAGTCATTTGTTTGAGAGGGTCTAGAGCCCATTAGTTGTCATAGGATTTTCTAGTTCTGATTTTTATCATACATAGTACTGCTCAACATTTGCTCAGAATTATTCAACATTATATATATTTTTTGATCTTGTTATTACAAAACTTAACCTTCAAGGGTTAATTTCTCATGACCCCAATAGAAAGTAAGCTCTTCTCAAGCCCTGGCATGTAAAACACATTAGAAATGATCTTTACCTTTCCATTTGGAAACTGTACTGGCACATTATTGACTCCTTGTATTTGGCACTCTTGCCCATTGGCTTGTGTGACATTTTCCCCCTCATGGATTGGTGAGAAACTCTCAAAGCGTACACATTTGTCTCATCCTCCTCTATATCATCTTTGGCTAAGTCACAAATAAAAATGTCAATTTAAAGAATGTTTACTCAAACCTTCCATAACTAAGAATCTTTTGAGTGTGAGTCAAATGGTTGACAAGGGGTCTAGAAGTTCCCCTACTACTTCACTTTCCCTTGCTTAATAACCACCTTCTTTTTGTAGCAATCTTTGGCCCAATGGCCTTGCTTGTTGCAATAATAACACGACCTTCTTTTTCTTTGGCTTTGACGATGGCTCTCCGTTGTCCTTGTCATCCCTCCCTTCTTGAGAATATGCTCCTAACCCTTTTGCTTGCCTTTGGCCAAAAATGTCCGATCTTCTTGAGTGACATGCCTCGATTTCACCACCTCATGCTTTTGTTCTTCTTGTAGAAGGATCCTGTGCAGGTCTTCAATGGTAGGTAATATTTCCCTTGATGCAATCTCGTTCACGAACATCAAGCTCGACATCCTTGATGGGTTCTCCAATGGCAATGAACTGATTAGTTCCTTGATCCTAGTGAAGGAGTTGGTGAAGGAAGATCTCACATTCTCATTGTCCTCCATTCGTATGGTATTGAGATTGGTCTTCAAAAACATCGTACGAGATGAGTTCACAATTTGATATTGAACTCTCAAAGCTTCCCAAACACCTCTTGCCATAACCGCATCATTGATGTACGCGATCACATGGTCTATCACTAATAGATTGATCAAAAACAATGTTCTTTGTGCCCTCTTATCATAGGCCCTCATATCGGTTGGAGTCATGTTTGGCCTCTTTTCTACACTTGGCATGATGTCCTAGAGCTGCTTCTTCATAAGGATGCTCTTCATTTTAAATTTCCAAATACTATAGTTGGATACATTGTCCAACTTGCTAGCTTCGCCCAAAACTAACTCATTCATGTTAGCCATCTCCAAACTACTAAAAAGAGTGCTTCGAGTGAAATGGCCATGTTAGAAGCCTAAAATGTTGACTTGCTATTTTTTCCTTACCAAGCCCCCCCCCCCCCCCCCCCCCCCCCCCCCCCCCCCCCCGCTTAGTTGGAAAGTTAAAAGCCAAGATCGTTTCCAAACGAAAAATGGTTTCCACCACACTCCCCCAACTAGATGCTCTTTGAAAGGGACAAATGGCTTTTGGCATCCACTGAATGGTTTCTTTATGGTAATCACAATATTTTTTGGTACTATACCTGCAGGTACAGTTTGGGTGCCTTTCATTTGGAGTCCGTAATCCTTCATTTGATCAAAATAAGTTCAAGGAAGTGAAAATAAGGGCTTCTCAATATTTGAACAGCTTCTTCAAGTTGAAGGAACATGAATCCTTTTCATTTTGAAATTTTTTAAATAAGTTGAAGCTCAATTTTCACATCAATTGGCCTTGGGCTGAACCTGATTGGACATGTGGAGGGTTGCGACCTCCCTTCTCTCCTCATTCTCTCCTTCTTGAAATGGCTATGGAGGAGGGTTTTGAAAAAAAAAAAACTCTAATCAAAGACATCATGGGCGTGACCAATGGGCCACGGCTATCTGCGGCTGCTTGCAAGCTCAAACCACCTCACTAGGGTGCCCTACTACAACCTCTTACGCTTTCATAAACAACAATTAACTGAGGGATTTTGAGAAATTTTCAACCAAAAATCCCAGCCCAGGTATTTTAGCATTCAAGAGGAAACTACAAGCATTCTCAACACTTTCCCTAGTAGCTCTCCACGCCTCTAAGGTCGCCTCACAGCCAGCTAGTTTTCCCAATCGGTGTAGTAACGAGTGCGCAGAGTTCAAAACTCTCCCACGAAGACCGGCCTTTCTAGTAGCTTCAAATTTTCGGGCTCACCACACTCAAATTATGAGTAGAATTCACACTCACTGACATAGTGGAAGGCTTCGTCTTGTCTACAAGCAACTTGTTGAATCTTCTATTGTCCGATTTGACGCACCAACGCTTCCAAATGAAGGTCTTTGTCGTTTCCTAGCCTCTCCAAAGCCTGCTCAAACCAACATAGATTCCCATGAATCTGACTCGCATCCTTGTCCATCTCGCTCTAGTACCAAGTTGACAAAGATGACATTGATTGATTCAATCACACAAGCACACCATTAAGCACTTCCAAGACAAGGCAAGAACAAAATTGCTCCAAACACATTGCATTTTACATTGACTTGAAAGTGCATGAAAAATGTACATAAGTAGTGAGTGGCTAAGGGCTCAAGAAAGATCCGTCCAACCATCTAGAACTTTGAGAGAGAGAGAGAGAGAGAGAGAGAGAGAGAGAGAGAGAGAGAGAGAGAGAGAGAGAGAGAGAGAGAGAGAGAGAGAGAGAGAGAGAGAGAGAGAGAGAGAGAGAGAGAGAGAGAGAGAGAGAGAGAGAGAGAGAGAGAGAGAGAGAGAGAGAGAGAACATAATTATAAAACAAAAAGACAAATAATCGTATAAGAACCAACCGGTTATTGTCTTTCTAATTGTTGTTATAAGTCGAGACGTTATTTTTATCGAAGATCAATTTTATGATCATAAGGGAAAATGAAAAGTCATAGATGTCTATTTAGTACATGATATTGCATCAAGTTCAAATTTGAACTCTCCGACAGTCAATGATTTGAAAAAAGATGAGGTGATTCAGCCGAAGCAGCCAACTCCTTGAAGATCAAGTTGACAAGGATTTTTTCCCAACAGATTCATTGATCATGCCTCATATTATTTGATAGAGAAACCAATCAACATTCAAAAGCAATTTTGAGTCCAGATGTAGATCAATGAAAATCGACAATGGATAAAGACTATCAATATCTCATAAAAAATCAAATATGGACTGTTACAAAATTACCAATTGGTAGGAATGTCATTTTTTGCAAATGGATTTATTGAATCCAATACAAAGTTGATGGTTCAATAGTTCGATGGAAGGCAAAATTGGTTTCAAGGAGATTTTCCAAGATCCCGACACGAAAAACGTCGCGAAAGACTTTCTGCCCTCACACTCCAAAGAGTCCAACCAACATGAGGAAGACAATGAATACTATGAAGAATGGTGATAAATGTGTTAAGGAGGATTGTGGAATACTTAGAGAATGAAGATTATAGAATTATTTAGTTTGCGTTGAATATGATTATCTGTGTAGGAGTCTTAGACTACCAAGAAGAAAAATTATGAAACAAGTAGGCGTCTGTGATAGCCATGCAATTTTTTGATACTGATATTCTGATACAAAGAAATGTAAGTACAATTAGATGTCAAAGATAGCCATACATTTTTCTGTTGTGATACTATGTCAAGGGAAGAGTGAGCATTCAACAAGAATGCAAAGATATAGAACAATAGCGATTTTGTATATTAAAGTTGTAGTAACAACGATCAGATCACAATACAATTGCGCTGATAAGCGCGTGATCCTACTTACAAAAACAAAACAATAGTTATCGCTCTGAATATTTTATCTCGCTCTCTATAATAACCAATTCAGGAGTTAGCTGCTGTGAAAACCCATTTTGGTCATTTGATTTCTAATGGAGTATCCTCTTGCATCATCTCACTTCTCCAGTCGCTCATTTACTTATAGCAGCTGGTAGATCTTGTATTATTCTAATTTTACAATTACAAGATTGTTTAACAGCTATTTAACTGACCAATAGGCCGGTTTATTACGGAGCGTGAAGATGTAGCCGATAAAGATATACTTACAGCTTACGGAGTCTAACCTCTCTCTTAGATCAGACGAAATTTGAGCATAGTACACAACTAGAAAACTCTGTGTTTATCCACACAGATTATCTACGCGAGACCCGACACTTAGTCAATTTTTTGAAATTTTGTTTGCGTGGAACATCCACGCGTGGATTATCCACGCCAAAAAAATTTTGAACACGCCTCCGGCCAGTCCACCGGTGTTTTTTTGACACGACACCAAAAACTTTATGCGCGTGGATTATCCACGCGCGTGGATTATCCACGCGTGGATAATCTACGCAAAATTGAATTCAAGGCTCAAATACAAGGAAGAGAGAAGCAATTACAAGTTGATGATTGTTTAATTTTTATTGCCCTTATTATTACCTTAAGTTTGATGATGTTCCTTCAAGTGTGAATGAAACTGTAGCAACAAAAGAGTGATTTGATGTAATGAAAAGTGAGGTGAGTATATGATGCATTGTTTGAGATACTTGTAAAATTATTGATTCTCCATCAAAGATACAAAATGTTACTGTTTGCAAATGGGTCTTTAAGATCAAGCTTAATCAAGATGGTAGTGTGAACAATTATAAAACAAGACTAGTTGCCAAGGGATATGCTCAATTCAAGGGGATTGACTATGATGAAACACTTGATTTTGTCATAGTTTGTGGTGGTGATTTCATTAACTCACATGCCTTTAGTGATTTACAGCCTTTGCAACATTTGTTAAAAAATGAGAATTTTCTTGGAACACGAAGCCGTACATCTATCTTCACCGACATTATCTCCAAAAAAATGGGATTGAATTCAAACTATGTCTATTCTTTTCACTTACTTGACCATAAATGAGACTCTATCTTGGCTAAATAACAATCATTTAAAAGCATTGCAAAAATCAATTTCATTCAGAATTGCAATAATAGATTTTTATTCAGAATTACAAGAATCAATTTCATCAGCGACAGCATCTTGCAATTTATCTCCTCTTAGATTATTTTCATCATCACTCTCACTTTCAAAAATTATTTCATCATTCTGACTATTAGAATTTTTACTCTCAACATCTATGGAAGTGGGTGCTTCAAGTATGGTTTGACGATTTATTACATCTCTAGGTAGCTCAATCTCATAATTAAAATGAAGGTTTTCCATTCATTCTCAACATTTGCACCCTCAAATACTCGTCGTGAACGTGGTTCAACTTGAGCTACAAACCACCATATCTTGTTTAGTCGATCTGGTTGAAAAAACACCTGCAAAAATCACTATTTTAGAACATATCGAAAACTCAAATACTGAAGTCACTTGCAATAAAATGAAAAACATTATAGCATAGCATGTGCACCTGCTCACAGTGACGAGGCAACACAAATGTGTCAAAGGACTCCACACTCAATGTTTTTGATGAATCAATCGCAAGAAATCCACTTGGATCCGATTTTACAGTTGCATTTGGCCCTCTACAAACTACCTTGAACCGTTTCACATCAAATAAAAAATAGTGTCCACTTTCACCAAATGACACATCATAAATATTTTGTATAGTTCCTACGTATTCTATATCTCCTGAGATGGGATTCCGATCTCGTGCACTGCTTTGACTTTCTTGTTGGAAAGATGCTATTACACCACAATCGTGTGTGCGTCTCTTGTTATCAATCCTTTCAACACGAAAGTGGAAACCAAAAGCCCATATAACATTATACATTTTGCACTGCCACATGACAAACATAAATCTCATAAATAATCACTATGAATAAACATGGTGTTTCAAAATGATTAAACAAATATTGTTATAAACAAGAATGTTCTAATAGTAAAGTATCTAAAGAATAATACCTTTCATTCGCATCCTCTTGCAAAGTCCCATTCTGCGTTTGATATTTTTGTTCCCTCTTTTGTTGCTTTTTGTAGTGTGTCATGCATCCGCTCTATAGTGCATTGCTTGGGCAATGGCTCAAGATCATGTGAACTTGAGGCCATGTGTCTACCTCTATTATGTCGTTGGCGCTTTCTAGACAAGGCCCTCTTTTTTTTTTTTCCTTCTTCATATAGGTCTAACCATTTATCCATAACTCCACAATTATAAAGCATGAATGTACAATTTTTTTCTCGTTGGAAGGGTGCCAACCTATGGACCTTTCCCATCCCTTGAGGTTTTTCACTAGTTACCTCTTCGGCTTCCTCATCACGCCACAATAGTGGAGCAGATGGATGTAGTTGGTGCAAAATTTCAGTAACATAAAAGAGAGATTCATGTACTAACCATCCCTCTGACATGCTACCTTCAGACCTTGCCTTTTGACGCACAAAATCTTTTAAAACTTTCATGTACCTTTCCATAAAGAACATCCACCTAAAAAGTCACAAATGGTTAAAAATACGTGTTTTATTTAATGAGTTCATGTATCAATTGATTTAGTTTAAATACACATGCAAAAGATAATTTATGCACTTATACCTAGTGTGCACTGGACCAACAATAGAAACTTCTTCAACCAAGTGCACCAATAAATGCACTTGTGAGTCCATGATGGAAGTCGAAAAATATCTCTCAAACATGCACACAATCTCCACCATATCCTCATGTCTCTTGCGAAGATCCAGCTCACAGATTTCTTTTGAACACATCCATCTGCAACATATTCAATCCATATTATGTCTACTTGAATTTCCAATCAATAAATACTAAATAAAAAAATGCACCAAGTACATGTAAATATCTGACAATGATTGATAGTTTGTATATGGTCTCACAAATATCTTTTGACAAGCACCCACGAATTGACAATGGATAGATGAATTGAATCATCTTCAGCCAATCATGAGATTTGAGACCTTGCAACTTTCCATCCACCGTGAATGATGACCGTAGAGAATGGGCAAAACCAATTGGTGTTCTAATGTCATGAATAATAGAGCGCACATGGTTAAGCTCCTCCTTAGTGAATGTCCAAGGTACTTTTGGAGCATGATCTTCACCATCCTTTATCCAATATTCTTTTTTGGTGTTTGATTCTTTTAGATCGTGCCTTGCAGCAATGGTATCTTTTTCACCAATCAAGTGTTTCCAAATAGATTCACCCACATTTTTTAATATGTGCATGGGATCAAGTAGGTGATTAATCAAAAGGTTATTCCAATATTCCAAACGATGAAAAATAGATAATGTTTTCATACCATCGATTGGCTTTGCTTGAGATTCCCCATAGTATTCGCCAATCTTTCACGAACATCCTCTTTGGAGGCATCTCTCTCTCAACTCTTCCTCCAAAACCTCTTCTATGAGTGTCTCTAAATGGATGGCCTTCATGCAAGTATTTACGATGATTTTCATAAACCACTTTTAAAGACTAAAAGAGTATCTTCCCACAAGATTTGGCCCGCACAAAAAACAAGCATTTTTTCCAGCCGTTTGAAAGCCTGCCCAACAAATGGATACTATCAATCACTATTAAAAACAATATATGTCAAAGAATAATTATAGCCATTGTAGTATATCATGTAAATGTCAAGAATTACTAGTTGTATGTAACTGTAAATGGGACATTTCTTGGGTGATTTTTACCTTCCTCGATATAAAATACAATCTTTTGGACATGCATGATATTGCTTGTAGTCCATCCCGATGTTAGACAACATCTTTCATGCCTCATCTCTTGTCTCAAGCATGACATTCCCTTTTGAGAGAATTTTGTTTTTCAATAGTCTGTACATGACAAAAGAAGTCATTGTAAAAAAAATATCACTCGATGTCCAAATTGAAAATTTTGTTTCAAAGCAAAAATGACAAGTAGATGAAATTTTTTTAACTCAAATAATGATGTGAGGCTTTGATCACTCCATCTATATTTGGCTTGAAGATCTAATAGAAGTAGAGAAGTTGCCAAACGAGATGTCTTTGCTCCAGGATACAATGCGATCTTTTCATTGAGGCAAACTGCACAAGCTTCGAAATGAGATCTCTCCGAGACTTTGAAAGAAAAAGGGTTTGGCAAGCAAGGCAACAATGGAGGGAACATGTTCCAAAGAAGAAACAATGTTGGACCTTCAACTAGTCACAGCAACAGCTCACCAACAGTGGGCAGTTCCATGCGTTGCTTCAACTGTCATCAGCAAGGTCACTCTTGGAGATCATGCCCCAAACCATTGAATAAGCAAATCATGGCTGCCATTGAAGGATTTGATAGGATGGAGAGAGAGGCATTTGATCAAGAAGATGGTGAACAAGATGATGAAGAGGACCCAGAAACGGATTTGACGGAGTCTGACCTGAATGCCTTGCAACAGATAGGGGCACTTGCGGCTTATCGTGAACATCTTATGGCGACTCCTGTGAGAGGATCCAAGTTATTGTACCTGAAAGGCTGTATTCAAGGCAGGATCATTTACTTCATGGTAGACCTGGGGGCGTCACATAACTACTTGTCAGAAAAACTGACAGGAGAATTGGACATCCAATGTGAAGAAAATGTGACTCCTATTTGTGTGGAGACCGCGAAAGGTACAATGACCACTTGTAGATTGGCAACCAACTTACCAATCTCTCTGGGAGCCTGGAATAATCGACTAACGTTCACAATCTTGAAGATGGATGCCTTCGACGCTATTTTGGGATTAAGCTGGTTTAACGAACATGTGGTGGCCTTCTTGGCAAAAGGGGTTAACCTTGTGTTATTATATAATGGCAGGAGACCTTGTGTCGTCAGAGCTGTGCCAGGGGACCAACTAGAAAAGAACGACACAAATGAACCTGAGCCAACCATTCCTCCCAATCTCATTCACCTATTTAACGAAGGACAACCAACAGTGACAGACCAGCTGACACGGGAACAAATGGAGCCAAAATTGCCTATAGTCTCTACATCAAAGGTGAATTCAAGTGCCAATGCAGAGCTCAAGGAACTCACCTTGTGTGACCAAGCGAAAACTCACTTTTTTAATGAAAGACATCCAACAGTGACAAACCAGCTGACGCGAGGTCAAATGGAGCCAACATTGCCTGCAGTTTCTACGTCAAAGGTGAATCTAAGTGCCGATGCAGAGCTCAAGGAGCTCAACCTGGACGATCAAACGAAATATCTAGAGTCCTAGGGGACTCATCCAGATGTGCGACGACAACGACATATCTGAGGCTTAAGGGAGCCGTGAGTACCTTTTTCTTTGATGCTAATAAAGTAAGCCGCATTTCTCATTGAGGAGTGAGCTTCAGTTTGATGTCTAAGTGCAGCAGCTTCACACAGGTTTTACGTAAGTGAACTAGATCCACACTTTTCCTGTGCTGGGTGTAAAACACAATATCATTACTCTGCTTTACAGTTGGTTTCCTTTGGCCGGTGAATCAAGCCCGTGCCCTTGTATATGTGACTAAAGTCTGGCCGGTGAATTAAGCCCGTGCCATGAGTCTTAGGTTCTAGTTTGGCCCTGATGAGGACATCAACTTTCTCAAACGAGGGGAGGATGTTGTAAAGCTGACTTGGGTGCACCCAGCGTGCCCTGTAAGACTCAAAGGGGTGACACTCCCTAAGGTCCCAGAGCAAGTTAGAATGTCAAGGACTGAGCCTCCGACCTGTGGTGAGCCAGTCAAGTAGTCACAAAGTCATGAGCTAGCTCTGGAGCTCGAGTCATGGCCTAGTCAGGAAAGCAGATTGATTCGGCCGCCGGGACGGCTCCCGGGACCCATGTCCGGGAGCCAGACTGATTCTGCCAGGCTTGCCAGGCTTAATCAGCAAAATAAAAACTAAGTCCTAAAAAGCGTGCTTTACCAGAAAGCACTATGTTTCAAACCAGAGGGGGTGCGCCGAATCACAGCAGAACTATAGGGGGAGTCCGGCAGACAGAAACT
Organism: Diphasiastrum complanatum; assembly: GCA_029204225.1. Classification (NCBI taxonomy): domain Eukaryota; kingdom Viridiplantae; phylum Streptophyta; class Lycopodiopsida; order Lycopodiales; family Lycopodiaceae; genus Diphasiastrum; species Diphasiastrum complanatum. The sequence goes on from CM055098.1 coordinate 32,470,984, forward strand.
TGGGCAGCTCAACCAGCGCCAGGAATCCAGTCGCCAGGTCTCAGCTCCCTCTACCAGCACGAGCCAGGCACAATGCCCAGCACGTGTTGGTGGCCCCGAGACCGGTCAGTCTATGTATGAATGTAACCTCTTCCAAATCTAATAAAGTTGATCCTTGGGGATGATTACCATTTCGGTTTCGCCTCCGGGACTGGTCCAAGTGGAAGGACCCTTACTACAACCTTTTTGCGTCGCTGGCGCCTAAGGGTCCCTGTCATCGACATGGGGCTTGCCGCTATGCCAATTGGTCAGTTTGGCGACCACTATGCCTTGGGTTTCATGTGTGGCTTGTCTTTGCCTTTGGTTACCTTTTGGGGACGGATTCTGAGTTGGCTTTCGGGTTGGTTGGGATTCCAGTTTTCTTAGGTCTGAATGGTTAAGCTTGTTACGATTCTAAGTTGGCTTTTATGTAAATGCATGATGGATGAATGTTAGACTTAAGCGTGTGTTGGGGAAACCGCTCAAGTCCCAGCGCCCTTTGAGGCGCCGGCGCAACACCTAGTCAGGAAGCAAGTTGATTCTGCCACCGGAACGGCTCTCGGGACCCATGTCCGGGAGCCAGACTGATTCTGCCAGGCTTGCTAGGCTTAATCAGCAAAATAAAAACTAAGTCCCAAAAAGCGTGCTTTACCAGAAAGCACTATGTTTCAGAACAGAGGGGGTGCGCCCAATCACAGCAGAACTATAGGGGGAGTCCGGCAGACAGAAACTTGGACAGCTCAACCAGCGTCAGGAATCCAGTCGCCAGGTCTCAGCTCCCTCTACCAGCACGAGCCAGGCACAATGCCTAGCACGTGTTGGTGGCCCCGAGACCGGTCAGTCTATGTATGAATGTAACCTCTTCCAAATCTAATAAAGTTGATCCTTGGGGATGATTACCATTTCGGTTTCGCCTCCGGGACTGGTCCAAGTGGAAGGACCCTTACTACAACCTTTTTGTGTCGCTGGCGCCTAAGGGTCCCTGTCATCGACATGGGGCTTGCCGCTATGCCAATTGGTCAGTTTGGCGACCACTATGCCTTGGGTTTCATGTGTGGCTTGTCTTTGCCTTTGGTTACCTTTTGGGGACGGATTCTGAGTTGGCTTTCGGGTTGGGATGGATTCCAGTTTTCTTAAGTCTGAATGGTTAAGCTTGTTACGTTTCTGAGTTGCATGATGGATGAATGTTAGACTTAAGCGCGTGTTGGGAAAACCGCTCAAGTCTGAGCGCCCTTTGAGGCGTCGGCCCAACATGTGGTATCAGAGCCGACTAGCCGGTCAGCTACGCAAGTCTCACAGGGATGGCCACGTTTTTGGGATTTGTTTGGACAACCGTTGCGCAAGGTGCTGCCCACAGTGTAAGCACGGGTGCGTCCACGGTCGGGGTGGTCGGCAGAACGGGGGACTTGATGAGTCAAAGTGCTGCGCTCGAGGTGTAAGCACGGTCAGTTCTCGCGGTTCGAGCCTGGCGCTGTCTGCACGTAGGACGGATGAGGCAAAGTGCTGCCTAGGTAGGTGAAAGCACGGTCTGTACCTTGTGGGGTGCGGGGCGACATATTCGAACTGTACGGGTTAACCATTGATACAGAGATGCTGCTCGAATTCGGGTGTAAAGCACGGGTGGTTAGCTGCCGGTGCGGGATAGCTGCCGATCGTTTAGCTATAAGGGCTATCGACCAAAAAGTGTTGGGACGTGACTGAGGCAATGTGCTGCTTAATGGTGAAAGCACGGATGGTTGGATGGATGTTTCCCCGTGGGCTAATTCTGTGATAGATTTGTTGTGGGCGCGGCTAGGCAAAGATCCTACGTCCGGTCTCAAGGGGAATGTGACTTGAGAGGGATCCTCTGTTTAGCTTTGGTTGGTATGTTCGTTTGTGGTGTGCTTGCCTGGACCTGAATTATCCCTGACTACTTCTTTTGATCCAGGTGATCTGATCTAGTTGGGAGTTGTGAGAGGAGCTTACATTTATGAGTGGACGACGCACAAGTATGGAAAGGAACTTCCATGGGGCAACCCCCAAGATTGGTTCAAGATTGTTATTCTTATCAGGAAAGATCGCGGGGAGGAAGTCAGATTTCATGATCGACTCCGGAGCTTCACATAACTATATCTCAAGGAGCGTAGTGGAACAATTCAGCTTGCCGACCAGGAATGTTACATCTACTCTCAAGGTAGAAACAGCGAAGGGAGCACTAGATGCAGACAAAGCGACATTGAACATCCCGGTGCAGATTGGAAGATGGAAGGCTAAACTTAGCTTTGTGATTTTAGAGATGGATGCCTTTGATGTGATTTTGGGCCTCCCTTGGTTAAATGAACATTGTATCGCAGTTTTGGGTAGGAGCTCAAACTTGGTCCTCTTGGATTATAAGGGACAAATCTGCGTGACAAAAGCCCTGCCCGGAGGAAATGCTAAGGATACCGATATTGAACAAAATCTGGTTGCAGCATTAGTGATGAAAAGAATGGCGAAAGGGAAAAGGTCAAAGTGCTTTCTTTGCATCTGTCGAGAAGTCCCAGAAGGGAAAAGCGTGCGACAAGAAAACTTGCCAAAAGAAGTGGCAGATCTGTTAGAAGAATTTAGCGATGTGTTCCCGGAGGAACTCCCAGCTAAGCTACCTCCTCGAAGACCAGTGGACCATAAAATTGAGTTGGTACCAGGAACAGAGCCAACTTCACGAGCACCCTACAGAATGTCACAAGAAGAGTTGGCGGAACTGAAATGACAACTTGGTGAATTGATAGACAAAGGTTTTATTAGACCTAGCGCTTCACCTTTTGGAGCCCCAGTGTTGTTCGTGGAAAAGGCAGACAAAACTCTTCGAATGTGTGTGGATTATCGCATGCTTAACAAGAGTACCATCAAGAACAAGTACCCCATGCCTAGAATTGATGACCTATTCGACCAACTCAAACATGCCAAATACTTTAGCCGAATAGATCTCAGATCTGGATATCATCAAATTCGAATAGCTAAAGGTGATGAGCACAAAACGGCGTTTTGAACGCGGTACGGAAGTCACGAGTTCCTGGTGATGCCATTCGGTCTAACAAATGCACCAGCCACTTTTTGCACGTTGATGAACAATATATTTCAAGACTGCCTGGATGAATTCGTCATTGTGTACATTGATGACATATTAGTATTTAGCCGGAACCTTAAAGATCACATTCAACATTTAAGGACAGTTCTCCAACGACTGAGGAGGAACTGCTTGTTCGCGAAAAGAGAGAAATGTGAGTTTGTGGTGGAGGAAGTTGACTTCCTTGGACATGTTATAGGCCACGGACGGATTCAAATGGATCCTAAGAAGATCAAGGCTATCTTGGATTGGCTAGCACCTAAAACTGTTCATGGCATCAAATCCTTTGTGGCCTTATGTAACTTTTACAGGAGATTCATTGAGGCATTTAGCAAAATTGTGGCACCACTGTTGGAGCAGACCAAGACTCATCTGAAGATGACATGGACACCGGAATGTGAAGCAGCGTTCCAAGAAGTAAAACGACGGATCACTCAAGAACCCATCCTTGCCTTATCGGACTTTAGCAAACCTTTTGAAATACATACAGATGCGTCGAACTTTGCTATTGGGGCCGTGCTGATGCAAGACGGAAAACCTGTTGCATATTTTTCAAAGAAATTGAGTGACGTAGAGCGACGATGGCCAACTCATGAAAAAGAAATGGTCGCAGTAGTCCAAGCAGTGGAGCATTGGAGACATTATGTGGTAGGAAAACCCTTTCAGGCGTTCACTGATAATGTATCACTCAAGTACTTCTCATCCCAAGGTATGCTCACGCCAAAGCAAATGCGATGGCAAAACTTTCTCTCAAAATTCAATATAGACATTTTACACACGGCGGGAAAGAACAATGTGGTGGCGGACGCACTAAGTAGACAAGAACACTTGATGGCAACAGTGACAACTCAGGTGACTGGCCTACTCCAAGAAATCAGAGAGAATTATGGTGTAGATGCGTTGGCGAAGGACTTAATGATCGAATTCCAGCTGGGAAAGCCTCATAAACATTTCACTTGGAAAGATCAAATGGTTGTTTATAAACAACGCAGAGTATATGTCCCAGACAACATCAACCTGAGGAAGAAAGTCTTGCGAGAACATCATGACGTACTAGCCGCCGGGCATCCAGGGGTGAATCGCATGTATGAACTTCTCGAAAGAGGCTTCTATTGGCCAAGTATGTGGGCAGACGTTGAATCCTATGTACAAACATGCCCGACATGTCAACAAGTGAAGGTGGAACCGCTAGCTCCGGCTGGACTACTCCAACCATTACCGGTACCAGCATACCCATGGGATTCGGTGAGCATGGATTTTATTGTTCAACTACCACGGTGCCAAGGATTCGACTCAATTTATGTGGTGGTTGACCGCTTTTCAAAGCAAGTTCATCTAGTACCAACTAAAAGTTCAGTGACAGCTGAAGAAGTGGCAAGGTTATTTTTCAAATGTGTTTTCAAATACCACGGCCTGCCTAGAACGATTATTTCTGACCGAGACACCAAGTTCGTCGGAAAGTTTTGGACTTGTCTATTTCGCCTCGTGGGAACCGGATTGAATTTCAGTACTGCATATCATCCTCAAACAGATGGGCAAACGGCGCGAGTCAACCGACAGATTGAACAATATTTACGAAATTATGTCGCTTGGGACCAATCCGATTGGGTCAACTACTTGGATATTCTCGAGTTTGCACATAACAACCAAGTGAACAGATCTACTAGAAGGGCACCCTTCGAGATAAGCAATGGTCGGCTACCGATTGTTCCAAGCTCTTTTCTTACAGGCGTGCAGGAAACACCAGTACCCACTGTAGAGGAATTCATCAATGAGTGGCACACAAAGCTGACCGAGGTGAAGGCGTTTTTAGAGCAGTCACAAAGGAGTATGGCAGCTGACGTAAACCCACATCGACGAGAACTGGAATTTGAGGAAGGTGATCAAGTATGGCTGAACACAAAGAACATTGCGCTACCAAAAGGTTTTTCTCATAAGTTTGCTCGACCTTATGCGGGACCATATTATGTCACCAAGAAGATCAACCCAGTGGCTTATCGATTAGCGCTGCCATCCAGCTTGGATATACACAATGTGTTTCATATCTCATTACTCAAACGGTACAAACCAGATGAGCGATTTGATCGGCAACACGAACTCCGTCACCCACCAACGACACTTGATGATACGAAGAAACAGCTTGTACCAGAACAAATATTGACACATAGAAAGCGAACTGGCGTTCAACGTGAATATCTAGTGAAGTGGCTACGGGCTCCACTTATTGAGGCTTCTTGGGAGTACGAAGACAAACTTAAGGAGGGAGCCCCTGAAGTACTAGCAGATTATCTGCAGAAGAACCAACGCAATAGCCGTTTTCCCAGATCGGCACACAAAGCACTACCTGGCGGCATGCCTCTTACATAAACATTCATGGCCATTCTGAAGTTCAAGGAACTTTCCGGTATTTTTCTTAAGTTTGCCAATAAATCACTTGCAGCTTTACACAGGTTTTACGTAAGTGAACTTTATCTACACTTTTCCTGTGCTACTGCCAAGGTATTTTGTAATTCAAAGTTGCTAAGGCCGGTGAATTAAGCCCGTGCCATACGTCCTAGGTCTAGTTTGGCCCTGATGAGGACATCAGCTTTTTCAAACGAGGGGAGGATGTTGTAAAGCTGACTCAGGTGCACCCAACATGCCCTGTAAGACTCTAAGGGGTGACACTCCCTAAGGTCCCAGAGCAAGTTAGAACGTCAAGGACTGAGCCTCCGACCTGTGGTGAGCCAGTCAAGTAGTCACAAGTCATGAGCTAGCTCTGGAGCTCGAGTCATGGCCTAGTCAGGAAGCAAGTTGATTCTGCCACCGGAACGGCTCCCGGGACCCATGTCCGGGAGCCAGACTGATTCTGCCAGGCTTGCCAGGCTTAATTAGCAAAATAAAAACTAAGTCCCAAAAAGCGTGCTTTACCAGAAAGCACTATGTTTCAGAACAGAGGGGGTGCGCCCAATCACAGCAGAACTATAGGGGGAGTCCGGCAGACAGAAACTTGGGCAGCTCAACCAGCGCCAGAAATCCAGTCGCCAGGTCTCAGCTCCCTCTACCAGCACGAGCCAGGCACAATGCCCAGCACGTGTTGGTGGCCCCGAGACCGGTCAGTCTATGTATGAATGTAACCTCTTCCAAATCTAATAAAGTTGATCCTTGGGGATGATTACCATTTCGGTTTCGCCTCCGGGACTGGTCCAAGTGGAAGGACCCTTACTACAACCTTTTTGTGTCGCTGGCGCCTATGGGTCCCTGTCATCGACATGGGGCTTGCCGCTATGCCAATTGGTCAGTTTGGCGACCACTATGCCTTGGGTTTCATGTGTGGCTTGTCTTTGCCTTTGGTTACCTTTTGGGGACGGATTCTGAGTTGGCTTTCGGGTTGGTTGGGATTCCAGTTTTCTTAAGTCTGAATGGTTAAGCTTGTTACGTTTCTGAGTTGGCTTTTACGTAAGTGCATGATGGATGAATGTTAGACTTAAGCGCGTGTTGGGGAAACCGCTCAAGTCCCAGCGCCCTTTGAGGCGCTGGCGCAACACCATGCTTTTATTCCCATCGTCCTAAAATGTAGTTGTGAGGCATTAGGCTTTGTATTTCCGTTGTCGACCCTTGTTGGTGGTACTGCTCCCAGTAGATATAGGTTTTGGAGCTACCTTGTTGGCCTTTTGTCGACATTCTCTGGGTTGTGATTCCATACTTGATTTTCCCGTACGATATTACAACATCTGGAGTGCGTGAGAATTTGCTAACATGCCCCCAATACGAATATGGTGACAGTCCCTTGGCACATGTGCTTGTCGTTGACGTTGTTTGGTGTGGCGATGTGAACTGGAGTGCCGTAATGAGGGAAGGTGAAGGGGGTGGGGTAAAAGATACGGAAGTGGGGAATGGTAAAAAATGAGAGAAAATATTGTGGCAATGATTTATTCATAGGAAAAAGGGGGGAAAAAAAAATGTATAGACAAAGACTAAATAAGTAGAAAATAAATAAAGGATGAAATAGAAAAACCGTTGAAAAATAGTGAAATTAAATTTGAGTGTTCCTGCAAATAAGAGCACAGAGAACATCTTCTTGCTTCAAGAAAAAAAGAGAAAGCTATTTAGGCTTTAATCAAAAAAATAGCTCATTTCGGCCTCCTGCTCCTCGCTCTGAGGCGCGCCCTCCAGCCACCTTGCTACCAGGCGTTTTATAATGCGGTGTGGGGGCGAAGCGCGCCGACCCCTCTCACCCAGCCGCCATCTCTCTCTCTCTCTCTCTCGCGGGTTTCTTCTCCTCGGGCTCCTCTGGTGGGTCCTTGGATTCCCTCGCTCTATATTCAGAGAGTTTGGGATCCAATAGTGTTAATTATTTTGACAGCGTCCAGCATATCACAACGTTTGTTTGGAGTATTGGGTTCAACACAAATATCCTTTGCGAGTAGGTCGGGGGTTCGATTCTCTGCAAAGATATATGAGCATTGATGACATGACGTGTAAGTGGACGCTGCGTTCACGAAATTCTGATCTGCTGACGAATTCGGCACGAAATCTGAGCTCTTCTCTTATTCTTTTGCGTGTTGGAGATCTAATCTGTCATTGGTGTATGTATGTAAGCTGCTTGCTTTAATCTGATTATGATTTTGATTAATCAGTTTTTAGTTTTAATGCTTCTACCTGAGGCTTGTTTTCATGAGATCTTGATGTTTCTTTGATTCAAATGCATTTTCATGTAATGGGCAGCAGAAGTCATTTCAAATTTGTTTAACTTTTATGTACAAAAGCAGCAAGTAAGCAAAGCAATTTGATGATGGTATGCAGTCAATGTGTACTCTCAGTGAAGTTGAAATAGCAGCTTCTGTCATACTTGTTTTCTTTCCAACCTAAAAGCAAGAATTCGTTTGGTGGTACATTAGAATTGAGCACTCTCACAGACTTGCCCAGAATTCGCCTTACAAAAAGTTTCGTTTCACTAATCGAGAGCACGGATTTTGGAAGCTCCAGCTCGCGAACTGTGATTTAGGCAGGTCACGAACCCTGACAGGTCAAAGCTGTGCTGTGAGATGTATGATTGATCTGATGAGTTTCATCTGTTGGGCTTGAGGCAGCAGAGCCCACTTTTGTAGCTTTACGGCCAGCGCTTTTGACTTTTGCCGCATGCAAAATCACTTCGACTGTATCCAAAAATGAAGAGAACTTCTATGCACGCAATTCGGGTATATGCATATATTTGTTGTTGAATGCCGAGATTTTGGAAACAATTCAACTAAATTTCATACTTAGATTTTGAACCTGATTCGATACGGACTGCTACGACATATCAAATTCCTGCAATCTTCATAAAGGAAAGGGCAGATCAATCTGATGGACAATCAGTTCCAACAGCCACAACCCATCTACAAGTTGGGCACGGTTGAATGCAGTGGTGCATCCAAGGTTGGGAAGGGAATTTTTGTGTGAAAACTGATCTCCAAGGCCTGACCTCATTGGTCGGAAAGGAACTCCTAACCATACTCATCGGAAGACTAAACTACCTCCTTTGCTGTGAAGGCTCAAATACTTACTTACATCGATTTGTTTTGCCAAATAATCTAGTTTGGTGCTTTGGTGAGAGGTATGTGTTCGCTTCCAATAGACATGGCTACACATCCTTGCCTTTTGATCTTCGAGTTGACAAGAGCACTTGGCAAAGGCAATCATCCCATGCCCATTTTTCATCAAACTATTCCACCACTTGGTCCATTCCCATATTCTCATCATACTAATAATCTTATGGTCCCTTGGATGTAACTCAATACCCTCTTCAAAGCACCAAACATCAATGCCAGTGCTTTTCGTGAAGTGACCCATGATTTCAATCACAATCACATCCTTGGAGATTTTTTTCTTAAAATCTCCATGAAGCATCTACAAGAACCATTCATGCAATTGCAAAAAACTTAGGATCTCATCATTGAGATCAAATGGACATCTCTTTTGCGACTTCTCACTTGATGATTTTATGTTGGGATTTGCATATAAATTTGTCCTCTCCCATGTAATCCGTGATGTTATCTTTGATGAATCCAAGATGTATGAAGACGAGGATTCTGAGAAGATAGACACATCAAGTGAGAAAGATGGTATAGTGAGGATATCTCCTGATGATGATCCATTCATTGACTTTCCAAGTGATGAATATGAGGATACATCTCAAGATACTACAGTTTGTGGGAGAGCAATTATGTTGTCTTGTCTTATTGCACTTGACGTTGTGTTGTGGTGATTGATTTGGTCGGGTTTTTAAACTGTATTCTCAACTGAAGGCAGTCGACTCCAAGACACACTTTGAAGCCTACTACGGCTACAAACCAAGTCTGAAACATTTACGTATATTCGGATGTCTCTACCACAAGAACACATATAGCAAATATCCACGCACAATACAAAGGATGCACGGGCAAAAAAAAATTCGCGTGGATATAGTCGTGGATTGGCGTGGATATACGCGTGGATACAAGCACGTGGATTATCCATGCGTGAATGTTCCACGCAAATGTCATTTCCCGCAGCAGATCGGCCGGATGTCATGAAATTTAAAATGCGTGGATTATCCACGCCAAGTCCGACTACCGGCAGCCGAGCAAACCTCCGACTCCCGAAGCCGAAAATAGGAATTCTAATTTCGCGTGGATAATCCATGCGTGGATTATCCACGCCATAGTAAAAATTAAGTAAAGAAAGCTCGGCTTTCACGTGGATATTGCGTGGATAATTATTTACGCGTGGATTATCCACGCAAAATCCAGAGAGTTGAGGCCGTGGATACCGCGTGGATAAAAAAAAAATTATATCCACATGGATAGGTTTCTGGAATTTGCGTGGATTATCCACACGTGGATAATCCACGCAAAAAATTTTGTCCAAAAAAAAAACATTTGGCGCTAACCAAAATGTGGTTCGCTCCGAAACTAGAGGTGACTTTCTATTTTTGTGTTGTGTGAGAGAGAAAAAAAGAGAGTATAGATATGGGAGTGAGAATGAGATGAGGATGAATGTGAGTGAGAAGATTGATAATGTTTAGGATTTTTAGTTCATTGATGGATGTTAATAGTATGTGTTTTGTGATCATAGTTTTAAGATCTTTTTTGTTTGTGATGTAGGTTTGGATATGAAAAATGAAAAATGAGCTTTCATTGCAAAGGATTCAAAGATCAAGTGCATGCAAAAGGAAAAGCAAAGATTGCAAAACAATGGAGATACAATAGTAAAGGTAAATTCACATTTATTTTGATTTATTTGATATTTAGTTGATAACTTAATGTGTTATCTATTGATGCATTATATTGTGGTTTCCATTACTTTTCATTGTGCTTTCCATTACTTTTTATTGTGCATTCTAGCATGCAAATCATGTGCTAAAATAGATACATTCCATTGAATTCATCAATGGATACATTTGCATTGCATAGATGTGCATTAAATAGACTATACATTGCATTGAATACATCAATAGATACATTTGCAATCAATAGATGTGCATTCAATAGACTATACATTTGCATTCATGGATTAAAAATATATGCATTCAAAATTTTTGCAAGAATGATGTGATGCCAAAACATTATATTGATTGATTTAAAAACAAGTACATCGATGAGAGAATAAATTCTCTCTTCCTACATTGCCTTCTACAAGGCCTTACATTTAATTTAAAAACCTCTATTCATCATCACTTCTTCCCTCCTCGCCTCCTTCATCTTGTAGGTGTACGTTGGTGTCCACATCTTCAAACTCCCCTTCGCTCTCATTCACGTACTTTTCCACGTTCTCTTCCACATTTCCCACATTTTCTTCCACATCACAAACACTTGAAGTTGTAGAGCCTCTCTACAAAATGGATTCAAAGATTTAATTAAATTGAGATTAAACTTACTTGTAAACCACAAAGTAAACATTCACAAAACAATAAAGGTTAAGAGTTTACGATTGGAAACAATCCATGGGATTCCATAAAAGCCTTAAGGCCGGCATATCCATGATCGTAACCTTGCTTGTACTCCGCGGCGGTCATGTGTCTTCCAGAATCACTAAGCTACATTCAACAAAAAAACATAGTTTAGCAATAAAAAAACATTAACAATCTCACTACAAAAATAGAATCATATTAAAAAATATTGCACTTACAAATTGGGCCTCTAGATTGCCCCTTCCTCACGATCCCAAGTGACTTTGGCCATGTTTTAAGAGCTTCTCGGCAGCGGCCCTACATTGTTGTTCATACTTTTGGGGATTGTTTTGCAACAATTCCCCTTCCACCTTCCTCCAATCCCTTTTGGAGCACCATCCAGGCTTTGTGGGATTTTTGGGATTCCTCACGGCTCTGCTCATCAATTGCCTTTTGTTTCGAATCCAAAGGCACATTGTATTCAAGGCCCAAGTCCTACTAAAAGCATTGGATTGAGGGAATTCATAATACAAAGTCTTTATTATTTTATTTTTGTCTTCAAGCGATTGGGAGGACCAATCGATCATGTAATCTTTACCAAAATATAAAGCAACTAAATCACGCAAATGGGCATGAACTACATTGCCACGCGTATTTTTTATAACTCCACCACGTGGATTAAGATCATAATACACAATACACGATTCTTGGGAAGGGGCATCTTCGGAAGCTCTTCTCTCGGATGATTCACCCGAAGAAGATAACACAAGTTTTTTGATTCTATCTCTTTGTTGAGGAGATAGATTCTCAAACCACTCTTGATTATATTTTTCGGGCTCCTCACGAGCTCTTCTCCTAGATGGTCTCCCACTTGACCTTCCACTTGACCTACCACTTGAAGACATTGTATCAAAGAAAAACTTTAAAAGTTAGAAAGTAGCGGAGAATGGGAGTGAAAGAGTATTGAAGACTTTTAGATTAGAAGAGTAAGCAATGAATAGAAAGCAATAGATTAATAGTAAGCAAGAACAAACAAGATTAATAGAGCAAGCAAAAACAAGAGCAAGATCACTAGCAATGAAGAGCAACCAAAAGCAAGCAAAAAAAGCAAGCAAGATCTATAGAGCTAGAAGAGCAATAGCAAGCAAGAGCACTAAACACTAGATTAGAAAACCTATAAAACTTGAAAGCAAAAGAAGAGGAGCAAGAATGCTCACGGAAATGCTATTTTATTGGCATTCAAGTTTCACGTGGATTATCCACGCAGAAGTTATCCACGCGACATCCACGTGTGGATGTTCCACGCTTTTTTTTTTCCCTCTCTTGGCACGTGAGAGGGTCCCCCACATGGGCTTGCATGCTTCAAATGTCATTCAATATTCTCATAATCTTTTCTAGATTTTATGATAATACTTTACTGTAGCATTTTACATAAAATATATTTTTTAATATGATGGAATGTAAAAAAATCAATTCAAAGATCATTTGGGTAGTATCTAATTGTTAAAACTAGTTTTATATTGTTATAAATATTATTTTTCTTGAGATTTGACGTACAAGACAAAATCATGAGATAAGAAATAGTAGATATTATTATTAAACAAGTAATTTGACAAGTTTTTTAAGATTTTATGACATAATATCATGTCAAATCGGTGATGTCATAAAACATTTAGTTTATTAATAATCTAGGTGTCATAGATTTGATATAATTTGATGACATAATTACATGGTCGAATAAAAAAAATTTGCTTTTGTCATGTGGCCTCTTAAATGGTTGCATGGGGTCATTTAGATTCATGATCAAAAGCATTTATGTTATATTGAGGACCTTAGTGATATGTGACCTATATGATAAATCTTTTTAGTTGTTGGTGTGTGACCTATATAACCTTATATGAAATCATAGTAATTAGTTGAAATATCATTTAGCATTGTAATAAAGATGTTGATCAATGGTGTGTTATCTAGTATATGATTTCTTGCATACAAAGCAACCATAGATAGAAATGGCAAATGCATATTGCTCATCATGAGATACCATGGCACACTAGGCCAATCCAAAGAGATTTATCTTTAACTAACTCAAGCCAAGTATTAATTAATCAAATGAGTGATTGAGTGGGCAATGAATCAATTGAGTATATGACTGATTGTTTGATTTTGATCATTCCATCTTGAAAGAAAGATTGAGTGAGATCATCACTCATCTTAGACAAGAGTTTAAACTGAGAGCTTCGAACATCGACTGCTATGTGGTCTTTAAATTAGTTGAGATAGGCCTGCATGCACTATCTACTGATGTCTAACATTTGTCAGTATGAACCTCACTTTGATTGCTCATCATGTGTTGCCCCACCCAAGCAATTTTCTTGATAGCAATGTTACTAGAATATTAGATTTACATTAAGGATAAGTAGAATCTACATGGATTAGATGTTGGCATGTCTTTAACAGAATTTATTATTTTTGTTAAATACATATGGTCTCATAATGATTACTTATGATGTGGTATAGAGTAGCTGGCTACAGTGTGTATATGTCATCGACGACGTCATCATCATCAAATAGCGATTCATCTCATGATTGCAACAACAGGTATATATTGTTATTGATATTGACATCAATTGCACTTTATTTGTTATTTGAATATGAGTGTATAATTTTTTTTGCAAATTTATTCTTACAATGACATTTGATTGGAATTATGAACTCTAGGGAAATTATCGTACCTCCACGTGATTTAGAGAAAGAAAAAAGAATTGATCTCCATCACAGAGAAAAGGAGCAAGCAAGACTAAAGTACAATGAACAACTATTGATTGGTTCATCTTCAAGCTCTTCCATCAATCGACGTAGACCGCCTATTGCACATGTATGTATATTGATTTATGTCATAATTTTTTAATTTGTAATAGTGATGTAATCCTATTTGCTCTTTGGATATAGTATATTGCTCTTTGGAAAGTCGAGACACCACTCCATCACAAATGAAGGTTGAAAATGCATTAAATGTACAAAGACTATTTTGTCAATTTTTGTCACATATTACAATTCATCACGTGTTAGAATTTGTCAATTTTCACTTGAATGACACTGAAAGAATTTGTGCAATTTGCAATTGGATTATTGGACCAGTTTCAACCAGAATATGATGGGAGGATACCATGTACATGCACGCAATGCAAAGGCTTTAGGATTCGGACAAGGAGGATTGTCAACGATCATATTTGGGCCAATGGAGTGCACACAAAGAATCCAAGAGTACGAGAGGTAAACTCTTTAAAGTGTTTTTTGAAAATACTTTAATCTTTGATCCTTATGACACTTCAAGTATAGTGTGTACAATAAATATTGAGCGATGGGATGAGTGCCACGATACTTTGAAGTTAATCTCTCACTTGCTTCTAAAAGGAAAAATCCAAATAGAATATTTAGATGAAGTTAATCTCTCACTTGCTTCTAAAAGAAAAAATCCAAATAGAATGATTAGATGAAGTTAATCTCTCACTTGCTTCTAAAAGAAAAAATCCAAATAGAATGATTAGATGTAGTTAATCTTGATTTCCATATTCAATCACCCATAATAGCCTCTCATTCACGAGAGAGAGAGAGAGAGAGAGAGAGAGAGAGAGAGAGAGAGAGAGAGAGAGAGAGAGAGAGAGAGAGAGAGAGAGAGAGAGAGAGAGAGAGAGAATGAAAGAGTTAAAGGTAATCAACACTCCCAATTCTAGGAAGGTGTGTAGCCCTTGTTTTCTTCCGTTAAAGGCGTGGTTCAAATGTTTTTTGTTGGAAGATGAGTTCTACAAAAAAGCCCAAATGCCGCAGGGAGGGAGCATGTGGTGACATTCTGGAGTAGGATATAATCATGTGGTTCGGGAGTTTTGATTAGCACTCTATAATGTTATCTCTTTTTTTCTCTTCATGTGTGTTTAGGGTTGGTGGGTGTGTGTGTGTGTGTGTTTGTTTGTGTTTGTGTGTGTGTTTCATGCTACTGGTTTACGGTTTGTGTTATATATTTTATGTTTCATGCTTGAGAGAGAGAGAGAGAGAGAGAGAGAGAGAGAGAGAGAGAGAGAGAGAGAGAGAGAGAGAGAGAGAGAGAGAGAGAGAGAGAGAGAGAGAGAGAGAGAGAGAGAGAGAGAGAGACTGATACATCTAACATTTTCAACTTTTGCAGAAGAAGGACCATAAGTTGGTTTCAAGAAAAAGAGTTGCAAAAGAGATCGAGAATATTATGAATATGATAGATCACATGAATATTGATTTTGGATCATCATTGGCCCTAGATGATGCTCTTGTTGATGATGACCCCTTGCATGATATAATTAGTTCATCAATGTCTTGTGATTCAATCCATGTCTCCAAATCTCTAGAACGTTCTTACCACCCAACCACACCTATCCTAGATGTTGCAAATGAGTCCTCCACGATACTCCACGTGGATTCCACAAACATGACCACCCCTTTAAAAAAGAGAACACGTCTTGGACGTATTATGACTAGTTTGAAAGATAATTGCAAATTACTACGCACTGTTGATGTGTCAAAAGACATTCTAGGTTCTTTGTCTGACCTTCCTCTTCCACCTAGCTTGCAACCATTAGTAAAAACTTTTATTAGAAGTAGATATTCGTGTTGGCCACTCCAATCACCATTACCATTAAATGGAACACCATTTACGTTGGGGTCAAATGTACATGATCATGCCTAGTGAACACTTTTTTGAGGTTGGTTTGGGCCTTTTTACATTGAGTAGTATTGAGGCCCATTTAAATAGTGTTGTGAAATTGATGTCATATGCAGGACCTCAATACAATTGGGGTGATTGGCATGCTTTGTGTCGTCACCAATGGAGGATGCAAGTATGTGGCTTGAATTCAAATGCTTGTTCTTTAGAGGAGCAACGCATGCAAGGAGGCAACATCTCAAGGGAAAATCGTACATACATTGATGGACGTCCAGATGTGCATGAAAACATTGCTGCATATATAAATAGTTCCATTGGCCACCCTCTATTGATGAATTGTGTTTTTGAAGAACGCACCAATGGAAAAGAAGAATATTTTATTAGGAATGTAAAGGGCACTTATGTAATGGTCTGTGCCACTAGATCTATCATATTTGGGGAGGAATTGTTCATCAAGTATAGTTTCAACCGTCCTCTACCCAAATGTTTGCAAAAGACAATAAGTCAAATGTGAAGATTTAAATTGTGTTGATATGTAGAGATGTATAATCCATGCATCTTGATTGTATTTGGTTTGTGTCATTAAATATGTCAAATGTTAGGAGCATTGTTCGTCATTTGCCTAGATTAAATGTTAGGAGCATTATTCGTCTTTGAGTTCATTGAATGTTAACAAGTTGAAAAGACAAATCTGTCTAATAGATACATTGGTATGTTCATACTTTTTAAACTAAGAGGTAATTTATATTCATATGCAACATTTAGATCTATCAAGTATTGGGAGGAAATGTTTATCAAGCATTGTTTCAACCTAGTTCTTGTTATTTTGATATATAGGATTCTTCATCCTCATTTAGTGTTGGAGACAATAATCCTCGTAATGGTCGACGTAGACGACAAATGCAATACAACGGTCCACATATAAAGCAATTACCTCGTCGTCTACGTCAAGGCTTACAAGAGATGATGGAAATTGATGAGCGCATTAATCAAGAGACTGATGCATCTGAATCTAGCTCATCTAGATCTACTTCTTCACAAACAAGTTCCAACGATGAAAATGAGCTTATTGAATGATGAATTTGAAGTCATGGGAGACATGTTGGATGATATGTACGAGAACAATATTGCAGCTAGACACAATGAACAAGATGAGGAGGCACTTTTGTCTAAAGAAGAAAAGAAATTGCGAGAAGAATCAGGGCCTGTTTCATACTGGATTGATGGAGGTTTCTTTTACATGATACCTGGAATGTAAAGTTTGTGGAAACACAAACTGAACCTGTAATAGTTACATGATACTTGGAATGTACTCGTGAACATTTTGACGTTGCATTGGGCGGAAGCGGAATGATCAGAACCAATAGCTTCAGAAAGAGCAACCATGGATATGCCTGGCCTGTATGACATGGATCGTTATGAACTGGTGCGGGACATCGGCTCTAGTAACTTTGGTGTGGCAAGGCTGATGCTAGACAAGCAGACGCGCGAAATGGGGTGGTTGTCAAATTGATTGAATGCAGCGAGAAGGTTGGCTTCCTGAAGCAATTTATCATTTTATTTCTTTCGTTGGCCTGAATGCATCTGTTGGATGGATGTATTCATGAACATTTTTTGGTTTGAGGAATCAAACACTTGTAAGTCAGAGTGTATTTTTGGTATGAGAAATTGAACAACGGCTGTAGGGCTGGAATGAAGGCGAGAGGATGGATTAGGTATTGCTCAAGAGCTGCACTTTTTTCAATAGAATCTTTGGTTAGGAGTTTGGTTTTTACTGAAGCTACACTATTTGCGTTTTTCAATAGAATCTTTGGTTAGGGTTTTGGTTTTTTCTGAAGCTACAGTATTTGCATTTTTCTCTTTTGATTTGTATTTTGTATTTACTTTGCTCTTTCGAATCAACAAGCAATGACTTCAATAGTGAATACCAAATAGATCTACGTTCCTCTTGCTCTTCTGTGAAATTATCTCAGTTATGAGAGCTCAACATGTCCTACATAGAAGTCTGATTTATTTGTAACATAGATGTGTTCTCAATTTTCTCAGAAGGTGCAATTTGTAGCAGCAGACATTGCCTTCATGAATGCGACTGGGAACAAATATTCTGCCTTTGAAATCAGTGATTGACTGGCCAGATAATTGTGCTAGAAAATGGCAACATAAATGTCCTAGATGTCTACCACAGGGAGTACGAAGGTCTACCACAGCAAGTGAGATTAGCAACTATGAGTGGCCTGACCATTGTTTCAACAAAAAGAACTAGGCAAAAATGTGCCTCTTGGTCAGCGTTGGACACTAGAAGTGCTAGTAGACAATAGTAATTCAATCCATTTCTTTATTGCTTCTTTGTTTTGGTATTGCGATTTTTCTCATCCCCAAACATGTTCTTCCTTGGACAGGGCTACTTTTAGTTTATGAGTGAACGTTCTTCCTCTTTACAATCATCTATAGGAAGTTTCTGGAGGCCATGTTTGCATGGGAAAGAAAGTCGGCTGGTGCTGTTCCTTTCAGCACATCTGATCTTTCTCATCAATATAGGTTCTCAAAAGGTTTTGTACTTTGCATGCAATCTCTAGAAAATGCTTTTTTAGGTTGTTTCAGAGCCATGTCGCTTTTAACAGTAAACAACCCCTCTACATAATCTGTTTTTGATTGAAAGGGTCTGTTAAAATGCCCCTATTTTGGTACACATTACAAGCTATTCAAGCTATTTAAGCTTTAACAAAAAGTTGTGAATTGCCTTTTTGTTTATCCAGGGCAATCTATCACTATTTAAGAAAAGCTCTATTTATTACCTACAATAAGAGTACAAGTGTCAGTTTTAATATGAATATTTAAAGAACATCGCTAATTTACATGCACTACCTAAAAAAATGTTTAAACTTACAAGTTTAGGGCTGTAAAATTGTTGTTTAGCCAACCACTGTTCGTGATCAAATGCACAAACTTACAAGTTCAAATTTGTTAAGTTGTTTATCCCGCTGCTATTCGCGATCAATTGCAATGCCTTAATAATAAAACAACTTCCAAATTTACTCCACAAGGCCTCACTGTATGTATGGTCCACTTCAAGATCAAGAGTGTAGTCTTTGCCAAAAAATTTATCCGAATAATTTTGATTCAACAATTAGCTTTCTATTCAAGTGTCAAGTCCCTTTGAGAAGCAATGTTACAAATGTAGTTATCGCTTTAGTGGTAGATATTATGTATTTCAGACTATATTTCTATTTCAAATTATGTCTCTTTAGTTGTTTTGTCATCATGGATCGGAAAAGTCCAAAACACATCAAGCTAGAATTTTGTTATAACCTCAAAAGTTTATAGTACTATAACCAAGTTTAAAACAATTTTAAGAGAGTTTGAAATACCAAAAGATGAAAACTTAATAACGTTGAATAATTTTTTCTAAAAGTTAGTCAGAAAATAGTTACTCCTTTCATACAAAAGATTTTTTCCATGCATCAGGTGGAAAATCCTAACGCACAAAATGTTGTGTAGTCTTCTTGGTGGAAAATCCAATATCATTACATGATGTAATTTCAGTTGATTTAGCAGATTTCATAAACTTTAGCCAAAACTGTTGATAACCACTCAAAATGCTAAACTCTCTACAAATCTGTTATCAGTAAGTAAAATTACAGATTTAGATCATAAGGTAGAATTCGAATCTGATCAATGAAAAATTATTGATAGGAGTAATAAGATCCTTGCACTCGAAAAGAGGCAAAGTTACTTATATAGATTGGCACATTGTTATTCTGAGTCTAGTCAAGCCTTGAAAACCTATGTTCTAGTCAATAAACACTATTATGGCATCATCGCTTAGGACATGTGATCCATGCATCTATTTTGAACATGTCCAGACAATCCATGGTCCTTGATCTCGACTATCCTTCTGGTAAGGTCGATCTCCCTGTCTGTTTGATAGGCATAGTCATGCACTGGAAGTAGGAAGTTTTCGCCGCTACTTTATCTATCCTATTTTCCGACACATCGTAGGTGAACCTGCATGAATTTTCAAGAAAATCTACCCAAATCAAAGTAGGACTTCGTCCTATTCTGTTACTGCTTTAGTAATCCTCGAGGCCAAGGAAATGAAAGGATCGCAGACACCTGCTGAGGCAGTAGTTTTCCTTCATGAAATCAAGATAATAAGCATCGCACATTTCCTAAACAGCTGAGAAAAATGTTTCTGATCACGAGGGTCGAATGCGTAGACCACATATGTCTGAGTAATATGGTGCAAATATCTCATCCAATTTCGTCATCTTCTTTGTTCCATCATCTTGTAGCAAGAGCGCCACTGTAGATTTGTAGCCAACTCTACCTCTCCCTGATCAGCCCACCAATCAAGCCTATTACTGCCTTAGTAATCCTCGAGGCTGAGGAAATGAAATGATCTCAAGATACTTGCTGAGGCAACGGTTTTCCTTCATGAAATCAATATAGCATATAGCATCGCACATTTCCTAAACAACAGGGAGAAAAACGTTTCTGATCACGAGGGTCGAATGCGTAGAGCACACTTGTCTGAGTAATAAATATCTCATCCAACGAGCTGACATGTTGTCTCACACTGAACCAACAAGCCAGTCGCACACGGAGCCAACAACCCAACATAGTGGCACACCGAGCCAACATGCATATAAGCGCACGTGCTCACTGCTCTAGCAGCACAGTCGCACATAATAGCACAGTGCTGAGAAACCTTTTTCAGGTTCTCTCAAAAAAACATCTT
This sequence comes from Diphasiastrum complanatum, assembly GCA_029204225.1. Lineage (NCBI taxonomy): Eukaryota > Viridiplantae > Streptophyta > Lycopodiopsida > Lycopodiales > Lycopodiaceae > Diphasiastrum > Diphasiastrum complanatum. The sequence continues at coordinate 32,491,406 of CM055098.1, forward strand.
ATTTTTAAGAGTTTTCCGGCTTTGAATCATGGATATCTTAATACTTGCAAATTCTCTTAAGTAAAACCTTTGATTTCTGCCATAAAAAACCTATCAAAATTTGAACATGCCAGTTTTTTGAAAAAGATGTCGGTTCCATTCTTCAAGGATGTCGGCTTTCTCGAGCCCTGCTTTAGAGCACCACTACTTGGCAAAAAATATTTTTTGGAAACTAATATGAACCCTACAATCTGCAATAACGTAGGCTTTCGACTAAGAAAATGACAAAATTTGTAAGTTTCTACATTATAATGAGCTTGAAATCCTTGGGAAAAAAACCTACAACAAAAACATTTTATAGGATTTTTTCAAATTTCGTAGGCTCACTTGAACTGTCTATAGGTTTTCTACAACCACTAACTATAGCACACATCGCTACAACAAGCACTTGTAGAAGGTCGTTGTGCAACAACAAGCCAAATCCTTTAAAAAAGTAGGCAAGGGACGAGGTGTGCGGCAATTTTCGTTCCATTCCGATCCCTTTCTCTATATAAACCTTATCGAGATGTGTTGGCAACACATCGTAGCAGCACACGTTGCTACAAGGACCATATGTAGAAGGTCGCAATGCGACAACTTCCTATTCTCTAAAAGTAACTTAAGGGACGGGGTGTGCGGGCAACTGTAGCTCAATTCTTTTGTAAGCATCGAATATGTCGAATATACATTTCAAAAGAGTGGCAGCACACTGAGTTATCTGCTCTTCAAAGATATAAGAAGTTGGTGTGAGGCATCTCAATGAGCTGCCAACCCACACTTACTTTAAATCATATATATCATGTATTTAATATGTATTTTAAAGATACCATGGTGGGGTTGTATGGGGGGGAGGGACAGTCGATCTGAATCTCACCTCCCTCTTTAAAATTATTGTATATATTAATAAAAGTGTTTATCTAAAAAGGGGAGGCGAGGGGGGGAGAGGGAGAGAGAGAAGAGGGGTAGGTCAATGAGGTGGCCATCCCCCTCACTCACTCCAAAAGAAAAAAAATTCAAACTTTAGTACCCTTTGCTTAAATTAACTCTCTATTCTTCCAAAAGTTTTAAAATTCTCTCTCTGTCTCTCTCTCTCTCTCTCTCTCTCTCTCTCTACCCAATATCACTTTACTTGGTATGCAATATCACTTTACTTGGTATGCAGTACTTTACAAGCAATATGACCCTCTATGATTTTTGGTGGGAAAAATTCAAACCTCCAAGTACACCTCAACGGTTGAGATCATCGACATTCCATCCTAAGGCCACGGGAGTTTGCTTCTCTTACACAATACCGGGAGGACTTCACCTATTCGAAGGAGGCAATCCTCCTCTCCTATCTCCCATGCTCTTCCTATGGTCTCTTCTCTTTGTTTCTCCCTCTCTCCTTTTGGCAAAACTAGTCGTGGAGCACCATTAGCTACACTTCAGCAAGTGGAGGCAACACTACAATCGCGCTGGTAAGTCTTCTTGTAACTCGTTTCTTGCAGTAGATCTGTTAGTATCAAAAAAGCGGTAAGCAGGTGTTTCAAGTATATGCATCGTTGCCAATATAAGCTTCCAGGGGGACTTAAAAAAGAGTATAGCGTGCTATTCAACACTGTTAGCAGCTTTGCTAACCATCTTTACCACCACCGCTGGCCAGAATCATGGATAGAAAGTGATAAGCGCTATCATACATGGTTGAATACCATCCCATCGCGATTTGTGTGGCATCTTTAGCATTTGTGTTGAAAGTATTAAGCAATGCATACTTGCTGGCCAGCGCAAAGAGATCTGATAGAGCGCTACAAATAGATTAACATTATCATTGTTCATTAGTGCTCAAGCAAGCCATCGCTGCCAGAATAATAGTAAATGCTCCAAATGCGGCCAGACTCTACTTAGGAATTCATCGCTGCTTGATTCTTTTGTTGCTTTGCCTACCTTCTGTTGTATATGATACAGAAAACAATATGTTGAGTATGGTTGATACTTCATCGCTATTATAGCAGCGATTCCTCTGCTTTAAGTTCTGGTGATAAGATGTTATGTGTACAAAATGATTGGAGGTGCACCATCGCTGTCTCTCCAGCGATTGAATGCCAAGAGATTGTTAATAAATAATGTCTAACGAAATGCCACATATCACTATCTTTCTCTTACTATGAAGAGCTCTCTACATTGAGATGAATGTTGATGTCTTTTGCTACGTGTTCTTTCTCTCACAGTTTGGCAGCAAATATAGCAAAAAGTAGTACAAAGAACATAATCATATTGATAAGTTCCGACAGACAACACATATAAGGTACGTATACTACTCTCAAGCCTCTCGCTCTTCACCATGCGAGAGCTATGAGTTACTTGACGATTACAAAAGTATGGCTTAAAAATCATGTAAATGACTTTGTTTTCGTGTGTATGACTATGCAAATACTACACATAGACATGGATACGGAAGTAAACGTTTCAAATAGTATCAAATACAATCAAGATCACCTCACAAGAATCGGTTACGTCGACTATTCAGGTGAGTACCGTAGGCATACTCCAGTCCTTCCGGTCTTTTTTGAAAAAGAGCACCATAAAGTGTTTGGTGACAACTTAGGAGACATCTTCTAATAAGTGGAATGATTTCTAATGGTCTCTGTTTGAATGCATCCCATCTCCATCATACGGTATCATAGAGTGAATACTCACCATGAGATAAATGGTAAGCCTTAGTATTCATAGTTGCTAAACCAATTCATTGCTTCAAAGGACATAGATTTGTATAAGGGTCATTTCACATAAGTATATTAGTATATCTCCCACTTGTTATGACACAGTCAAAAGGTCTTGGTTAATAAAAACGATAAAATAGCTTGCGGACTCTTGAATAGCATGGATTTGCTCAAGAAGTTACGTGAACCATACTGTATCTGTCTATAGATACAAAAGTTGGTATGGCATGGATTTGCCCCAGACTTCATGTACTGGTCCAAGCTATTTGTACGTTGGCAAATTACTACATTTCGTATACAGCTTAATTTCTAATGCATAATGTTGTATGTATATTCAATAAAAAGGACCATAACCATCAAACTGATCAGCATGGCTTTTGTCCTGATATGGTAATGATATGGTTTGGCCTTGCTCTATTATCAACTTTCAGTAAGGGAAGATCGGAGTATAAAATTATTTCTACATTGCAAGCTAATTAGTTAAGTTAAATGTATTTTGTACATGGATAACAACTGACATTCAACGTTGACACCTGTCTTCCTCACTAAACTAACTTGAGCGGTTTTGTTTTGTGGGATGGTGGCAGGTACCAACTGGATGTCTTGAAATATGTTTTGCTTTACGTTGCTTTATGAGTACCGTATACTTTTCAGCTATGTCTTTCCTTGTTGGTTTATGAATAAAGGGTTTTAAAAGGTTTTGGTCTTGACTTGTCAAGAGGAGCTTTGATATGTTTCTCTCTCTCTCTCTCTCTCTCTCTCTCTCTCTCTCTCTCTCTCTCTCTCTCTCTCTCTCTCTCTCTCTCTCTCTCTCTCTCAAATATTAAACGGGAGCAATAGAACTGTTTTCTCACTTCTCGAGTTCCTTAATACTAGATGCAAAGTATTTCATTACCTTTTACTTTCCAATATTCTTACAACAAATCTAATCATTCATGTTACAATTGTACAAGTATTACGCATTTTAAGTGCTGTAGTATTTGGTTTGGCATATGATATCGTAGGTTTGTATGGTGGTTAAATGTTATGAGTAGTGTTGGAGATTAGTTTAGACTTTACGCATTTACTATTAGGTTAGGATTGGATTGTTGTTGTTGTCTACAAAAAGATAGCTATCAACAAGAGAATGGTTATACACAGAAACACGGTCGCACGCATTAGAGTGGTTGCACATCAAACAATGGCTTCCACTGTATGTATTGGCCGCACATTTGGGTGGTCCGCCCTAAATTTTGGATTTAGGGTCTTTTTTTGTTCTCTCTTCCTCACACACACACACACACACACACACACACACACACACACACATTTTAGATTTGGAAGGTTTGGGACGTCGACTATGCTTGCATATTGTGGATTGGATGTATTGATTTTTTTTTTCGATTCAAGATTGTCTTGCCTTTCAAGATGCGTGCATGTTATTTTTTGAAGGGGTATGTTTGCTATTTGTCGTGGGTGAGGTGGAGTCATATGCTTTATGCTTGATATTTTCGCGGAATTTCATTAGAGTTAGCAGGTTAGTGTTAAGTTGAGAACAATGGTAGTTACGCTTTCTTCCTAACCGTATAATGTTTATGGGTGAGAGTTGTTTATGCAGGGAGATCCATATGTGGACATGTATTGTTTGATAAACAATTGGAGAGCATATACAAACAATCTCAAATGAAAAGTAACAGACACTCCTAAGTCAGTTCCGACCCTAACCTTAACATTAATGTAACCCTAATGTATGAAGTATCATGTATAGATCGTTCTTCCATTTCAGTTTGTCCCTTACTTGAATGTTAATAATCGTTGTCTTATTTTCCAATCTTTTTACAACAAATCTAATAATTTATGTTACAATTTTATAGGTATTTCACATTTTAAGAAGTGAAGGTCTATGTGGGTTGAGGGCAATGGAAACTCCGGAGTGTGTGCGAAACAATCCTTTGTACATTACTCTGGAGAATGAGAGTCGGACCGCAAGGAGAAGGAGGCTGAATAGGAAACACAATGAGGTGCAAAGGGCAGTGGTTGCCGCACCTGTTGTTCATGTAGTTGAGGAGCATGTGTCTATCGTGAGTGCTGATGTCCTAGGTAGTTTGTCACACCAGATCATGTTCGTAGCGATTCCATATGTTTGAAATCAAGTTCCTAGAGAGTTTATCAGTTCTTTGAAACTCGTGGGAGAGATAGACTTCATACTTGCATGTGCTTCATCTGTTGATAGAAGCTAGATCCAAATTCAAGATAGATTGTTGTGAGCTTGATCTCGCAATTTGTTGCTAGATTTCATAGGTTGGATCAACATTATAAGTGTTAGATCCTAGATTGAGATATCAAGCAACATATTCAATTCCGTCCTCGTCATTACTAGAATTTCTCAAAGTGAATATGTCTTCATCTGGTTCACATTTTTTGGAGCATAGTGAGAGATTAACATCTTCCAATTATGCAACGTGGAAGATTAGAATGGAATCATTATTGATTCTACAAGATGTAATGGACATTGTAAGTGGAGCTGAAGAAGAACTTGTAGCACCTAATAAAGCTACAACATTCAAGAAGAGAACAAGGATTGCTCTTCATTTCATAAAAATGAATGTCACAAATGAAGTGTTAAGGGAGATCAGTACATGCACCACTGCCAAGGAGGCTTGGGACACACCATTTGAGATGTTGTATAAGAAAAAGCCTAAGGTAGATCATCTTAGGATCTTTGGCTATTTATGCTATGTGCATGTACCTTTAGAGACTAGGAAAAAGGATGATCCTAGTGCTATTAAAGGAATTTTTGTTGGATATGCAACTTCTAAGAAAGCATATAAAGTTTATCTTCCCTCTACTGACAAGAATGTTGTAAGTAGAGATGTGATCTTTCATGAAGATCAAAAATTTAACTTGGATGAAGCAAAGATCAAGGAGTCTCATGCAGGATCTACAATTATCAATCTTGATGTTGTTCAAGAAGTGGTGAGGCCGAGGCTTGTGGAAAAAGTACAAAATGGACCAAGAGTGGATCCCAATCTGATCCTCTAGAGAAATTGGATGTTAGATTTACTTGATCTATCAATCTACATAAGATTAAGATCAATCTAGATCAATCCTAGACATAAAAACCTAACAAGAACAATCATTAATGAAGGTAGATGTACTTGCTGGTTTCACACGTGTGAAACCCTGTCAGAGTATGGACTCCAACCTGAAAATGATAGAACCTCAAAACAATCAAAACAAATGTAGACAAATAGAGAGAATTACACAAAATTGCTTCCAAAATCAAGATTGAAGTTTCATATTGATTGTGGCCAAATATGCCTCTATATATACACTTTTTGGAGCTTGAGGTACTGATCATGCATCAGATCTCACACATATGAGGATGCTCCATGCAATTTTGACACTTGGATCAAACTTTCTATTTTGGGCATTTTTGGTCCAATTGCCTACTATATGGAGATCTTCATAGGAATCTTCTAGAAGCAAAAACTTGCCTACTTCAGCTTTTTCCACACGTGTGAGCTGTCCCCTACACATAGGATGTGACACCTATCAAAAGTATTTGGTTCATGCAATCAATAGATTGATGCCATGTGTCATACATCTAGAAAACTAGTTTTTGGCCTTTTTAGCCACTAGAATTTGAATTAAATCATATGTACAACATATATGATTATGTTACATGACAAGTACACTAGTTTCACACGTGGGAACAGGCTCCACACATGTGTGTTTGTCCTATATACAAGATTTTTGGCCTCTACCAAGCCTTTTTCACACTCCTCAAAAATCTAGCATAGATCTATCTATAACTCCAAGAGCCAATCTTAATTTTACAAATGGATCTTTAAGCAATGCCTTAGTGAGTATATCAACAATGCAATCTGATGATGAAACATGAATAAGCTTGATCTCCTTTGCTTGCACTTTCTCCCTCACGAAATGATGTGAAATCTCAATGTGCTTTGTTCAAGCATGGAAGACTGGATTGTTTGCAAGTTGTTGAGCTGCTTGATTGTCACAATATATGCATGGAATGTCTTCATCTTTGATCACATGTAGCTCCTCCAAAAGCCTTTTAAGCCAAACAACCTCCTTTGTTGTTGTTGTCATAGCTTTATACTCAGATTCTATTGATGAGAGATGGTATCTTGCTTTTTGGAAAGCCAAGATATAGCTCCTCCACATAAGAACGTAGCAAATGCACTTATGGATCTTCTATCCGTCTTGTCACCTTCTCTTGGGCATTCTTCTTCTTGTAGCACTCGAATGCAAAATGTCCCTTTTTTCCACAAAATAAACCCTTTAGCTTCTTCTTGTCCTTCTTGCTCTTGCCTTTGGAACTTGATGCTCCATCTTTGCTCTCCATCTCCATGTCTTGAGTCTTCTTGGATGGAAACTTTTTCTTCTTGCCTTTCAAGGAAAAGTTAGCTTTTTTATCACCATCATTCAAAGATAAGGAACTCATCCTACTTTTGATATGAAGCATTCTACTCTCCTCACTTACAAGCACACTTTGAAGTTTTTCAATACTAGGAAGTGAATTTTGAATAGCAAAGGTTTGAACAAGATTGGAATAATCATCTCCTAATCCATTCAAAATGATTTGAACTAATTCATCATCTTTGATTTTATCATCTATAGAAGACAGCTCCTTATTCAAAGATTTGATCCTATAGACATAATTTTGGGCACTTTCACTACTTCCTTTCATGTTTTGAAGGATTTGATTCCTAAGCATGAGTATCCTTGAAGTATTCTTGGATCCATAAATTGCTTTTAATGAATCCCATGCCTCTTTGGGTGTGGTACAAGATGAGATTTCCTTTAAAAGTTCATTACTTACATTCATCTTTATGCAATGTAATGCAACTCTACATCTCTTTTTGTACTTTACCAACTCAACTCCTCCTTGAGGTTCTACTTCCACCTCAATATTATGTCATAAAGATCATGAAGTAAGCCTTTCACTAGCTTCAAGCAAAAAACCACCCATTGATGCCATTTTTGAATGTGAAAAAGCACTAGAAACTCTTATGGTTTCTCTAAGAGATCTGAATCTATAGTCTTCTAGCAATTAGAAAGCTTATAGACACAATCCTATCACTCATGAACCAATCTAGAATGATGGAAATTTAGATTCTAGTCTCAAACTTGCAAAATCACTCCTTAATCTATGATTTTTAGCAATATATATCTAACCATCACAAGAACTGACCTAAGCTATTGTGTTGGTAGATTAAGCCAATTTATGCAAGATCCTAGTGAAGAGCATTGGAAGTCTTGGGAACAAGAGATTTTGGCATTGTTTACAATGGATCATCACCTAACTTGTTTGGATTTTGATATTCAGATTTTGTAGGAGATCAAATGGATAGGAAGTCCATAAGTGGACATGCTATATTTATAGGTGGTGGAGCTATCTCATGGATGTCGAAAAAGCAAGCTACTATCTCATAGTCAATTAGTGAGGCCGAGTACAAAGCACTTACATCATGCACAAAGGAGATGTTATGGATCGAAAGGATGTTGAAGGATCTTCACTTGCTAGAATTTTCAGAGATTCCAATAATCTTCTGTGGAAACCTATCAGCCCAAAGATTGGCAAGTAATCCTATCTTTCATGCAAAGAGCAAGCATATTGAGGTGGCATATCATTTTGTGAGGGAACAAGTTATGGCAAAGGAGGTGGAGCTTCAACATGTCTCATCAAGGGAATGTTTAGCTGATATCTTTACCAAAGCACTTGGAAAAGAAGTGTTTACAAAGCATAGAACATAACTTTTTGTACTTTCAAAGTCTATGCTAAAACAAGATAAAGGGGGAGTGTGAGAAATTGTCAACTAGTTTGATCTAGTTCATTTGGCAAGTTAGGCCAATATGCATCTCATACTTAGAGATAAACTTTATGAAGTTATTTTTAGTCTAAGTTCATTCTATTGTTGATAAGATTGGAGAAGGACATCCAAATAGGGTATGGACCTGTTATAAATAGTGTACAAGTGTGGGAAGAGATACATTCTCTCTCTCTCATCTCATTCATGCTTATACATGAGTTCTCTTTTGGTTCATATATCCATTGGTGCACTATAGTGTTGATATCTTGCAATTTTGTGTATAGAATGCAAGTGTATGTTCATTAATGGATCCACATGTGTGAAATATAGTACCTTATTGTTTTGTATGGACAACAACTTCATTTTATCATATATTTGATGTTTGATGAAGTTCATAACCAAAGATCAAAGGGACATATTGGATCTTAGCAATCTGATATTTCTTCACATTTGCGCCATAGGGTATTCTTGTCGGTTGAAGGTGTCAACACATATTTTCTTCAGATTTGAGTGCACATTTTCTTCAGAGGTGAGTGCACATTCATGACTTAATGTATAGAGATGACCATTTCTATATCCTTTGACCAAAATTTTTAGTTGTTGTCTCGAATGAGGCAATGATCTGCATCAAATTCGACTAACCGATAATAGGTTCTTGGTTAAGGTTGGAGCATATAAAACATTCTCAATAAGTCAAGATGAAGCATTATCGAATCTGATGGTAATTGCTCCTTTTCCTTCAATATTTAGACAGATAGAATCTCCAAGTTGAATGCTATTGTAATGATGTGTCGAAGAAAAAATTGTAAACTAGTCGTATCTTGAAGTCATATATTGTGTCGCACCTGAGTCGAGATACCAACAGACAGAATCTGAAGAATTGTTCAATGGAAATGAACAGCTTTTGGTTGGATTTGTCTTCTGAAGTATCAGTACCTACAATATGAGCCTATTAGTTCTTTGCTGCTAGGATTCTGCAGTCCTTTATGTCATGTTCTTTCTTCTTGCAATACTTGTAGAAGAGTTTGGCATGTTGACGTTTTGACTTTTTCTATTGTGTCAAGTGTGTATTTGACTTTGAAGTACTGATAGTAGACTATTTCGAGTGCTTCTTCTTCTTTGAGTACAGTGCAATTGACTTGTCTGATACAAAAACATCATTCAACTTTCTTTGTAGATCTTCTTGGAAATCAACACAGGCTCTGATACCACTATTGGAAATGTGATGAGATGGGAGGTGGGCCGACAGGTCAAAGTGTGGAGAGACGCATTTGAGTTGTCCGTCAGCGTTGCGAAAGTCTTAGTAAGTAAGGGGTACCGTGTCGGATCATCTTTCATGACAAATCTTGTCGATTAATCGATGAGTCGGTAGGTGTCCCCAACCATAGATACAGAATTTGAAGGCATCAAGGACAACCGTGATTCTGCTCTTTGGCTCATTCAATTTGACACACAAGGAGATTAATGAGCATTTGATTCACAAACAAGAATAGAAACAACAATAACCATTCACACATAATAACATTCAGTTAATAAAAGACCACAGTGTGTTTTGATCCCACCTGCCGACTAGGGAAATCTCAGTCACGGGGCATAGCATCAACAACAGAACCACTATCGAGAAGTTCAAATACATCGGAAATGGGAATAAGACCGGCAATATGAGTAGAACCATCAACAAGGTGTTTCAGGCAGGTTACACTAGTTTGAAGAACACAAAGTTTAATTAAGAAATGTGAGTGTACATAAGATCGTTGTAAAGAAATATGTTTATCAGTTTACATGCGTAGAAGTTCAACTGAGAATTGAATGATAAAGCTAGCCTAGACAACATGAGTGTTGTTGGCTCGATAGTCCAAATCAGATAGATCAATACATAAGAGTTTGATGATCTGATAACAAAAGACATTCATTAGCTATGGCTACTTGTCGTTGTGCATTTAACTCTACTACATAAACGATTGTAGTTTCTCTATCATACGTCAGTGGGCATGAAGTTCCGATAGTGGTAACATAAGTATGAGACATTGGTTCACCGTTAAGACATTGAGTCGTGAGAGTGGCGAGTTGAGAGATTCTCGACTGTCGACGATTTAGGACTGTCGATGTCGACTGTTATGAACCATGTCTCGAACTTGTGTGTGTGCTATTCTCGTCGTGACAGAGAGAAACGAGTGGGGAATCCTCAGTATGTGCAAGTACATCTATCAGATTCAGACAGATCAGAATCTGTCTTACTTGATCATAGCTTCAAAGTTGTTGGATCTAAACAGTTGATTCCATAGCCATGCACAAATTATCTTGTTTATCAGATATAGCTTTGTGGAAGTGACTTGGGTACATTTATTAGAATGACAGATCGAGCAGTGCTATCAGTCACATGAGAGCAGTTTTAATCTACGAGTAAGTTTATCTGCGAGCGTAAATCTATTTGACAATGAAAAGAAATAAGCATTCAACATACACAACTTGAATTGCTGGAACATTGATAGATTAGTTGTGTAGAAAATACATTTTAAATGCAGATAGAGAGGCGTTCTTTCTGAGACAATACTCTGTAGTAATAGAGAGAAAGAACGAGACAATTGCGCTCTCCAGCAGATAGTGAATTCAGCTAACGGAGTAACTGATAAGTTGATGGTTATATACACATGGCTAACTAATTAAAAAAATGGTTAATCCATTGTTTACAAATGGGTTAAGGCACTACATGTTGTTGGCAGTCGCCGTCGGATAATATTTGACTTATCCGTTCATGACGTGTGTACTTGTTGATACGCCGACAGTTAAATTGCGGCCAATTGTTCGAGATAGGCCGAATAAGAGAATCTGCACAGATGGTCCAGGATGATTGACCAATTGGGTATGGCTGAACAATCGATGATGGCCGAATAAGAGAAGGTGGCCAACAAAGAAGATGTGGCTGGACTATCGGATAACAATGTCACCAATTCCTTTGTATTCATTCGATATGTAGTCGCTGCCATTGTCGCTCCTGAGAGCTTTAATTCTTTTGCCAATCTGCAACTTAGCATTTTCTTTGTATTTCTTGAAGAACTGGAAGGCTTCAGAAAATATACATTTATGTGATTCTGAACAGAATCAATATCTGACATTCTGAGTGAGAAGAACTTTCTCCTCAGATGCAGCTTTGAAGTGACATCTCTCACTTTGTATAATGTCTTTAATATAGCCCAAGCTTCTTTCAAGGATTGGGCTTTTCTGATATGACCAATCTCCGTGTCGGAGATGTTAAGGGTGATCAAGGCGAAAGACTTGCCATCCCTGAGCTTCCATTTGGAAATGGCTTGCTTATCGACACTGGGAAATAGCTCGGTTCTAGTGACTATTTCCCAAAGCTCCTTGGCCATCAGAACTACCTTCATCTTGAATTTCCATAAATGGTAGTTCGAACCATCAAGTTTGTCTATCATTAGAGCAGACTGTGATTGCGAATCCATTTGGAATTTCTGGATGAGTGTAATGCATATAGTAGATTAATATGACTGGAAACAATTATAGCAAATGTCTACACTATATCAGAATGGTCATTTTGATAATGTCAGCTCTAAATATGTACTGAAATTAGAGTAAAAGCTCTTATACCATGTTGGGATTCGGTGCTATTCCCGTCGCGAGAGAGAGAAGCGAGGGGGGAATCCTCAGTACATGCAACTACGTCTATCAGATTTAGACATATCAGAATCTGTCTCATTTATGAGGTAAAAACTTTTGAACAAATAAGACGTCAAACTCTTGACGACTAAAAAATTTTAGCATTCTCACAACCACCCATTCTTATCATAATAAGGTGATTAATATATCACAAGAAACTTTGATGTACTCATGGCATTCAAAAATATTAATAAAGCAAATATTGCACTCTAGAAAAATTAAAAGAAAAAACATTTTAATGGTCAAACTCACCTAGGAGTGACACCTTAGCTTTTAGCAAATCATTATAACAGCTTACCACTATCGTGACAAAGCAAAAACATTGTTTGGCGTGGGAGTGCATCATGAAGAAGACAAATTTGCGACCACACGCTTTAAGATTCCCCACTCATATTAAATCTCATAATAGAACAAGGATACATTTTTTAATGCTAAGACATAAGAACAAAAATCATTCAATCATGAATTGGTGAAAAACAAGGATCCATAACTTACGTGGACAAAAGTTTATAATGTATCATGCAGCATGTGTCTGAGCCCAATTACTTAGAGGAGTATAGGGTACAATAGTTATATGAGTTGGAGTGTAGGGTACATGAGTTATAGACAAAATGAAATCATTAAGCAAAATTTTTGTATGGAACCTCTCCAAAGAAGTTGCAATGATCTTCAAGTTGTGGGCTATCTTTATAGGGATGTTGCCCACATGAAGAACAAATTCTGGTCTACCCAAAGACAATTTATCCCTATATGTAGAGCTAGAGGCTAGATTTGTTGCAAACATTGCCTACCAACACACTCCGCTCCCCCCTTGCGTAGTGGGGCAACTTTACCGAGAAGCATCAAGACATGAGCAAGTCTCTCTGGCAAGAATAAGCAACATTGTCGTGAGTTGGTGAGGGCCTCCAATAAGTGGTGAGTTGGTGGGGACCTGCAATAAGTGGTGAGTTAGTGGGAAACTCCTTCCCTCTGTTGGAGGTCAAGAGTTTGACTCCAATCCACCCTTGAGATGAGGGCATACAAAAGCGCACAAAAAAAAAATGAGCGATATTCATTTAGTGATAGGTGGAGTTGGGCTTGCCAACCCAGGTTTCGAATCCCCTACCCATACACTAGGCAAAATCCCCTACCCATTTGTTGGGTGAATACCGTGGCCAAAGGCACCTTAAAGATCAAGAAAAACATCTAGCTACATTGGGCATTGGCCAACATCATCTACCTTCTAGCTTGTGACACTTGGCTCTATCTAGCTCCTATGTTGATTAATACTTTTTGCTATTGAAATTGAGTTTTAAGGTATTTCAAAATTCAAAGCTCTAATACCCCACATATACATACATGCATTGTTATCTCTCAATTTTTGTTTTACCATAAATTTTAAGGGAAAGGAGGGAGAGGGAGGGAGAAGGGAGGGGAGGCTTCCTTTGTCTTCCTTCGTCTGTGTGGTCGACGTTTTTTCCCTTTACTTCTATCTCCTTCATTATCTCTCTCTCTCTCTCTCGATCGTCGTCGTTATCGATTTTTTTCCTGCCTTTCTTTTGCGTCTCCATCTCTCGTCTTTTATCTTGCTTTTCTCTCCCTTATCTATTTCCCCTGCGCTTTTCCACCTCTCGCGTCTGCCTTTGCCTGCAATCCAATCAACTGCTCGTTGATTCAGCTTTCGCAGTCACCCGTTCTTGGAGTCGCAGATAGAGCCTGTTATCGTAAAAAACGATGGGGATTGGGGATTTTGGCGTGGATGTAGTCTGCATGAGGCCAGGCAGCTGAAGCAATTGCTATATGTTTGATTTCTTTGATGATTCTGTGTGTAATTTCGGTTCAGCAATTAGCTTCGTGGTAGATGTTTCGATTTTTGGCGGATATTATTTTGCATCAGCTGAATTTTTGTAAGAGGAAGGTATTATTTAGAAGAAAATGAATGAAAAGTGAAAGGAAATGTGATCTTTCCAGATAATGTTCTCACATGCATGAAGGTAAAGCTCTAGGAAACGCACGACGGAGGACCTGGGTATAATTCTTGCGCGGGTGGTCGATGGATGCAGGAAGGCTGCAAGGCCTAGCAGTTTCACTACGATGCAGCTCTTCCTACTTCCATGTGTCCATTCACGGGCAATGCCATCTCGCTCCCGTTCTGTTGGGATCTCAGAAAGTGTTCTCAGGCAATGCCTTGCATGATTTTACTAATACTTATGGCCAAATTCTGAAAAGAAAGAGCCGGAGGGGAAAACAGCAGGGTGCTACTCAGCTTACTGAAGCAGCTCTTGTGCATGATATTGCCGCTGCAGCATTAGCAGTGGCCACGGTATTGCCAGTGTGCTGGTTCTACCTCAACAGATTGAATCTTTCGTCGTCCCATTCCTCCCTATCTACCTCTTGTTCCACCCGGACGTCTGCTTCAACTTGTAATTCTGGCCTTTTAAATGCTGCATTTGAAGGTGCGAATCCGCCGTTCAAACCAAATAATGGTAGCGAACAATCTAGTACGTCTAGCATGCAATGCCATCCTACAATAACGAGAATTGAAGAACCTTTACAATCTACTCAAATGGTTGAAACTTGCAATGAAATATCGTCATGTGCTAGAGTTAGCGATCGAGGAGCAGCTGTAGGAAAAAGCAGAGTGCATTCTGCACCTTCATCGTCTTCCACCGCCAGGGCCGAGGAAGACCTCATCAACGGAAATGGAAGGAATCAGAACAATCATCAAAACGTGTCTGATGGCGTGGAGGTATGCATTTTGCAGTTTCTATTGCCAGCCGATTATTGCATGTCTTTTCTCGTTTGTTTCGTCAGTAGACAGACACAAACGAGTATTCTTGAAATACTTAGATTTTGGAAGTTAGCTTGCAAAGCCAAATTCCTCAGATAGACGGCAGGAAGAGTTTTATTTGGTCTGGGTACAATTTGAAACACTTATGCATAACCTTTACCAATCTTGCCGTAGATATAGATATTGTGACAATCGAAATGCTTAATGCTCTTAAATTTCAACCGTTTTTTTTTGTATGTTGAAAGGAATCTCTCAAACTTCTTCGTCTATGAAGAGAGCCTAATGAAATGCATGGCTACACAACATTGAAGCATTCTTCTTGCACATTATTGAAGTATGCTACAGTACAATTTGCTAGTTAATTTCTAATAAGTAGATCAAAGTTCAATGCTAAAAGAGCACCACTATCAGGTTTGTAGTTTTACATGTTGTTAGTGTATTTGCTGCTATTTGGACACCATGCAGCAAATAGCTATTACTTATGTGTAAAATTGCCTGCTGGTTTATGAAAGATTCTGCTCAAAGTAATCAGCTTCTCATCATATTCAATATATGTGTAGCTTGCAGACTTTATCGTGGATATGGTACACAAATCAAGGGTCACAAACCAAGACGTGTGTTCACAAAATACTGACAAATCGCAACCTGAACCCCCCCTCTATTTGTCATCGGCAGATACTTCATCTGAGATCGTCGACCTAATGTGGTTAAGCGGATTCAGAGAAGATTCATCTGCTGAGACATTGGCTCAGGAAATGCATAGCCAGCTTGATCCATCTGCCAATTCTGGTCGCTGCACATCAGAAGAGACATTGACACCCACCATATCTGAGATCAGTAATGTGCCAGTGAATTCTACGACACTTGACCAAAGGGAAGAGGTGGAGAATGTGATGATTTCAGATGGGGTTTTGAGGCAATTTAAGGAGACTCCATCTGACGATGACCGATCTGTGCACATGGAGAGAATATTCGGTGCTGGTAATGATTTGATAAAGTACTTTGATAACAGAGAACTAGAATCTAGTTTCAATGACAAGGACATCAAGGCAGAGATGACAGCACAGATCGGTAATGGCGGAGTATCTGACATTCCTGAAAAAGGACTCTACCAAAACACTTCACACAAATCTGCAAGATATACACTTGTCAAGGAAAATGACAGACTTTATGTGCCAGATAATCGTGATACTTCAGTTTACTTAAATGTTGAACTGGCAGCAACAGGCACTCCTTTTCATAGGAGTAGGTTATCATCTGATGCAGCACTGCTAATAACAGATTCCAGCAGGAACCAGATCAGCATGAAGGAAGACTTGAGATCCTCTATCAATTTGGCAACTCAACTCCATGGGGAGCATCATTTTGAGGCTTACTTATCTGCTTATAACCAATTTATTAGGTCTAAAAGGTCTGTGAATTACTTCTATATTATTGTTTAAACAATCCCCAGACCAGATGAATAGCTTAAATATGTCGAAACGATTGGTTGGCTTTTCAGGGAGACAACTAATCTCTGAAAATATGCCTTTGCATTTTTTTTAAAAGAATAACCTGCAATCCCACCCAATAATTAGTAAATAGTCCTGATTCTTATACTTCTGCCAGGTTGAATTTCCTCTGGTGCGTTCTTATGCAAAACCATCTATCCTAGTGAAATGGGTATTTTGGAATTTGTGTCATGTGCAACTCTAAATTTGCTTCCTCCTGTGTGTGTGCATGAGCATTTAGCTTTCATATGGTCGAGTAGGTTCTTGGAGGAGTTATTTCACGGTTGTTTGCAATTTGTTTAACCAAGGATGTATTGTTGCAGACTGACTGAGGCGTTGGAGCTTCTTGAAGATGAGGACAGAAAAGGAATCTTGAACATGGATAAGGCAAGTCCAATGTGAAGCTTTAGGTCTGCACTTAGTCTTATGCAGTGATTGGTACTAAGCATAAAAAAAGCATGGCTAATTCTAAATTAGTCCTGTTTGTTGCAGATCTACCACACAAGATTTTATCAAGTCTGTAAAGACAAAAAAGCTGTAAAGGAGGCTTTTAGATTCACAAAGTTGGTAAAAAGTCCTACGTTGTCAACATTCAACATGCTCCTCTCTGTTTGTGCAAATGCAGCTGATGTAAAAGGTGAGAGATGTCTGCAACTTCTGCAGGATAATGATCTCATTCATGCAAGCACAAAAGTTTGAGATGTCAAATACCATACCTATCTCAGTGCAAATGCAGCTCACTGAAAAAGTTTAAAAAAGTTTTGACATAATTGTACTGGAGCAACATTTACAAATATGATGCCACATTTTTAAAAAGCCAGATCACACTTAACAGTTGCTCCTTACTACCCGCATTTGAATTTTATTGTTCTGTAAACATTTAGTTTTTAGATTCTGGGATGCTACTGAAGGCAGTAAACTTTTTTTCAGGGGCCTTTCATGTGCTGAGTGCTGTTCAAAAAGCCGGCCTCAAGGCAGACTGTGCGCTCTACACTAATTTGATTTCAACCTGTGCCAAAGCTGGCAAAGTTGATCTAGTATTCAAGGCATACCTCAGACCTCACGCCTTCTGATTCCAGATTTTATAGATATTCTTTCATATAATAATATCTATGCTCTGGCATATGTGACTTTGCTCGGTTTCAAGTTGAGTTAGTGATGCTATTTGCGTGCTTGTTCCGTTTTGTTGATTACAATACTCTTGGCTGAAGCTAGGTGTCAGGACGATGTTATCTTTTTCCTTCATGGGTATTCTGTCCTGAATGCTAGCTTGTTAACCTTGGGTTATGAGGATTTGAAACTCTAAAACGTTGGGGTTGGTATTCTAGCAGTCCTAATCCCGGTTTTCTCAGCATGAAACCTGTGCAACATTACATGGATTTCTTTTTGTTATCTGCTTGTACCACTTTCTGCTTGCCTTATGAGATCACAGAAATGTTAATTGTGGCTGTTTTGTTCAGGTTTTTCACGAGATGGAAAGTTTCGGGGTCAAAGCCAACGTCCACACATACGCTGCTATGATAGATAGTTGTGCTAGAACAGGTCAAGTGGCAAAAGCATTTGGATTTTACCAGATCATGACATCAAAGGTGATCATTCATTTTCCTCTTTCAAGATTTTGTCAACAGAGTTTCAGCCTTCAATGGAATCAAATTCAGCGTTGCTGACAAACTTATCTTTGGGATGTTTGGTTTTCAGAATATCAGAGCAGATCGTGTCATTTTTAACTCTCTTATCAATGCTTGCGGTCGCTCTGGAGCTCTTGAGCGTGCATTTTCTGTTTTATCCAAAATGAAAACTGAGAATGTACCAGTGGAACCTGACCATGTTACAATGGGTTCTCTTATAGATGCGTGCAGCCGGGTTGGAGAGGTGAAAGCTTATTTAGATGCGTTTTGATATTAAAAGCTGGAATCTTGATGTCTTTATAAAAGGCTTCATCTATTCGGTGTTCTATCTAGTTTCACATGCCATGCAAGGGTCAATCTGAAACATTTTGAAATCTGGAACAGGTGGAGCGTGCCCTTGATGTTTATAATACCATGAAAGGGATGGGCATCAAGGGGTCAACTGAAGCCTACACCACAGCAATTCATGCCTGCAGTCAAAACAAGAATCTGGAGATTGCAATTCAAATTTATGCAGACATGAAGAAAGATGGTGTAAAGCCCGACGAGGTACTTCCAGATACACCCAACTTCTGAGCTGCTTGTCAAACTTAAGTTGCCACAACGGGGAGATTGGTTCTAATCCATTTAGCTCTCGCAGAAAATTCTCTTTTCCAGAGACTTTCTTTGTTGACATTCTTCCAGGACAGCAAATTGAAACCATTTTCTAGTTCTCCACGTAGCCGAAACATGAATCAGAAAATGAACCAAACTGACATGGTTATAATTTAAAGCACATACGTTGAGATTGTTAGGAATCTGTTTTTGAGCTTATATGAGCAAAAGGTTGGACGGCAAAGCCTTACGGCTCTAGTATTCATTGAAACTTGAAACAGTTTTTCACATAAATATTTGTTTTCAGGTCGGCTTACATGGATCTTCTTCTCTGTTTTCCAAATAATAGATACTATGCCTTCTCTATAGACCTTGAAGATTCCAGTAGCTTCAAAGGTCATTAACCTCTGTCAACACGTGTCATTCTGCAGGTGTTTTTCAGTGCTCTGATTGATGTAGCTGGCAGCACAGGGCAGGTTGAAGCAGCATTTGATGTTCTGAAAGAAATGCAGAGCGTGTCCATAGTCCCTGGAGTAGTTGTCTACAGTGCTCTCATGGGGGTCTGCAGCAAAGTAAGATATTTTATGCTTTTAGCAAACTGAATCCAACAGATTGGCTCTGGGAAAATTTTAAAGAAGTGCATGTTTCTGAGATAAAAGAGCTCTATGGTACTTCAGTAGGTAGAGTGCGAATAATGTTTGATGTATTTATTCCCCCACGTTTGCATCCTTGAATTTTTCAAAGCTCGAAATAATTTGTCAGGAGTACAAACCCTTATTTATTGAGCTTCTTGCTAACAGTATATATTGAATAATTCTAGCTCAAAGTGCTATAACAATAGCATTCAGATGCAAACAACTATGCATTACGTGTGACTGATGATGAGGATCTCTACACTGTCCAGACAGAAAACTGGGAAATGGCTCTGGAACTGTATCAAGAGATGAGAGCATCTGCCTTAGTGCCTACTGTCTCCACTTTCAATGCCCTTCTCACAGCTCTATGTAAGTTATAGTTTTATCTTTCAGTTTTGTGTGTCCTAAAAAATGTACTGCTGGACTGTTCACCAAGAGTTACCCTTCAAAAATGTCTATTGTGTCTATATCCTAGTTGACATGGTTTTAAAATATAATTCATGCAATCTTTTTCAAATTCTACATGGTTGTGAGCTTGATTTTGTTGTATATGCACAATGATCAAGCCAAGAGGGATTTGGAGCACTCTAGGTCATCCTTCTGACTGTGCACACCATCATCCATTGAGCATACACTCTACAAAAGAAGCTTTAAGGCCACCTTTCAGATTTCTTGAAGATCTTTTTACTCTTGTTTGAGGAGAATCCATTTTGTAAACTACAAAGCTAGATTTCATCAATTTACTGTTTTCACGTTTTATGAAGCATGAGAAGAAAAGCAGTAAGACTTGAGTGATCTTTAAACATTGTTACCTGCAAAAATTGGCAAGACGGAGGACTATCGCTAATTTCCCTTGGAGCCTCTTGTTTGTATTATGCATAATCTTTTCTCCATCATAGTGATTGCTTCTAACCATCTAAACCTTGCTTCATTCATGTCTAGTAATATCAAAGGAAACTTTGCATCTATATAGCGCACAGGCAAACTCCCCCAGGTGCTCATGGGATATAGAGGGAGCCGCCACGTGGCGCTCAGGACCCAGGCACAGGGAACCAGGTGCCGGTGTCTGGGAGCCACAAGCCGGTTCCCGGGCTCCGGGTCCCAGGCGCCGGTGGCCTGGGCTGCTGGAAACCGGGAGGGCGCATAGGGGGGCGTACAGCCTCTACGCCCCCTGTGTGTATTTTATCCTCAGGCCTATGACAGCGTAGTACGTTTCTAATTTAAATATAAAAACTGATGAATAAACATGTCTATAGAGAACATCCTAGACAAATAAGAATGAAAATAATAATGAACACTCTAGTCTATCTATAGTCACTAATAGTTAAGAGGTAGAGATGGCAGAAAATTGGAATAGAAGTTGTGGCTTGTAGACGTAGTAGCCTATGACAAGTTAAGTCTGTATTGTAAGCGAGTGGCTGTGCATCGCTGGCTGGCTCTTGGTGCAGGTCTCAGGATTTGTTGATGTTTTGTGTAGTGCGGGGACTGGAAGAGCAATATCTCTCTCTCCGTAGACAATATCTTTTTCATCATTAGTGCGACACGTTTATGATCCTCATATGACATCAAGGAACAAAGTGTGACCGGTTGAGCTCAGAAAGGAAATGATATCTTCCTCTTATCTCAAAATACATCGGAAAATGGAAATTCTAATGCCTCTCTGTCTCCACCCCTTTTTCTTTTTTTTTTTTGCATACATGTTAAGCAACTAATGGTCGTTATATACAACATATACAACTTGGCAATGCCATTTTACAGAGCTAAGCTCCTTAGATGTCACTACAGAGTGGTCGGGATTCGAGCCTGCACCTTTCCAGTGGCAGTCAACAACTCTACCCATACACCCCACTGCGATGGACTCTCTGTTGGAAATTTAGCCCAGTGTTGTCTCCTTGGTGAATAACTAATTTCTATCTCAAGATTCTTCCTGCACGTTTAATGATCTTTGATCTAGGATCAGGTGAAACCTATTTTGGGTTCTATGTCTGCTTATCTAATACCTGCAGGAATCACAACTTAGACAGCCGAACTATTTGAAGAACGGCTACAACGGACTTCCGGCTGATCTCCAACAAAGGGTAACCAATCCCATTATTCTCCATTGTCAAATGTTAAGTTCAACTATTTGAAGACCATTGAAGACTTGGCCATCTTCAAGGACTTCCACAAACTAGCATTTACAACAAGTCTGCAAAAATACATTACTTTTTTAACAGTCTGCAGAAATACACTACGTGTCGCACAGTTCGCACTTTTGCAAAAAATGCGAAGAGAGAGAAAAATCTCGAAGGTCGTCTATTTTGAACGAGGAATGTTCCAGCCATTTCCCAGAAAAAGCGAAGTGAGAGAAAGCCACCTGACGTAAAATGCGAAGTGAGAGAATTTGCAACGTCCTCATCCATGTCAACATTCCCTGGAGGTTGACTATGTACACATTGTATAGTTGTCATCATAAGCCAAATACTTCCAAGTGCAACGGCTTGCCTAATTAGATGACAAACATTTGTTGTAATTAAATACATGGATGCAATCTATAAATGGATCATCTAGGCACACTCTACGTGATGCTCCGTCCATGAGACGAATGACTTTGAGCCTCTTAGTTACGCCGTCATTCTGGTTGTAAACTGTCATTTGTTGTGCTTCAGTGTAATATAGCAGGAATTTTTTATTTATTTGTGTATAACGTAGATGAATGCTTATTGTGATTTGAATGCACTTCATTGCTGTTTGATAACACTTAACACGGACGTCTACGACTCCTCAGCTTCTGAGCAGACGATGGCTGTCTTTGATGCCTGAGGAACTTGCGCTATCATACTGCTCTTTCAATCTATTTCAGAACTGAATTTCTTATTGAATCTAATATTAAGTAATACCTCAAACCATTTCTAATCTCTTCGGTGGACTGTACTCATTCTGTTTTTGTGAGTATGAATCAATTTTTAAGATCATGTTGGGCACCAGAACATTTAAGTTGTGACTACACTTAGCATAAACAATCTATTAGACTGTTTTGCATCTAGCAATCCATTGTAGCACGAGAGCTGTTCCGCAAATATTCCTGCTCTCTTCTCCGCTCGTGTTCTCTATCCTCCTTAGCCCTATCAGATTGGTATCAGAGCCATAGCTCAAATAAACCGAGAGATTAAGTTTGTTCTATTTGTATTACTGTTAACATGTCTCAATTGGTAGCTCTTCGTCTTCATCATCCAACAAAGCTAGAATCATTGACAAGTTCAATGGATCTAACTTCTATATCTGGAAGTTAAAACTCTGGATGATGCTGATAGATAGAGATCTTTGGAATGTAGTAGAAGGTTCTGACCTCAAACCAGAAGATGGTGATCAAGCAAAGGCATGGAAGATTAAAGATCAGAAAGCCTTAGGATGTATCACACTCAATCTGGCCGACTCCCAAATATCCCATGTTACCACGTGCAAAACCTCTAAGGAAGCACTGGATTTATTATCAAATCTCTATGAGACTCATGATGTAACCACTAGGTTGCACCTTAGAAGGAAGTTCTTTACTCTTAGCATGTCTGATTCTATTGCCATCACTTCTCACATCAACAGCTTCAAATCTTTAATGGATCAGTTATCAGCTGTAGGATGTGCTATTCAAGATGATGACACTCATTGGTGGTATGGTTCTGGGTACAGACCGGACACCATACGTTTTCTCTTCGTGGATATTGTGGCTGATTCAGATTTGGCATTGTAGATGAAGTTGCGACAGCACTCTGCAGAGCTTTCAGTTTCTGATCAAATTGGGCTGTAAGTTGTTCCATCTGCTGTTTGTGAAGTTTAGTGATTTGTTCCATTAGCAGATCTTTCGATAGATGTTGCTCGAACCCTCATCTGATCCTTCATCTTCCTCTCTGATAGCATCTTCCATGGCTTCCTGCAACGTAGCATACTGTTCTAGGCGTTTAAGTGCTCTCCTGATACTTCGTGATAATCCAGCTAAGAGCCACATGATCACCGTGTGATTGGGAGTCAGGGCTGTGTTTCACTTGGATCGTAGATGTTTGACCCATTCAATGTAGTCCCGGACCCTTTCTCCTTTACCTATCTTGATCTTGCTCAATAGGAGACATGGGTCTTCCCAATACTTCATTTTAACTCTCGCAGACTCGGTCTTAGATGGAAAATGATCTTCTGAACTCAGTGGACCAGGTTGCGAAGGTTACTTATGGGAGAGTTCACATACATTGGGATTTTTCAGTTTTCTTTGCACTTGGGAACTCTCTTATGGTTTATTGGAGCAAGATGAACTCTTGCAAATTCATTTGTAAGCTAAACTGATCATGAGGAAGCTTCAATAGGAGTGGCGAAGGTTGTTGCAATAGGAACTCAAAATCCTGGGGTCTGCAAGGGTTTTGGTTGGAATTTGCTCTTTCTGAGTTTTTGCCTCTTCTAATTTGAAGCCTTGTAATTTTCTAGGTCCTATAACTGCCAATTGGAAAGTTTACTAAGAGATTTTCTTTTTTCTCTATAACTATACCATTTTCTACTGTTTTGGTCCATTCTTTTGCAAATCTTGATGTGTTGAAGCATCATCCCTGTTATATAGTTGACTTTGTTGGCAAAACATGTTGGGTAGAGAGCTATGTGGGCTCCCTTCCATGCTGCAACTTTGGTGCTATATATGTGTTGACCTTATTTATCACCAACTACCTAGAAGCTTTCTGTAGGGGCGACACTGAAGTTGCATCAAACATGGAGGGCACAACATTTGTGAAAATTTGAGTCCTCATGATAGTCAGCTAGCCCATTCTACAGAAGGGTAATGATGTGCTAACTCACAACTATCCATACTTCTTCATAGTGGCATTGAAAACATCCTTAAGCACCTCCCAGCATTTGATTCATTTACACTGCTCATTCCAGGTCCTAGAAACATGGCTAGTCCATATACTGCAAATATATAAAGATGACGAGAAGGTTGCAATATAAACTTTTAAGAAAAAATCATGTCTTTAGTGAGCTTAAAATTCCACTTAGCAGCAATGCGTCTTGAAGTGATGAAAGTTAATTAAATTAAAAAAGTCTATGCGCATCATTTTTGGATTATGAGGCAGCTTCATGTAAAGGTGCATAACCTAAGGATATCTGAATTGCAAGGTTGCCAAAAGTTAGGACACACAGTACTTTGTTTTTGTCAGACATCATGTTACAACATCATGCAAGAGTGGAAGTAAGGCCACAATTAAAGCTGGCCCTCTTTCTTTTTGTAAGCCTTTAATAGAAACACCCATTTGATGTGGACAAGATAACATTGACCTAGGAATATGAGCATTAAAATCATTGAGGATTGAGATTTCTCTTGATTTGATGAATATGAAAAATTCGAAGATGCGCTGCCTTCTTCTGTCTGTTTCTGGAATATGACATAATTTTTTAAGTTGTGATGAAACCAAGCTAGCATAGTTGAAGCTGAAAAATATAGATATGCTTTTTGCAAAACTAAGCGTTTGAACTAAAATCATATGAATGGTTATGTATCAATTTATGGAAGTTGTTCCAGCTGATGAAAGCAAAATTTTCTGTGGCTATTGTGCAGGCAATGCAAAACAACTACGACGATCTCTTGATGTATTTCAGGAAATGAAGCAGACAGATAGTGTCCCAAATGAAATTACGTACACTATACTGTTGAAGGCTTGTGAAAAGTAAATGATTTACTCTCTCTCAACTTGCTTTGGTTGCATAAATCTAGCACTTTATGGAATCAAAGCACGCTTTAGATGTCAGTTAGTAGAGTTGACACAGGAGTCGTGGCTGTCCAGGGAAGATGATGCAGATGCTGGCTTTCAGCTGTATTTGCGTGCAACTTCAAAGGGTGTGATTCCTAATGTACAAATATGTAGTAGTATCATTGGTGAGCTTTATCTCCCTTTTACAGACCAGATTGTTTGTTCGAAGGTTTTTCCAGCCTCAATAAACTCAAAATCTGATGGAATGTATACTCTGCTAGAGGTTGTGTCTCCTTTCATCATGCCCGTATCTCAATATAGTCATTGGAGCTACCAAAATCATCCATACAGCAATACATGTTCTAAGGCTATGAATGTGTTATACAGGTCTCTGCCTGAAGAGGATAAGAAAAAATGCACCTCCTCCCCCATATGCATGCCCTCTTGGACCACTGCATACTGTAACAGGAAAAGAAGAGGCTCATGAGCAATGGTATTTTGTCTTTTCTCTCCTCTTCTCTGTAGTACTGCTGAATCTGTTTTTAATTATCTAATCCCTCCTTTTTTCTACTGCTTCACTGCTTTATATTTGAATGAGCAAAAGTTATACCGTTGTCATTGAGTTGCTTCCCTGGACATTGTACGTTTTCCTCATGATCTTACTTGCTGTATTATTTTCAATGGGAGAGTCACACTGTCATAGTAGACGTTCAAAAATCTTGTAGCATCCTGTGTTTGGCAAACAATCTTCTGATCACTTCTATACGCACTTTCTGTATCCTATAGACTCCCTAAAAGATTACAATCTGGTGATAGGTGAAACTTGAATGGATGTTTAAGTCAAAGAAAAGCATGCCTTTTGGAGACTGTTTTAAGCATCTCATGCTGTTTGTAAGGTTTTCTTGTATCAGAAAATTTTGAAAACCTATCTTCATTGCTTGGATTTTCACTTGCAGGGCCTCATGGGCTCTTGCTGCGTACCGTCAGACAATCTCAGCAAGTGCCGTTCCCACAATCAAGCTATTTTCTCGACTTTTAGGATGCTTGCGCATTCCTGTAATTATGCCACCTAAGGGTTTGTACGCCAATGGTGGCATTTTTTCTGCTAGTGGTATGCAGAGTTCAAGCAAGCACTCCATGATGGAGGGGTTTGGCATGTATGATCCTCGAGCCTTGACTCTCTACGAGGTTTGTTGATTTCTTATCCAAAAAATTCGATCTATTAAATTGCACTGTTAGCTTAAGATATTCATGAAAGTATAAATGTCTAAGTAGAATACACGGTGTGTAATAGAAAACAAATGCCCCTTACATGGCAAAGTCAAAACTTCCTACTACTTTTTTGCAAATCTCCATCCTTTCTGGGTGTGGTGTAATTGGACCTCAATGCATAACCTTTTTAATTTCTGCATCAGAAGTTGTTTTGCTCCTAGTGGACATTATCATGAGTTCCATCTATCAAACTGGTAGGCTTCCCTTTAGATTCTTTCTTGGAATTAATGTTTTCACTGTCAATTTTGCAGGAAGCTTCAGCCCTTGGCGTAGTTCCTCACTTTTCGTACACTAATGGTCCCATTATTTTGGATGCCCAGACAATGCCTAGTTTTGCTGCAGAGGTTTCATTTTGCTGTCCATGACTTTTTCAAAAGTTCTTCTTTTGCAACTGCAATGCTTGAAATATCTGTTGTTATCTTTTCACGTCTTTTTCATTTTTGATATGCTGACATATCGAATTTGCTCTGTGAAACTTTAGACAAACAAAAGAGCATAATAGGATTTCCCCCATCTATGCTATGAACAACTTTCAATGGGAAATGAATTAAGTTTGTCACTTGGGCCCTGTGGGTGGTCTCTGTGCAGTTGAGATTTCATGTCTTTTTGTGGTGGTGAGTGTTAATTATGTCACATGTGTAAATTTTTTTGGCTTAAGTTAGCGAATAACCTTTGTAAGTGATGTATAGGGATCTCTGACAGCAATTGGCGATAGCTCCTTGGAGCATATAGCCTAATTATCAAACCAATAGTAGAATTGCTCTTTAAGCGGAGGTGAAAAATTCCAGCACGTAAAAATCAGTTGTCCAGATAGAAACTCTTGTGGCGCTCTTGGCGAGATAATCATATTTCCTTGTAGCACATGCAACGAGCATCCCATTCGTATTATCTTTGTTAAAAAAAGTTTTATTAGAAGGGTGTTCTCTGTCTGGAGCCTTGAACGCATGTTTTTTCTGCTAACTACGTGTTTTTTTTTTTTTCCCCTTTAGACACCTGATGCTTTTTCCTTGCTATGGTATCAAATAACTTGATATTCACCCTGGTAATTAAATATTATACGCCTTCGCATTTTAATCCTTGAAGGAGAAACAGCTTTGTATCTCTGGAGTCTCTTTACATTTAGAAGTCAACAAAATGAGACGTATGATAATTTGACAAAAAGCACCCTATTATTGCATGCAGTATGTTAGCAATAATAGGGTGCTCTTTGGCTCATGCATTGGTTCTCATGTTTAGAAATGTTCTTCTTTTTCAGGTTTGTGTTTTAACTATTCTTAAAGGCCTCAAGCATCGGCATGCTGCTGGTAAGTGCTGTTGCCCAAGGTGTGATTTCAATAGAGCTTGCTGCAGTACTCACAATTATTTACAGTGCTAATCCATCAGCTGATCTGTGCTAATCAGCTCCTATCAATCTCACCTCCTGTCTATTATAGGAGCACGGCTTCCTTCCGTTATTATCAAACTGGATGTTGATGGGATGACACTGGTTACACCAAGTGGCAACACAAAGCTTGTCAGTACTTGTAGCAGGTGAACGCTTGTTAATAGCAGTTAAACATCTTAGTTATGCTGGTCAGCGGGGATCTTGTTGAACATGTTGATTACGTTCAATGCGATGTAGCTTATTTTCAGGTCCAATGTTTTCCCTTTCCACATAGTTGAGTCCAATTTCGACATAATTACGATCTTATTAGTTTCTCAAACATCTTTTCATTATTCCATGGCAGTCAATGATGTCATGGTATGTTATGATGTACAAAATCTACAGATAAATCTACCCAAAAGTGTAAGTGCCACTCGTAGAATATTACAATAACAATATTTTAAGTAAATTACCTAGGTGGTTTATTTTCTCTATTTAAAAGTTAAAGATGCGAACTCACTACATATGATCGTCCATCATGACAGAACTGGTCAGGCTATTCATGCCTTGTTGAAGAGATTGAAATTGCTCCACAATGGTTATGCAAGCGCAGGGAGACTACGAATTACTGGTAAAGCTGTTGAGAAATGGCTCAAACCTTCAAAAGAAGAAACCATAAAGCCTTTTCTTCAATTGCAGGAGTCTCTTGCACTTTCATCAGTTTTGGGAAAAGGCATTTTGGAGCAACAACGTGCCATACGGATGGCGGAAATTTCCCGGTCAGCACTGGACGTGCGACCTGTGCTTTCTCGAAATGGAGCTAGCATGGATGAGACAGAAATTAATAAGTCAAAGACAACAAGAGAAGTTACATCAGCTGAAATTACCCATAATAATACAGGGGATAAAAGCCCATAAAGCAGTCAATGTTGCAGGTCTTCTGCATACTTGCTTGAGCTAGTCAACATTCTAACTGGCCACAGAGTAGCCTGATGCGACATTGTTGATAGCAGCCAAAAAAAGAGTTCATATCCACCAAGTTAAAACATAATGGTGCTCCTGATTCATGGAGAAGCACACTATTTGTTGGTCGCGTGCAGGAGGCATTGCCAGACTATTCTACGTCTGCAAAGGCTGCATTGTTGGAAGATGTGGTCATATTCTGCTATAGTTCAACAATGCATAGAGACTGGTTCCTGATAATTCTACTGCCTCATACCTTCTCAGAGGTTTCAAATGTGATGATTCTTGAAATAAAGGAGGTCATATCACAGCATGTTCAAACCCAACACAAGCCCTGTTGTATCATGAGAAGCAATATGTTAATACATACAAGTGAGCTGTAATGGTCTTGATTTACAGCATCAACTTACGTCAATCTATTTCCTTTCATTTATGCTATTGCAACAGAGGGCCTACAAAGCTACATCTTTCATCCTCATTAGTTACTGCTTTTACTCTTTATCGGGTTTGAAAGAATCTTGTGGTTGCCATATTCTTGACTTATACGAAGTACCCGTCCCTAATACCCATTAAACTCCTTCATAAACCTTAATGAGAGTGTAGCTGAATGTCCAGGTTGGCTTGAATTTAAGTCTCTTATAAACGCATGCAATTTACTTTGTTCCCCTGCGGATTGTAACTTGTAAGAATGTGGTGACTAAAGAACTTAAATACTATCATACACTAAGCTGAACAATATTAATGTACATGATTTTCAGTTTTCTTAAGATTGAAAGTTGCTTTTCATAGCATGCTGCATCCACATTTATTGCACTCAATATAGGTTAGTATTCAAGAAATGTCTTTCAAAATTATTTGGAAAGTTTTATTGAGCCTCTTATCAAGCAAATCTCATTTGCGTGGATAACCAAAGTCCGTGTAAACCAAGATGATAAAATATCAAAAGGCTTGGTATCAAGATTTTACCAATCTATTGATGCCCATGGATATAATTTTATTTTTTTGTATCAAGAGCCAGGATATAATTTTTTTTGGGACCCTGGCGCTATAAAGAACCACTGGGTAGGACATATTTGGTAAATACATATATACCCATACATATATGCACCAAATATTGTGTAGATACTTGCTAGATATGACCAAATACCTATACCATTGATAATGGGAGGGTATCAAAGAAGTACCTATTTTGCTAACTAAAACCTTCTATTTAGAAGTTTTCAAATTTGATAAAACTTGGATTCAATGGTTCCTAAAAAAAAGTAAAGAGTCACTTGGTGTATACCTATAAAAGGTTTTTTTTTAATGATAAATTGAAGATTGAAGAATTTTCAATCCTAGAGCTAACTTTGTGACAAATTGATCACAATATAGTACAAAGCTTTATGTCAATATGTTGGATTTTTTGGAACTTTTCTCATACATAGAAATGCTTCCTGGTTTCCAAGGGGAGGCTCGAACCTGAGACCAAAGAAACTCTAGATGTCAAGCTAACCAACTGAGCCAACCCCGTTGGAGCCATACATAGAAATGAGATAGGAAGTCCATAAATCACATGACACAGGAGAAATGCCTCCTTTTTTAATGATGGATGGGAGAACCCATCAATGTGCAAAAAAAGGTAGTACATGAAATAATAATGCCAAATGGAAAACGTAATTAAGCTAATATGCTTAATAGAACATAAGGCATCAAAATAATTACTCAAAGTCTATTGTGTGATGTAGCTATAGTAGTGTCACTAATAGATAATGCATGAAGCTGTGAAGTGGCCTGTCATGTCCACAACTATTCTCAGATTAGTTATCATGTTAGGAGGTCAGTAGGCCTACCTTGACTCGTAAGTTAATTATAATTATGAGGTGTTTATATGGTCATCATTAATGGTTGGAGGCCTAAACTGAAAATGGTGGACTTTTATGGGTCTATCAGTGAGTCATAGGGGAACTGAATGGCGTGGTCCAATTAGGCTGCAGAGGTGTCCAGTGAGGTGTCACAGTGCAGTACTAGTGGTGCATGGGCCATGGAGGGTATAAGTATACCCATTGGGCTCTCACTAGTGTATGCTTGATTGTTGTAATTGTAGCAGTATACTGCTGAAGTGATATCTCTCTTCTATTGAGCATTGATTGGTTGATCCATAGCTTGGGGACTAGAATTGTTCGATCTAGAATTGGTTGGGTAATTTTGTCCACCATCTGTTTCCTTTTGTTTGATCCTCGATGGAGGTCTTCATAGTGGTATTAGAGCCAAGGCTAGGACGAATTGCTGATGGAAGCACACTAGAGGAACCCAGGAATTGGTGTGAGGATCTTGCATGGTGGGGTCCTAATTCTTGGAGAAGAATTAGGGTCACATCTAGCTTGTTTGATCCAAAAACTCAAGAAAAAGCTTGCCAATCGTATCTATTTGAGATCTAGACACTATGCACATTGAGTTTTTATAATCCAAATGCAACCAAATAAATTTCTACTTGTTTCTCAACTTGAAGGCCATACTACAACCTATAGTACACACGTGTGGGCTTGTATTTCAGTGTTGGTAAGGTTTAGTTTTGAGGACCAACGCACGTTGTTCAGGTTTAGAGAAAGAAGGATCCATCTGCCCTGAAGTTAAATATTCAGTAATTTCCTTAGCCCATACAGGTGTAGAGTCAACTTGGAAAAGGAGTGCATCTGGTATATCATCGTTGACGCCTTGATCAGGGGTAGGAAGGTTAGGGATTCGGGATAGATGGTCTGCTAAAAAATGTTGAACTCCCTTACAAACCACGATCCTAAACTCAAATTCTCTCAATAATAGGATCCATCTAGTAATACGGCGGGTGGTGCAGGTCTTGTTGATGAGATACAACAGTGCTTGATGATCAGTGAAGAACGCAAAGACTTTTCCTAGAAGACAATGGCAAAACTTTTGAACCACATATATCATTACCAAGACTTCACGTTCGGTAGTGGTATAATTGACTTCGGCATATATCAATTGTCGACTAAGAAAACAAATTGGGTAGTCCTTTTTGAATTCTCCTGGTTGGGTGAGCACTGCTCCAATGGCTTACTTGGATGCATCGGTATGCACATGGAATTCTTTTGAATAATCAGGAGCCCGGAGGATGGGTGCATTGGTAAGGGCTTCTTTGAGTTGATTAAAGGCGACGCATTGTTCATCCGTCCATTTGGGAACTACAACTACATTTGTAGATTAAGTGTGCTTTGTTAGCAAAATCGAAAATAAAGCACCAATAGTAGTTGGCGTGGCCAAGGAAGGAGTAAAATTCACGTATCATACGTGGTTCCGGTAGATTTTGAATGATGAGGATCTTTTCAGGGTCAATGGCAATGCCATTTTGTGAGATAATATGTCCTAACACAATACCATGGGTTACCCAAATCTGGCATTTTTTAGGATTAAGAGAGATATCGAAGCGTTGACATTGGATAAAAAAAAAATTTGAGCACAGACAGATGACGTATTTCTTCGGAATGTGCTCCTAAATCATCCAAGTAAACTTCTAAGGTATTGCCCATCTGCTGAGAAAAGTCCGCTTGCATAACACGTTGGAAGGTGCTAGGAGCATTGCAGAGACCAAAAGGCATGACTTTTTAGCAGAAGGTTCTCCATTCTGTGGCAAAGACGATTTTGTGTTGATCCTCTTTAGTGATTTGGATCATATTATATCCGCTAAAGCCATCTAAGAAGGAGTAAGCCTCATCTCCTGCTAGATTTTCTAAGATGGATTCTCCGAAAGGTAATGGAAAATGATCGTGTTCAGTGACGGCGTTAAGTTTTTTAAATTCAACACAGATCCGGAGTTTTCCATTTTTCTTGGGAACGATGACAATTGGGGAGACCCACTCAGTATGCTCAATTTCATAGATAAATTCCACATCTAAGAGGCGTTGTAATTCTTCTTTGATCTTGGCCTTATAGATGGGATTGCCTCTGTATGGACGACTCATAGTGGGCCTCGCACCCGGTTTAAGCGGGATACGATGCACAGCTACTTGGGGTGAGACGCCTTTCATGTCTTTATAGGTGCAGGCAAAGATATGTGGATATTTTCGCAGGAGCTTTTCAAGTCGTCTTCGTTGTTCACGATTGAGATGAGCTCCAACGTGCACAAGATATTCGTTGGTTTCATTTGGCTCACTCAGGGAAAGGGTTATGGTTTGTGCAGGGCCTTCGTAGGGTGAATTACCACTGGGCTCACGTTGAGCTTGGGGTAATTTGATTGTGACATCCTTGATCGTATAGTCCTTAAAGTATGTAGGAACATCATGGGCTGGAGATTCGAGGGGGGCCTTGCCTTTATCTTGCCGAGATGGTGCTTTTTCGGGGACTGGTGTAGGGCTAGAGGCAGTCTCAGAAACTTACCAAACAATGGTGAGGTCACCTGGTGGTTGAATTTGAAGTGGGTTTTTCATTTTCTTTTTCATAGTATGACCACGTGGTTGAGGTTTTGGTGGTGGAGAGACAGTTGGTATGTCATGGAAGATCTCGTCATCAATTTGAAAGATAGTCTCCTCCTCACAGAGATCCCATGGATAGTGTGGGCATTTGGGACGGTAGAATTTTGTCTCAGGTTTTTCAATTGCAATCTTGGCAACGGATTCCACCTTGGAAGCATGTTGCAGATAGGTCTTCGGGGGAAGTGCTTCCATATAGTTGAGGATCTGAATATCAGAAATGTCCATATCTTCTGGGCAATTCTGAATTCGTAAGACGTTCTCATCATCAATGAATAAATTGTCTGATTCATTAGTAGGTAGCCATGCAACATTTAGTAGCTCATCATGGTGTGGAAGAATATCAATAGAATTGATATTGATGATGGGTGTATCCAGATCAGGTAATTGGTCGTGATCGATCGGGTGTGGAGAGGTACAATTATCCTGATGTTGAGCACAGTAATCGACATTCACACAATCAATGGTAGCTAGACTGTGACTCCAGTTTATGATATCAGTAGATTTAACATAATGACCTTTTTCGTGGCTGGACTGGTATGGCTCAAATACTGAGCTGGTGGTTGAGGATCCCTCGTCATGGATGCGTGCAGGTTTGAGTTTACTTGTTGAGTCAATGGTGACAGAACTGTCATGATTTCCAAAAGTGACTCGGCCTTTGCTCCAGTCATGAACGACTCATGCATTGGTGAGCCACGGACGACCAAGTAGTAATTCATAAGAATAGGCATTATTGGGAATATCAAGTACTACAAGATCAACAGAAAACTTGAGACCTCCTAGTTTGATCAGCACGTGCAGAAGGAACCTGGTAGGTCAGACCACACTTTGATCAGCCATCCGAAGCTGACAAGTAGGTTTGGCTAGCTTGTCTCTCAGATTCCATTCCATCATGAGGGATGTGGAAATGATATTAACCCCGGAACCTCCATCGAGTACCACTAAAACTTCACGAGATTGATGATGGGTAGCTGAGATTTTGATGTTGTAAGGGCATTTCAGGCAACTCGTCGATAGTGGTGGTGGTATTGGATTGGATCTGTTGTTTCCACTGGCCAGCATGCTTCCAGAGTATGTGGAAGGGAAGAGTGACATTGGCTTGTAGTAAATCTCTCCAAACTTCGATATCTTCAAGGGTTTTGCTTTCAAAGAGCTTGTGAGGTACTTTATGGGAAGAGGAAGACCGTTGGTCGGCATTGCAGATTTGCTGGCGATACTCATGATGCAGCCGAATTTTTTCAGATGGGTGAGGGTAAACTATCGGGGTTGAGTCATCACTTGGAGGAACAGCCTACAGTTGAGTTTTGTTGGGTGCAAGTGTAGGGGCTTGGCGTTGGGTTTGTGCCCGAGTCAAGACCCAAGCAGGATGTGTTTCGATTGGTAAGGTTTCTACTTGCACTAAACAGACACGAGTGGCTGGCTTAGATCGGGATGGGCAGTCCTTCACGTGATGTTCAATACCGCAGTTTTCACAAGCTGGAGGAAAGCGGAGTTTATTTGGGTAGCGAATACTAGGATGTTTACCTGCATAGATAAAGCATGCTCGTATTGCGGGTAGTTGATGTGCGACAAAGACAGCTTGGTTTGGATTGTAAGCTTGGGCATTGGGATCCGCCGGTTGAGCATTAGAATTATCGGTATAATAAACAACCGTTTCAGTAGAGTATTGCGGTTGAGTATTATCTTCCACATAGTAGGTGGCCGGATCGATGGTATTCGGATCAAGATAATGGACAGCGTTTTGTGGGGCAATTTGGTTAACAACAAACTGTTGACGTGGGGATGGGCATTGATTTGGTGCAGGTGGTCATGGTTGGTAAACCCCTAGTCGTGGCACAGGTTGTTGTGGCGGGTAAGGGCGATAAGCTCGATAAATGGTGGGTCTGGTGGCTACTGGGAAATGATTTTGCAGTTGAGGGCATTCATTAGCAGTGTGATGTTGTGAGCAGATTGGACACCAAGACATTTTCCCTTGCTAGAAAGGATTTCTCAGCAATCTATTTCATGGCGGTTTGGAAATCAGCAGTGAGTTTATCCATATGAGATTGTTGAGCTTTTTGCCAGGTTTCCATTTGATGTAGAAGTTCAGAAGACTGAGCAATATTATCAGACTTCGGGTGATTAGGACGGTCCGGATTCTTAGATTTCTTTTCATGATGGTCAAAGTCATCGTCTTCGTCTTCTTCATGGATAGCATCGGTCATCACATCTTTAAGTTGATCATAAAGGTCAACTGGTTTGAGTTCACGATGGATGTTTTTAGGCAATCCAACTAAAAATAGTTTTATGGCCATTCGTTCAGTGATATTTTCATCAACACATTCTACTTTGAGACGTTTAAAACGCTCAATATAGTTTTGAATAGACTCTTCGCGACGCATCTTGATATGAGTAGTTTGAATGAACGGGCTCTGAGTCAGTTTAGATGGTTTAAAATGCTTGATGAGAGCGTCCTTGAGGGTGGTCCAAGAAGCAAGATCAGGAGCTTCGAGATTCAAGTAGCACTCCTTGGCGGTGCCATAGAGTACCATGGGAAATAGGCGAAGATTTTCAGTTTCAGAGGTATCTCCATAAAAACGGCATGCATTATCAAAGTCTTGGAGAAATCGGACTGGGTCAGATTCGCCATCGTACTTTGGTGCATCGATACGTGGAATTCTTTGTTCTATTCGTGGAGGAGTCGGATTAGAAGATTCAGCACAGTCACGAGACATGATGCAAAATACAAATGAGCAGGGCAGGACTATACTTGGCAAAAAGGGCAGTTTGCTTGTAGAATGGATAGTGTAGGACAAAACCTGGTCTTTCTGGTGGTGATAGAATTCGCGGACAGGCTGACAAATCGTGGAGGGGCCGGTAAAGCTAACTGTAATACTCGCAAATTCTGAAAAAGATTTCTGAATGTCAGAATAGCGATTTTTTTTAGATTTTATGGAAAAAAATTTGCAGTTTCAGAATTCGAAGGTAGGACAACAAAATCGTGCTCTTTGAGAACGAATTCTTAGGCTGGATGGTGAATTCTAACAGAGAGTTATGATTAGCAGATGGGGAATATGGAAAAAAATGTGATTTTTTGACAGTAAACGGGCAAAATTTGTGAGATAGAATTCGCGGAGCTGCTGGAGGACTGATCTTGATGAGATCTAGCCTCAATGAAGCCGGCGAATTCTAGGACAAGGATTTGGGTGAGAAATAAGAGATTTTGACAGTATATCAGGCTGTTTTCTCAAAATTTGACTGTGGTCAGAATTTGCGGAGGTGATAAAATAAAAGATCAGGGTCTGTTAGGGCTGCAGACAATTTGGCAAATTCTGATATACCTTTTTGGTTGTGAAAAAGGTCACTTGGGTCACTTCTTTCGAAGAAAATGCCCAAGTTGACTCTTTTGTTGCTTCCCCCCGATTTGAGAAGTTGCTCCGCAGCTCGTGTAGGATCTGGAGAGATGACGCGTGCTGTTTGTTGGTAGATAGAGACAAGCACACAAGCAAACATACAACACGGAAGCAAAAACAAAAGAAAAAGGAGAAGAAGCTAGGTAAAAAATACTTATAAAGCGGCCAACGGCGCCAATGTTGGAAGTATTTCTAGTGTGTGTGGTGGCTAGATCTACTTACGGGTGTAGTATAGAGATGTAGAGATTTGTCCACTTTTTAAGTTTCTACGAAGTTTCAAACAAAAATGCGAAAATAAGAAGTAATGACGGAAGCACTAAGGCTTACCCAACTAGTGCTCAAAACGGAAATGAAACTATCTAAGGTGACAAAATACAAACCCTTGCTAAGGCTTACCCAACTAGCAAGGTGATTAATCTAAATTCTACTTAACACCCAAAGGGTAATAAAATGATATTGCGGCTAATATTAAGCAAATAAGCACTAAAGAACATGCCACAATAAACCGATGAAAAGGAGGCAAGAGGAGGCCCGAGCACCTTCCCTCAAGCTATGCACCTTTCCAAAGGGAACACAAATGACATAGAATGATAATTCTCCAAAATAGAGAGCAAGATAGCTTAATCTCAAAAGTGTTGGTTACAATGCAAATACCTCTCCTTTTATGGCAAGGAGGGTGTCTACTAACTTATGGGACTAATATGTTTCTAGCCTTTCAAGAACTTCTAATTTAGGATTTAGAACTTCAAATTTTTTAACTTAGGAAAACTTAAGATAAAATATTTCTAATCTTAAGTTTCCTAAGTCTAAGTTCTAAATCTAAGTTTAAGCTATGCTTCTACTCATGGACTTACAAAACACATGCCATGGCTTGAAGTTTATTGACAGATACTCATACGTGGTCTTACAAAACACATGCCACGGAGTTTTATTATTATTATTTTTATTTTCTCTGTGTTAGCACAAATGCTAACAGGAGAGAATTAAAGTAAAAGTAAATCTACTGTAAATCTGTACTGTGGGTCTAGTCATGTGACTAGGACTAGTGGCACTCGTGACGAGGCAGCCGACGGGACACGCGTCTCGTTAGCAACCCGGGTCATGCATAGTTGCCACAAGAAGTTCTATATGTATAGTGTTTGAAGTTTTTGAAATATAGTTTTTGCTATGTGGAGCTTGGAGAGTGCTTTTTATTGAATTTTTTTTTTTGTGTATCCTTATCTGTGATCCTGCGTCCCTTGAATTCTAACTCAAACTTCATGGGAAAAAATTTAGAAGCAAACATTGTCATTCCATTGAACATCAACATTATAATTACATACAAATTAAACAAATCACAATCAGTCCATGATCATGATATATATATATATATATATATATATATATATATATATATATATATATATATATATATTCTCACAAGTGAATTGTCAACAAATCTATCTTGGGAATTTTTGGTACAACACCTTCCATGAAAATTCTAGCCAAAACTACTTCAAATACTAGTATTTTCATTCATTCTTTCCAAATATGATGATAGATGGCCAATATTTGGTACTTATCTTTTTATATCTAAAGTAAGAGAGAGAATCCCATTAGTTGAAATTTTGCCTCTTTCATGATCATGTGTGTGTAGCTCACATGAACCTAAAAAGTGTGATATATTTCTATTGCTAAAAGCAAGACTTATTAGAAACTTGATAATTTGGGATATTGTAAACATAAGAAAGTTGTCTTTTAACAATGTATTTGTCTTCACAAGATTTTGCAAACTGTGAACAAGTGTAATAAATTTTGAATCTTGCACACAACTCACAAGTAGCATTGGTGGTCTAGTGGTAGAATAGTACCCTGCCACGGTACAGACCCGGGTTCGATTCCCGGCCAATGCATTGTATCTTTTATTTTTCTCTAGAACTTCCTTTAAATTTCATATTCACACAATATAAAAGCTACTAGAACCTCACAAAATCAACAACATACCTTTATTTGTAAATTATTGCAAAAGACCATATTTAAATATATGGTAGTCTTCCTATTTCATTATTATGCACCTAATGCTTCTCTTCTATTTAAATCATTGATTTTACATATATGATACTTTGTTTGCAAGCACCAAAATTTTGAAAACAAACAACTTTTCTAGTAGTATATTGTGACAAGATTCGGTAGTTTCCCTGTTAGGTACATCATTGCTATTAAGAGAGGGAAAAAAAATGTAGCTCTAATTTAATATTTTAAGTGCATGACTCGGGTGAACTCTACTATATAGACAACCCTAGATAACTTGAGTGGCAAAAGTCTCCTTATCATTTGTTAGCATTCTATTTCTTTTTAGTTAATTTTTTGAAAATATGAACTATATGATATTATATTAGCTACCAACATAGTTCCAAGCTATGCTCTATATTACACGTAAAAATTCATGGGAAAAATGCATCTACTCTTACTTTTTCACATTGTAGAGAAAAAAAATTGTTTCTTCCAAATGTTTCCTCAGAATTTTTAATAATATACACTATGTACAGTTGTCACAGAAGCCATATACTTCCAAGTACAACGGCTTACCTAATTAGGTGACAATCATTTATTGTAGTTAATACACGGATGAAATCTATAAATAGATCATCCAAGCACATATTGTGGGTTGCTCCGTCCATGAGACGTATTATTTGAGCCTCCCAATTATGCCGTCATTTTTTGTTGTAATTGCTATTTGTATTGTGCTTCAGTGTAATATAGCAGCAGCTTGTTGTTATCTGTGTACAACGTAGATGATGGTTGTTGTGATTGAATGCATGCGCTTGTATACTCACTCTGATCAGAACACGGACATCTACAACTCCTCAATTTCTGATCAGACAATGGCTGTCTTTGACGCCTGAGGAACTCGCGATATCATACTGCTCTTCCATTTATTTCAGAATTATACTTCACATTGAATTTGATTTCAGTACTACCACACACAAGCCATCTCTAATCTCTTCGGTGGATTGTACTCTTGTTTTTAGAGAATGAGTTAATTTTAAAGATCCCGTTGGGCAAAAACACATAAAACTGTGATTATCTTTAGCATAAACTGTCTATTAGATTGTTTTTGCACCCAGCAGCCGATTAGAATGGGAGAGCTGTTCCGCATTATCTATGCTCTCTTCTCCGTTCTCGTTCTTCCTATCTCCCTTGCCCCATCAGTCATATGAGAACTAGATCCACTATCTATTCACCATACTTTTCCATCTTCAAAACTAGAAGAAGAGTACATTGACATCATGAGAGATCCTTCTTCATAACTCCATTCTATCTCACCTTCACTCTCTTTAGTAAGATTAGCTTGCTTGAGGAACACAATTAGAAGCAAAATGGCCCTTCTTACCACAAAAAAAGCACTTATTGTAGGATTTCCAATTTGTTGATATTTGTGATGAATCCTCATCATTCTCCTCCTTTTGTTTGTCCGTCTTGAAATGTTGATGATGCTCTTTGCTCCATCCCCTTGGCTTGTCCTTTGAGAAGTAAGCCTTAACCTCTCCAGCATCCTTCAAGAAAAGTTGATTGACTCTCAATAGCTTGTTCTCTTGCCTACAGTCCTCAAAAATCAGAACTCCTTGTAGTGCCTCCAATCTTGGAAGCTCCTCCTTGATTGCATAAAATTGAACAAGGTTGTCAAATTCATCCTTCAATTCATTAGGATCACTTGCACTAGCTCTCTTGGATTGAGGTGGTCTCCTATGCAAGCAAGCTGATGAAGATCTTTCACTCTCAAAACATAATTTGAGACACTCTCGTCACTCTTTTGGAACCTTTGAAAGATTTGATTTCTTAGTGTGAGCAACCTAGATGTGTTCCTTGCCTCACAAATGGACTTTAGTGTGTACCAAGCCTCCTTGGTCGAGATGCATGAGCCAATCTCCCTCAACACTTCATTAGAAACATTCATCTTGATGATATATAGGGCCTCCTGGAGCACTTGAGGCTCCTCCTCAAGTCCTAGCACAATATCCATCACATCTTGGAATACCAAAATGGACTCCAAAAATATTCTATCTTCTCACTATGGGAGCTTGGAATACATAGCAAATTCAACTTCCTTTGTGAAGTAGGTGGATTTCCAGCATGTAATAAGGAATTTAACTCAGCCTTTTTGCCCTAAAATGAAACCCTAGTCTATTTCCTAGAGTCATGCTTGGTAGATAGCTAGTTGGTCAATTTTCACCTTAAATCTAGGACTTAGGTCCTATAAACTAGGAATCACTACCAAAATGACATGACCAACCCTATGGACTTGATCTAACCTATAGTAGGGTAGGTTTCCCACATGGCTCCATGGCCAATAAAGATTGATGTTGTTTGACCCTTGGGTCAAATTTTGGACTTTTTGACCTTGGATCGGATTTTGACTGTTCGGTCATTGGGTCAGATTTTTCATGAGATCAGCAGTGGTTTGACTGAAAGCAAAACATCCAAATACTCTGATATGGTTGAGTGATGGCTTCAATCCTATCCATACCTCATAAGATATCTTGCCATTCAGGGCCTCTAAAATGGATCGATTTTGAAGGTAGTTGTTGTAGTAACAACTTCTATCCAAAACTTCTTTGATTCTAAACTTAACCACTTATCGTTACAGAATAATCCTTGTACAATGTTACAAAAGGTGCCTGTCAGGGCATTGACTTCATTGGATGTCAGTTGATCAGTGCATTGGATGCCTCAGTTAATCTTTTTACAGTCCCACAGAATGTAGTCGTTATTTTAATAGTATGTGAGTCAAATTTCTAGTTAACAGTATCGAAATTTACAAAGACTCAAAAAATAACAAAGACTCAGAAAATATACACTGACTTGAAAAATTACAATGACTCGAAAAATTATGGATTTTCTGAGTTGATACCGTATCAAAAAATTCTTATTTTTGGGCCGAATTTATACACATGGTCGGATTTATTAGACCCGATCCGATCCGATCTAGGGTCGAAGACATCGAATATTTTTCACCTCGATCTGATCCAGGGTCGGAAAATCACACTTTGGTGGGATTGACATTGGATCAAAATTAGGCTTGGGTAGGAAAAAATCAATCTTGAAATTTTTGATCTTCTATACAAAAATTCGAGCCTTCTTCCTTCCTTTTTTTTTGTTGTTTTCAAGAATAGATATAAAGAGAATTTTCTAGTATTCCAGTTTTTCAAGCATCAACGATTTCAGCTGAAGCTTGGTATTTGCGCCCAGCATTCCGCTCTTGTACTCACATTTTCATTATTATCAAAGTGCAAGTCCTGTCTACATTATTAGTCTATTTGCGCATCGTATTGTTCGATCCATCTTGAACTCTCTTGCTGGTAACTGCCGCACTTCTAATCCATCTCTATCCGCTCACCACTTCCACTGCTCACCACATTTTTCATCAAAATCCTACATGTTATCAGAGTGGGTGGCTCAGTAATCTGCATTTCCATTGCGGATTCAGTCTTGTTTCTACTAAGACTTCATCTCAGCAAGTGCGTAGCCAACAGTATTCTGCTATTGTTGTTTTTGCCAATGATATAGCTACTATACCAAAATAGATTCTACTTCAAGTTTTTCTCTGATTGACAATCTCCATGGAGAGAACTACCATCTCTAAAAGTTCAAGATGAAAGTTGTTCTACTAGCCAAAGAACTGTGGGACATAGTTGATGGTACTGAAATCAAGCCAGAGGCTGATGCAGCTAGCATTACCAAATGGAGGCAACGAGATGGCAAGGCTTTTGTTTTAATCACTCTGAATATCAGAGACTCCCATATCAATCATATCCGATCTGCACAGACAGTCGAGGATTCTTGGGACATCCTAGCTACACTCTATGACATCATGGATGTCACTTCCAAATTATATTTGAGGAAGAAATTCTTCACAATTAGAATGTCTGATGCAGACACCATTGTCAACCATTGCAACACATTCAAAAACCTCATGGAGCAAATGAATGCAACAGGATCGAACATTGAAGATTCAGATGCAGTAATGACTCTTTTATTGAGTCTCCCTAAAGCCTATGAAATATGGGTCATGGCTATTTTGACCCAACAACAACTTACTCTATCAAGAGTCATTTCAATGCTGTTACAAGAGGAGATCAGAAGAAATGCATCCTCCTTATGCCCAGGATCGGATTCTCAGGCTCTATACACAACCAAAAATCAGAAGTTCAGACCCAAGAGATCTCCAAAGTCAAATTCTCTCGACAAAAAGAGCAACTTGCAGTCTAGGTCGAATTTTGACTTTGGATCAAATTTTTACTCAGCCTCAAATTTTGGCTCAACGTCGAATTCGAATTTTTCTTCATCATTCCATC
Source organism: Diphasiastrum complanatum (assembly GCA_029204225.1). NCBI lineage: Eukaryota > Viridiplantae > Streptophyta > Lycopodiopsida > Lycopodiales > Lycopodiaceae > Diphasiastrum > Diphasiastrum complanatum. The sequence continues at coordinate 32,534,227 of CM055098.1, forward strand.
CAAAGCAGCAGCATAACAAGGTGCTCAGACTCCTTTAATCAACATCACTAGGTGAAATAAATCAGCCTCATCAGTAGCAGAATGGCAAGGTAATTATAGACAGGTGGTGCCATTCTTCTAGCACAACAACATAGCAACCTCAACAAAACAACATATCAGGGAAGTGGCTCTCCAAACTCACTCTCTCTTTCTTTGGGTCTCCTTCTCAATGTCTATTAGCCATAATTGCAGTACTTAGCCATTGGTCTTTTGCAACTATGCGAAAAGTGAAGTTCCATTTGTCATTCTCAATTTCTCTTGGAAAAACTTTATAGATGTTAAGGTTGGGGGGGGGGGGGGGGGGGGGGGGGGGGGGGGGGGGGGGGGGGGGGGGGGGGGGCTAGTTGGTCTTGACTTAAAATTTTCCATTTTTCGGTCCCTTTCACTAATAACATTGATTTTTCCCATGTCGCAAATTCATGATTCTCCATACTGGCTATGCCCGATTCTCATTTCCATACTCAATGTTTTGAATAACCGTTAAGCATTGTCATGTCTACTTTTTATGATCATTTTTCTGCTGATAGCTCATGTGATCTGATTTTGGGTTTTCAAGTTGCCGACTCTTCTTGCATGACAAACTAGAGAAATCTTGGACCAAGAGTGGCCATCTTTGAAAAACAAAGAGAGTTTTCTATTAGTCAAAATCTTTTTGAGTACATCGAAACTGTGCTTGGCACTGCGCCAACATTTTTACTCCTGGACCAATTCTAAGGCCATAAAACTTCTGTCTAGCCATATTTAGGTGGTTTGGGACCTCTTTCTACATGGACTGGCATTTTTCACTCAGTCTTACAAAAATCGAGTATATATCACATTTTTTCTGACAGTTATTGAGACCATTATAAAAGTCTATTCCCTACTATCTATTTATGTGTCTAGCCACTTTAAGGGCACGGGTTGGGACTTTCCGGTCCAATGTTTTGCATCCAAATTGTAGAATTTGCGGTCATACACTTGGCTTGGAACATGGTAGAGTGGCCTGATATTTTCTCTCCCATTTAGTTAGTCTGATGGTGATTCTAATAGTTGATATATAAGATGTGGATTTTCCATGTTTGATGGTTTGTTTCTAGACATGGGTAGAGCCCTCGAGACAGGTTTTTCTAAAGGTGTTGTAACTGACGGTGCTTCTTTGGGTCTTTTTGCTTTTTGCGTATTTTTGTTGCTATGGATCTCTACCGTCACTCTCTTTCTAGTTTCGTTCATCCCTTTCTCCGAAGGGGTACAACTAGGCACTTTTTGAACATGCTGGATAGTTTCGTCTGTATCTTGAATTTTGTGGTCCCTAGGGCTAGGCACAAGGGTGGATGTATCTAGATCTTCTACCTGTTCCCAACATTTTTGCTCTAAATGATCATTCTTTTGGTAATAATTGTAGGTCATGTTTGGACAGTCCCGACTAAGGTGATTTCCTCGACAATGTCGACAACTTAGTGGTATAAATACGTCCAATGGAGTTTGCTGTTGACATTTAGAAGGTTTATGTCCAAAGCAAGTATAGAGATTATTTTGTTCAAAGTACCCAGATTATTTGTCAACATCTCTTTTACGTCATCCAATCCTGAGTTGGGTCTCGTATTCTCATGCCTCATGTCTATTGGTATATGGTCGATTGGAAAAAGTGGTTGGACTGGTAGTATATTTGAACTTTTTTGCGGATAGCTAACGAACTTGTCCTTGGCAACTTGATAAGGTTCAATACTCACTGGTGTGGTTGATGCATAAGCATAATAGGAATGTCTTCCTTGGTCCTTTGACAATCGCAGGCCTGGTTCCATTGGTGAGTGAGCTAATTTACAATTAATCAGATTATATATGACAAGAACGTTGTGAAGATACCTTTGTTGAGTAATAAATATCAGTCGTCTCATTTTGTCTCTATGGATTTGAATGCCCAGACAGAAGTGAGCTTCGTCCAAGTCGGTCATGTCAAACTCATAAGATAGCATCTGTTTAGCATCCTTCACCAAATTGGTACAGTTGTTGAAAAGCAATGTATCAATACATACAAGGTGATAGTTATAAAGGATTGTTGCACTGACTTGAAATAAACATTATTGTCGGCCATACTTGGTTGAAAGCCTTGTCGGATGAGGAATCTGTTGATCTTCTGGAACCAAGCTTTGGTTGATTGCTTCAAGCCATAAAGTGCCTTGTGGAGTTTGCAGACATAATGCTTCATAACTTCATGAACATATCCTTCAGGCTGTAGCATGTAGATGTCTTCTTCAATGACTCCATTCAGATAAGTTGTATGTACATCGAGTTGATGTACTTCCAGGTCAGCTACTGTAGCATACGATAGGAGGGCTCGGATTGATGAGTGCTTAACTACTGGACCGAAAGTCTCGTTGTAGTCAATGTTAGGGATCTGAGCGAATCCTTGTGCTACTAGTCTTGCCTTCCTTCGATCAATCGTTCCATTGGCATTGCATTTGATCTTGAAGACCCATTTGCAATCAATGAGATTGCAACCAGTAGGAGCTTCGACTAGTGACCATGTCTGGTTCTTGATCAGAGAGGAATACTCTCTGTCCATTGCTTCTCTCCAAAGATCGGAGTATGGTTGGATAAGTGCCTCATTGGTGATGTCAGTTCCTGCATTAAAAGACAGACAGACTCAAGAGTATACCTTGTGGACTATGTGCGCACTCGGTTTGATCTTCTTGGAGGAAGTATTGGCTGATTATCCAGTCCTCGGATTTGTCATTGTTGAGTATCAACAGATTCTTCGTCTAACTCGCTGTTGGGTAGTTGGTCGACTATCTGCACACTTGAGCCAGAAGCTCGTATCGTGTTGGAGGCAGGTAATGAAGGTTCAATTGGAACTTTATCCTTGCCTTTGAGATCAACGAACTGATGCTCAATAAAGATTGTATCCCTGCTGAACAAAGTCTGCTGGGTATCGAGGGCTTACAGCTTGTAGGTGTTCGTCGGATGGAGTGTATTCGACAAAGATTGTCTTGAGACCTTGGAAGTCAAATTTCTTCTTTGTCTCTTTCGAGATCTATGCGTAGGCGATGCATCCGAATACTCGTAGGTTCTACAATGAAGGCTTTGAGCCTGTCCACACCTCATGGGGTGTTCTGCCTGAGAGGGCCTTGGTCGAACATCTAGATAGCTTCAGCCCATAAGTTCTTTGGCAGAGGTGAGTGTGCCAGCATACATTTAGCTGACTCGACCAGGGTAGGATTCTTCCTCTCGGCTAAGCCACTAGATTGAGGCAAATAAGGAGTGATAAACTGTTGTTCAATGCATTGGCTCTGGCAGTACTCCTTGAATTCGACAGAGATGTACTCTCCACCATTATATGACCTCAAGGTTTTGATTGTCTTACCAGTTTCTTTCTCTGCACGTTCCTTAAAGATTCTGAAGCAATTGAAAGCTTCTGATTTCTTCATAATAGAATATACCGTAGTCCTTCTAGAAAATTCATCGATAAAAGTTATAAAATACTTCGCATTCTTAACTGAAGGATTCTTCATTGGGCCACAAATATCTGTATGTACAACATCTAGTAATCCTCTAGCAGTATGCTGATGGCTTGATCTAAATGGTTGCCTAGTCTGTTTATCGACTAGTTACAGACAGATAATTTGACTTTCTTGTCAGAATAGTCGAGATTAAGAACAATGGATTGCTTAGACATTTGTTGTACAGAAGCATGATTCAAATGACCAAGTCTATAATGCCAAAGTAAACTTTTATTTATCTGAACAAAAGTACTAAGTGCTTGACTAGAGGCAAAAAAACAATGACTTAATTGTACAAGTATCCATGTCTCTTTCCGAGTGCTAGGATATTGTCTGTCCTATCGCCTACTTTACATTGATCATATTCAAATTCTACTTTATGTTCTAGATCTGTAATCTTGCTAACAAAGAGCAAATTTGTAGACAGATTTGGTACATGAAGGACATTTGAAAGTAGCTTACATTGATCATTGGCAAAGTTTAATCTTATTGTACCTTCACCTTTGATAGCTTGAGTGCTATTGTTACCAAGGTGAACATATCGTTTGGTACTGTAAGGCGTATAGGACTCGAAGCAGCCAGTATGGTTAGTCATATGCTGTGTGGCATCAGAATCAAGAAACCAAGAGCTGTCGTTGAATACTTCTTGATGGTTTGTCATGAAGGCATCATGATCCAAATATTGAGTATGTTGTGGAGCTTCTACAACTGCATTTGCTACTTGATTTGATTGTTTTTTGCTGCTATTCTTTGCTTGTAGTATCCGACAGTCTTGAATCTCATGGTTGGAATGCTTGCAATATTTGCAGGGCAGCTTCTTCTTTGTCGGCTAATTCGACTGCTCGTGATGATGTGTCGGTCTCTGATCTTTCTTTGATGACTTCTTTTTCTGCTTAGTCCAGTCTTTGTTGGTGTATAGGGTGTGAAAGTCAACAGTCGAGGAACTAGAGGCTTTGTTCCTTCAAGAGTCTTCCTACAACAGCATTGTGATGACTCTTGAAAGAGCCAATTCGAGGTGTGTCGTGATGATAATCACCCAATTGTCATATGAGCTTGGCAAGCTTGATAGTAGTGTCATTATTCTGTCTTGATCGTCGATGACATATCCGACAGTGGCCATTTGCTTCAGCAGGTTTTTGAACTAGTTGATGTGATTTTGAAGGGAATCACCATTGCCATCTTGAGGGAGTAAAATTTCTTCCTGAGATGTAGCTTGGAAGCTTTATCTCACACTTCATATAATGTGTCCAAGATGTCCCGGACTTCCTTGGATGTCTGAGCTTCGGACACATGGCCGATTTGCATGTCCGAGATGTTGAGGATGATCAGCACAAATGCTTTGCCATACTTCAGCTTCCATCAGGGAGATTATTGCGTCATCGGCTTCGGGTCTTGCCTCTTCACCTATAACAACGTCATACAATTCCTTAGCCATTAGCACAATTCTCATCTTAAATTTCCACAGGTGGTAATTGGCTCCATCAAACATGTCAATGATAGGACTAGCTTTCCCTTGGGAATCCATGTGGAAGATTAGTCTAGATGATAGTAGCAACTATTAGTGACTTAAGTATGAAAATCTAGTGCAAAATTACAGAACAAGAAAACAGTTATCTTATCTGCTAGTAGGATCAGGTTCTATAGGAAGCTTATCAGGCTATAGAAATAGCTCTGATACCACGTTGGGGAAGTGTGAGAAGTTCCCTCGGTGCGTGCACTATTGGTAACAATAGGCGAGTACAATAATGAAGTTAAGTTTAGAGGTAGGTGCGCGGTGATTAGCAAACAATCAGACAAAGCAATCAGAAGGTCTGATAGAGAGCAAAAAGCATTGCAAATACTGACAAAACTTGAACAGATAACTAGACATCACTTTATTCATAATAATTGTAACAAAATACAAGTCAGTGATGTGGGTGAGCACAATACAATAGCGGGCAAAACTGCGTGCTCACAAAGCTAACTACAAACTGTAAAAGCTATGAGCTTATTATTGATGATCCGTCTGAAGAGGAGAATTAATGCATGAAAGCATCTACTGTGTCCGTCTCATCAGATTCAAAGATCCGCGTGTTCTTAATCATTGATTAATTGCATACGTGTTGATAGAGTGATCTATGTGCTGTATACGTTTCTGCAGATGAGTGTACAAGAGATGGTGTGGAGCCGTTGCGCCGCCAGGGAGAAGATTGTGGTTGTTGTCATTGTCAAGTTGGTTATGCAGTACAAGATGAGCGTGAGGGCCTGCGCGACAATGCAAGTAAATATGCAACAATGAATGGAACTAGATTAACATGGGATTTAGGAGAGTAGAGGAGATAAATTCAACAAAAGCCGCCTATGTATTTCAAGAGGATCAACAATGGCATGGCAATAGCATAAAAGAGAATAATACACACACAATTGAGGAAAAGAAGATCAATCACATAAGTATACTGATTTTATCTTTATGATTCCATTCTTCTCTACCAAACATCCAACGAGCCTCAAAAGAACACGAGTGCACACATCATCACTTGTCATTAAGTTGATTACTTAGCATCCCAAGGTTTTAAAAGACATACAAACATGATTATACACTAATTAATGGAATGCTAATGAAAGTATCATTTTGATATAAACCCGAAAATGAGCCAAACATATGATGAATGCGATTATTCTCATCATCTATTGATTATTATAGAAAGAATGATACGAAAGTGGTTGAGAAACACATACCTCAGTGATTTTTAGAGGTGGTCGAGTCTGGGTCCATGGAATGCTCTAATCATCAGCACTTCCATCATTGTGTTTGAGTGTGAAGTCAAGTCCATTGGGCCCTTTTTCAGGATGAGGCCCCCTTGTATCTTCACAAAGAACTTTCATGAGTCTTATAAAAAACAATTGATAGGATGGAAATATGAGCCTGTCTTTATTCGTAGTAATGTATACAGATTTGATGAAGGGCTCATGTCTCAAGATGTTAGAATTACTGGTTGGACTATGGAGACTATTGATTACTGGCAAGAAACTGCTAGAAGAAGTGCGTTTGTAGTCCAATAGCTAGGATAATGGCCTTCGTATCCATAGACTAAGCAATAGAAAATGATGACATTTCAATCTAGTTATTGACCTTATCACAATCTAGTAAATGCCATGGCAACTCGAGCCACTTAACCAATCGTTGTATGAACATGTAGGCCCTTGCCCAACTAAGGAGTGGTACACCAAAATTCCATGGGGCCTCGTATGAAAATGCAGAAGATCATATCAATAATTTCAAGGCTGCTTGTTTAGCTAATGTTATAACTGATCCCCACCATGTGATGATGTATTTCACAATTACTTTGATCGAAGTTGCAAGGACATGGTATAGAAGTTTATTGGGAGAAGCCATCCACGACATCAATACTTTTCATGATCAAGTTTGCGGCCCTCATAAGCCTATCATAAGTAGTCTATACCACAATAACAATAGGTGGGAAACTAGTCCACATGAAGACATCCCTATTATGCTTATGCATCAACCACACCAATGAATATTGAACCTTATCAAGCCGCCAAGGACATGTTTGTTAGCTATCCACAAAGAAGTCCAAATAGACTACCAGTCAAACCAGTTTTCCCAATCGACCATATGCCAATAAACATGAGGCATGAGAATATGAGACCCAACTCAGGCTTGGATGACCTAAAAGAGATGTTGACAAATCATATGGGTACTTTGAACAAAAAAATCTCTACACTTGTTTCGGACATAGAGCTTCTGAATGTCAACAACAAACCCCATTAGACGTACCTATGTCGTAAAACGGTAATCGTGAACGCAGCGAAGGCTCGGTTGCTCAGAGCATAGGCGTGTAGGAACGAAAACGCAACAGTTAGCAGCAGAAATATTCAAGTTGAAGAATTCGTACAGTTTGCGCAAATGAACGACGCAGTAGTGAGACACAAATTGCACTCTGATAAAATATCAACAGTGAGTACAATGGCTTGAAGTAATAACTTCAGCTTGCTAAGCGTGATAACGCTGGCTACAGATAACTCTGATTGAAAGAGAAATTCCAAAAATTAACACTTACATAGCTTGTTTCAGCTAATATAGAGATTTACAAGAGAGGAAATATCTTACAAGCCTTTAAGGCTATTCATGCCAATCTTTGCATATGTACAAAAGTTGGTAATCGCCAACCGCCTTTGGGATATTTGTTTGTCCAGCTGTTTTTAGGGTTACTCATAAGTTGGCGAAGTCGGTCAGCCAAAAAGACGGAAAAACAAAAAAAAAAAGGCCGGAACTGCGAAGGTGCCTAAAAATGATTTCTAAGGTATTAAGGAGCGAAAAACAAAAAGACAAAATTTTTGAGGTATTCTGGTCACTTGGCCAGTGTGTCGCATTTTTCGCTAAGGAGCGAAAAAGGCAAAAAATGTGAAGGTGCCTTGAAATGATTTCTAAGGCATAGAAAATCTCAAAGGGAAAAAATGTGAAGGCCTAAAAATATGTTGTCGGCCTTCGGTTTTCCAGGATGCTCATTACTTGAACGATTTGTTTAAGCTTGAGCATAAGAAATCTAACACCCCCCCTTAATGTGGATCCTAAAAAACTTTGATCTTCAGATTTAACATATCGTGACATCTAAGATCTTGCTCCTTTGATAGAGCCTTTGTGAAGTAATCTGTTCATTTCAACTTAGACTTATCTTTCTTTTTTTCAAAATAAGAAGTCTCATCTTGATCTTGCCCTTTAGACCACTTGCTTTTGTCTTTGCCCTTGAACTTGCCTTTGATGAACATAGCCTCCTCTTCATATTGAGATATTGATGTAGATTCACCTCCTCTTGATTGAAGCCTAAACTCCTCATTCACCAAGATCTCTTGCAAATCCACAATACTTGGCAAAGTCTTTTGAATAGCAAAACTTTGAACAAGATTAACATGATCATCCAACAAGCCATTAAGTATAACTTGAGAAAGTTCTACCTCCTTAATGCTCTCACCAATACATGTAACTCATCATTGAATGCTTTAACCCTCAAAACAAAAGCATGAGTACTCTCTTTCTTCTTTTGCAAACTTTGAAAGATTTTTCTTCTTAGATTCAACACTCTAGGTGTAGACTTGCATTCATAAAGCTTCTTCAAAGCTTCCCAAGCCTCTCGAAATGAATTGCTCTTACCAATCTCCTTGAGTTGCTCATTGGTAACATTAATCTTGATCATGTGTAGAGCTTTCTTTGCTCTCTTGTCATACCTCACTCGATCTTGAGGTGCTCGAGGCCTCTCCTCCACACTTGCAACAATCTCCATCAACTCATTCATCTCCAATAAGGACTCCATCCTCACCTTCCAAGTAGAATAGTTGATTGAGGTAAGTCTATGATTGCTCTCCAACATAAAGCCTCCACTTGTAGCCATGTTGAAGTGACCTGATCTTCTCCTTTCAACTTGTTTCAATGCACAAAGCATTCTCTTGAATGTCAACAAATGAACTCAAGAAGAAATCACAAAGATATGGGACCTCTCAAATCTCTTTCTTGCACTAAACCTAGCAAATCAACACATAGAATGAAGAATTCTTGATCAACCTATGATCTATCAACAATATAATGAATCTTGCCACTTCCTAAGATTGAAACACACTCTATTAAAGTCCAGAAATAGAGATCTAATCAAAATTAGGATTTTGACAAACTCACAAAAAATTGAATCTTCCAATTTCTACATGCAATTGCCAAAAACTTGATATAGAATCTTGTAGTCTCTAATGAGACCTTCCTAATGCATCAAAAATCACCCATATATAGTAAGCCAAGTAGGAAATTGAAATTCCTCAAGTTCATAACCCTATATTGAGTTTTGACCTACAAAAGATCCAAAATACGTATGCAAAAATGCTGATTTTTTAGTAGAAATCAATCTAGCATGCTCTAGCATTGGTATCTCCTCCAAATCTTTGCTAAATGTGGATGCTCCTTTCATAACCTGAAACACAAGAGCTCTGATACCATGTGAAGAATTTTAGATCATTAAAATCCAGAATGTGTCGCTTAATGTTTGGCTAGAAAGTCAACACAATCTACAACATTGCCAATGTAGAAAAATCAGCATCTACTCAATGAAAGAGATGCAAACTTAATAAGAACTTGATTAAATATCAAATATATGATAAAATGAAGTTTCTGTTCGTACAATAATAGTACCCTATTGTATTTCCCATGTGTGGATCCAAAAATAACAAAATATGAGTATTTTACACACAAGATTGCAAGATATCATCAAGATAGTGCACTAATGGATAGATGAACCCAAGAGACCTCATGTATAAGCATGAAATGAGAGAGAGAGAGAGAGAGAGAGAGAGAGAGAGAGAGAGAGAGAGAGAGAGAGAGAGAGAGAGAGAGAGAGAGAGAGAGAGAGAGAGAGAGAGAGAGAGAGAGAGAGAGAGAGAGAGAGAGAGAGAGAGAGAGAGAGAGAAAATATGTTCTCCCATGAATTTACACTATATATAGCAAATCCATACCTCATCAACGAGTTTGGTTTCCCTCCAAAACTCTTCTAGTTCAAAAACCCCACCATCAATATGATTAGATTCAATGCATCTAACATTTAAATTTGAATGTGTCCAAATATGACCTAATAACTTTCCCACACTTTCCAAAAGTGGTAATTCAAATGAACTTTGACTAAAATAACTTTCATAAAGTTCATCTCTAAGTCTAAAATGCATATTCGCCTAATATTGACAATTAACCAAAATATGACTAAACTAGAAATGATGAAACTAGTTGATATACATATTCAAATTTTTAATTTTGTTCTCCTCAATGAGTCCTTCAAGAAAGTGAAAAGCAAGTTCATGAAGTCCCATCTATTTGTATGGAGGAGATCAATGGACATTATGTTGAGCATTTGACTATGTCACACATGTTTATACCCTCTAGTAGTGTAGGTAGGACACATAAACTCCAAGATAATAATGTTAGCTTGTCTTACAATATGAAGCTAGTCAAAAGTCTTTGTATCTTGTGATATCAAAAGGAGTCTCCTTTCCAATGTGATAGCTGGTACACTCACCTAGGACATCACAAGATATTAGTACACAATATTGTCCCATTATGAATTAAATGCGAATATTACTATCTCAAAAGAGATAAATGATTCCTCTTAAGTCTTAGCACCTCAAATGAGATGAGGGTACCATTATCTTCAATGAGGTACCATCACCTCGAAAGAGGCATGTAATATCCCAAGTCCTAACACCTCGACCAAAGTGTTATGTCACATCTCAAATAAGGTGTGACTATTATATTGAACAAAGAGTGTTATGTCTCATGAGGTATTTATGTCAGTACACAAGTTTTCTATGAGTTGGAGAATTGTACCTCAAATGAGTTTTTTGGTACATTGTTTTGTAGTAGTAAAAATGGCGTGTACATTTTTTTGTAGGTTTTGATTAATAGAGAGTGAGTGTCACACACACACACACACACACATGTGTGTGTGTGTGTGTGTGTGTGTGTGTGTGTGTGTGTGTGTGTGTGTATAAAAGAGTGAAATTGCAATTTCCAATCAATTATCTGATAACAACTGTCATACCAATGGTGAAATTATTAGTGAATTTGTGAAAATTTGGGTCTATATTTGGCTCTAAAAAATTCTTTCTTTTTTGAAGGATTTACTTAGGTCTATTGTGTGCCTTCTTGATTTTGGTCTTCATGTTTGAGTAAAAAGTGCTTGGATTAACATCAATTTGTCATTTTAGAATAGTAGTAAGTTCATCATTGTCCTATTTGAATGCGGATTTTCCAATTTGTTGATTGTCCTTTGAGGTCATTGTTGTGTCAATACATACCTATTCTTATTTTCCAATTAGATGCAATCAATATTTGCCAGAATCAAAACAATTTCAGGTGATATTTACATCCCCCTTTAAGTCTTTTCCAAGATCTTATGTATTTTTTCAAGTATGCATATACATTGTTGTATGTGATTCGTGCTAACCATGAAGCGATAATGATGATACTAGAGATTTTGCTAGTCGTTGTGTCATGCGCCAAATCCAAGCTTATATCAATAACAAAATGAATTATGGCTAGAAGCAAGAAAAGTACAAAGCATTCAAGATATTAGTATCAGCAACGACAGCTATCTCAGAAGCGCCCATCCACCGCGTCAACTCGTGTTTTGATTGCATGCAAGTTTGCATGACGATGGTTGAGCCATGCACTAAAACAAGAACATCTGGATCTCTCTTTCGCATCAATTGGAGAAATTTACTTCTTGGGTCAGAAATGCGGGTTTTATCAACGACTATCGAGAGCTTCTCCCACTAGCAAGGGCAACATGCAATGTCGTGGCCTTACTAGAAGTGCTTGATAGTTTGATATTAGAGAACCGTATGATCAACGACCTACCCAAATCCGTGCTTCTACCAGTGAAATCTGCTAGTCTTTGAGGAGAAACTACTAAAGTTATTGAACTTGGTGGGTTTGTTCCTGCAAACAAAAGGATTGCACTGGGTTTATCCTACCCTTTTCAGCCTAATGACAGGAATCCTAGAGTTCAACACATGGCTGAGGCTTCTTCTTTACAACAACATCAACATGCTGTTTTGTCATGTGATGCACCTCGTTTGTGCAGGATCCTTTGTGAAAAACTTGAGGCCGTCCAACGATATAGAATGGAAAGTTATTCAAGGTGATATTTGCGTAGTCATGAGTGCATCTGAAATGATGGTTACTCTACAAAACACCTACAGGGAGCAAAAAGACAAGCTTAATGAAGCAATTGCCGACAAGGATAGTGCCAAAGCAAACTAGAGGCAGTTGTAGGACTCTGTTGTCCAACTACAGAATTCTACAAATATGCTAAAGAAAGACAACAACATTTATAAGAAACAGACCGAGGAAGCGATCTTATGGAGCCATGCACCTGAAAAAAATTGGGAGTCAATGGGAATAATAAGATTGAGCCAGTCACTAAAATGATGCTCGAGCCATGCACTAAAACGAGCACATCAGCATTGAGAAAAAGCACAAAACACATGCAAAAGTTAGAATTACATTATTTTGCATGCAAAAATTTAATATAAGAATTAATTAGCAGCTAATATATTTGCTTATGACTCATGCAAAAGAAAAAAGCTTTTGCTTTTGGTTACGGCTCATGCAATGTTTGCATGACTTGTAAATTTTTTTAATCTCAAAGATGCATGTTAGTTTAGCCTTAAAAGTTAAGACCACCACTACATAATATCCTTTAATGTTAACTTTTTTCCAAACTCCATTGATCGACGACCTCAACACATACGACCTCAACACATAGTATCGCCTTTGCAAGGCAAGGGCATTTTTGCCATGATACTTGGTAGGAGAATTTACTACCACTAACAAAGAGTTTGCAAGAAACAAAAGGACCCATGCCTTTTGCAATATTCAAACTTCAAATTTACAAAAAGGTGTAGCAATGAAAAGTCCTTAGAAGCTTTCGACCTTTATTGAAAACTTTCTCTATTTCTTGACTAAAATTTAATATGAACTTGCTTTATCAAGACCAAGCCTTCCATTGTTGGATATTTTCAAGGGCATTCAAGTTTTGCCACATGTCAGAGACGTATTGGTCGAAAGTTTTCGAGTGCTAGTTCTTACGTGTGGATGGCATCCAAGTGGCCGGGGTGGGTGAAAAAGAGACTGTGCCATTGGACAAGGCCACAAGTCTATTTTCCTTTTCTCCTCTCTATGGGTGTGTGTGTGTGTGTGTCTCCCCCATCAAAGACCAAAAGGGTAGGGTGGCTTGTAAGTTTCCTTGCACCCAACAACTATCTCAATATTTTAGAATGGGTTTAATCATTCATTGGTTTCATACATACCTGGCCCACATCTTTCTTTTTTGCTTTTATATATATATATATATATATGTTTTTTAATTTTCCTTTGTAAATACCCCTCCCCCCCCCCCCCCCCCCCCTCTCTCTCTCTCTCTCTCTCTCTCTATCGAAGCCCTTCGCTTTTTCTTCCGGTGTCTTTCCTTTATTTTGCTCTGCTTTGCTTCTGGTTTGTTTCTTTTTGTATCTTTTTCAAACCCCAGGGCGTCGAGATGGCAGCATCAGCGGTAGGAAGACGGCCATAGGAAAGAGCGACGCAGCAGCAGCAGGAGCAGGAGGGGGTTTTGCGAGACTTGAAGCGTTCAGGGATTTATTTGGTTGATGCAGCGATGGTGACATATATCTTTGTTTTCTAGATCTAGGTTGTGGTCTTTTCGCTCTTTGGTGGTGTTGTTTTTCAGGGAACTTTCTGGCTCAGGGATTCGTTTCTGGTGCATGATTATAAGCGGCAAAGCAGGCTGAGGAAGCCGAGCAAGTCGAGCGTATCTGTGGATCTTAGCAGCGCCTCATCTTTTGAAGCAAATTTGGCATTCTTCTATAACGCTTGCTTATCAGGCACGAGAACAATATTGCTCCTGCCTTTCAGATCTTAGAAGAGCCTTATCTTTTGAAACATATTTGGCACTCTTTTAGAACCCTCTCTAATTAGCCACGGGAATTATGATGCTCCTGCGGTTTGGATCTTAGAAGAGACCTGTCTTTTTGCCATTCTTCTGGAACAGTCTTTAATCAGGCTTGAGAAAACCGATGCTGTTGCGGTTTGTTGTTAAAGAATTGCATACGTCAGGTTATGGAGTCCATTAGTATTGTGAAGATTTGATTCTGATCCAGGTTTACAAGGGTGTAGGATCGCAGGGCAGTGAATCATCTTAAGATCGCATTTAGCTTGCACAGTGAAAAATTGCGTTGTCACATTTGGCTGAAAAACCACTTGAAAATTTGCGCATCTAAAGGTCTTCTCGATTTGCTTATCCTTCGAAGCTGTTGAAACACGGTCTTAGGTCTTAGTTCTTCTTGGATTGGATCGATTGGTGATATCGCAACATTCTGCTGTAAGCTTCAAGGCGCCTAATAAAAGAGTTCGATTGCCTAGGATTTCTGTGAGTCAACGAGGATAATCTACTGAGTGGCAAACAATCATACCACAGTTGGGAAATTGCAACATCAAGACTTGGAAATTTTGCCAAAATTTGTTGCGAATTTGTGAGCTTTGTGACAAAATGCCTCAATCGGTGATGGAAGGCCACACGGCTATGTCGGAGGCACACCGAAACAGTGCCTCAAGAAGGTTTGGTGGACATCTGTCCATAAACCTTCTTCCTTCGCCTTTACCTATTCTTTTGGAGTCACTTTCAGGCCTGATACGTGGTAGATCTCATTACTCTGAGCTAGATTCTGGGGCTTCTTCAACAATTTCTGTACAGAATGCCAATGCACACCGTGTAGGGGATAGTGCAGCAGAGGTAGAGATTAGGATAGTTGGGGAGCACGAGCAGATTAGAAGAACTTCCGGTCTTACACATTCCCATAGTAGAAATGCACTTGAAGATTCACCTGCTGAATTGTCAGCATCTTCCCAGTCACATAGAGCAGTTGGAGGTGATACTGCGGCAAGTCCATCAACAAGTCCACGCTCCCTCAACAATGAGGGTTTTGATGTCTCTGATGCAACCAGCAACAACAGAGAGCCTTTGGCACAAAGATATGACTTCCAACCTTTTTCCAGATGGATTGAGCAAGTCTTGCCATTTACAGTATTGCTGCTGATGGTCTTTGTTCGCGAACACCTGCAAGGTATGCGTAATTCTTCAGTCTGTTAGGCTAAAATTTGAAGATGGTGGTTTCTTACACAAATTTATGGCTTGTAGGAACATAGCAGAAAACTGCTTCAACTGCTTATCTAACCATTGGTCCTCGTTTATTTTTTAAAACTTGAATCCATGGATCCTCTGAGCCGATACACCCTATCTGCCACTTTCTTACTTTGTTGTGCATGTGTTTTAGACATTTAACTACTAGCGGCTTTATTCACAGAATCAGCAGGATCTCTACGACCTCCTTAACAAAAAGCAAAGGTTTTTTCTTTGGGGGGTCAAAATTGGCTTTTAGGGATATTTTATCATATTTGTTATGTTTCAAACTGCCCTTTCTGTTTAATGTTGCTACATAATTCACCCCTTTCAAATCTGAAATGTCAGGGGTGCTTGTATAGTCCTGTTCATAACTACATATTTCACAAGGTTGACCCACCAAGTTGCAAATCCAACATCAAGGCTCTTTTATTGATCGTGTCTAAGTTTTTGATGGTGTACAGGAGATTCTCCTTTTGAAAAAGAACAATGAGCTAGAAAGTGTGGAAAAGTAGTACAGAGCACACCACATCCGATGATTAGTTGTTGAAACTCTTTTTGGACAGCTCCTCACATAACGTCAGTCATAGCCAGTATCTGTTTGTGTTCATGTTCATAGTCCATCCACTTTCTTTTGGTATCAGTTTCTTATTAAATCCCAAGTTGGAACTGGGTGTTGGCCAACCCGATAATTTATGTATAAGGCTAGTTTCAGTTCAGGTAGGATAATGGATTCTGCAGTGTTTTGTGGATTCCTTTTATCATCCTATTCATGTCAATATGCTTTGTTTGATTTGCTAGCAGGCTTGGTTGTAGTTTCATGGGTGACAGCTGTAATGATCAAAGCCAACGACTTTTTGCGGAAGCAGACAGCACTTAAGGTAAGAGGTCATCCTCTCACAAGACTTTCGTTTGTTGCCATCAGACTATAGGTTCATATGTGGGCCCGTGATTGAGAGAAAACAGTAGCATTTGGGTATGGGATATGCTTGTATATGTACTTTATTCTGTTGATCATGTAGGTTAGTATCTTTTGGAATTCAATGAAATCTGAGACATGCGGTGGTGTTTCTATCTGTGAAATCAATTGGAGATCTGTTCAGCTTTTGTTGCTATATGCAAAAAGAAAAAGCTGTGTTAGCCATCATTCTGACTATGTTTAGTAAATGTTTATGTTTCTTGCAACTGCCTATGAAGTTATTGCTTTGATGATCAGGGGTGATTTATTTTCAGCTCTCAAGTTTGTACTTATTGCGTCATTGGATTCAATTTTTCTGGATATCTCCTTTCCATGGTTAACGATTTTCATCACATTGATCCAAGTATAGCATAATCTGAAATTTCTTGCCCTTGAATTGCACTCAATAGCCATCTATAATTTCAATATATTTGTGTATTTTGGGCACTATCTGATATAAAGTTGAATTTTTTTGGACAGGGTGAGAGGAAAACATTGATTCTGGGGGGCATTGCAGCTCTATTAGCTGCTCACGTAGTTGGTGTATACTGGTGGTACAGAAGGGATGCTTTTTGGTTTCCCTTTTTCTTGCATCCTCCACATGAGATTCCTCGTTTTTGGGAAGCCATTTTTATTATTGTTCTGAATGGTATGCATTTTTGGCTGCCTGTATGGTGTCAATGTCTATAGATGAGCTACTGCTGCATTTCCAATATGTCTTTTCCTATATCTGGTTGTCAAGTTCCTTTTCATGTTTGTTCCTTTTTACAGAGGATGATTAATCTTTATTTCCTGGATGTAGATACAATGGCACGACAAGCTGCCATGATCATAAAATGTGGCCTTCTCTTCTTTTACAAGAACAGCAGAGGGAGAGATTATCGGCGTCAGGTTCGTGAACCTCTACTGCCCTGTTGTGCTTGAGGCCAAAGCTTTTGAATATTCTTATCATCTTAAGGACGAAGATAGTAACTATATATCCACTCATAGTTTTTTGTAGCAACCATTCTTTGCACTCAATGTGAAACGTTTGGCCTAAACTTAGAATACCTCTAAATGTGGTGATCACAGGCACAACTCTTGACGCTTGTAGAGTACTTTTTACTGCTCTTCAGAGCATTGATACCGGGCCCAGTATGGTATCGATTCTTTCTGAACAAAGAATATGGGAACTTATTTTCATCATTGACAACTGGCCTGTATCTGACTTTCAAGCTTACTTCAATCATTGAAAAGGTAATGTAAATTTTTTCTATTCCACAATGATTTAGTGCTTAATTTGCGTCTACTTATAACATAGTTTTGGTTAACATGTCCCATGCGGGAATCAAAGACCCTCTGGAAACGGGAACTTCAGGACAAGAAATGAGGAACGAGATACATGCAATAGGGAAATGTCCTCATCACATTGTGGTGAAAGTTTGTGAAATTTCTTATCTTATGAAAGTTCAAATCCTGACTAACTCCATCCATTTAATACCTTAAAAAATCGCACAAATAAGATCTGAATATGGTTTCACCACTAGAGAACTGATTTTCCACAAGGTAATTTTCAAGCGTGCTTTCCTACTGTATGTGTTTTGGAAAGCAAAGTTTTTCAATTGGAAAACAGCACATTTCTCGATGGGGAGTATCATTCCTTAAAATGTTTCTCACCTCGTTTTTCGTGGTAGGGAAACTTGGAATTTAGAAAATGTCTTTCCATGTCAAGAAGCATAGGGACACCACGTAAGTTATGAATAGATTTACAGCAGATGAATAGCTAAGCTAAGAAAGCAGCACATAAACAAGAATTAACCTTAGAAAGTGGCAAAGAGAATGCTTAAGGATGTAGGAAAGCAAGAGTCAAGTCACCAAGATCTAGCCAAACTGTTAAAAATGGAATACACAATGAGCATCTAAGTACTCTACCTGGATGTGACCAAATGCCACCAAACCCTAAGGTTAACCATTACTAAATGTACGACACCCTCAAAAGTCAAGATAGGGCCCCTAAACAAAATTAGACCCCTAAGAACTCACGAGTTAGTACATGACCAAAATTGGGTCCAACTGAAAAGACAAACTTAAGATGGCCTAAATAACTAAATACCCATGGTTACACAAATCTCGACCTTTTGGGTCAAAGTAACCTATGGATTAACTTTAGCATAGTCATTTATTTCTAACACCCTCCTTAAATGACAATGCAAAAACTGAAATCTTCACTATGTAACAAAACCAACATGTGGTATCAAATTTAAAGCTTTACATAAAGCTTCAAATTTGACTCTAGGCAATGCCTTAGTGAAGAGATCCGCAATATTATCCTCCGTAGGACAATATTCAAGTAAAATGTCGCCATCATGAAGTCTCTCCCGAACAAAGTGATAATGGATCTTGATGTGCTTCATCCTCGCATGAAAAACAGGGTTCCGTGCAATGGCAGTAGCACTTTGACTATCACTCAAGATAAGAGTGGCTGAGTGCTCGCCAAACTTCATGTCAACATGTAGTCTTTTCAGCCATAAACACTCTGTTGTGGCTGAAAATGTCGCTCTATATTTTGCCTCACTAGAAGAAGTAGCAACAGTGGGCTGCTTTTTACTTGACCACGAAATTGCAGAATTTCCATAGAAAAAGCAATGTCCATTTGGAGAGTGTCTACTGTCTTGATCTCCACCCCAATCCGAGTCACTAAAACCAACCAAACATGCATCATCACAAGCAGGAAAAACCAGTCCATGACTTCTTGTTCCTTGAAGATATCGAAAGATCCTCTTCAACGCTTTCCAATGTGATGTCATCGGGGCATGCATGAATTGACTCATGAGTGAGACACTATAAGAAATGTCCCGTCTTGAATTACATAGGTAAATGAGACAGCCAATAGCTTGACAATATAAAGTAGTGTCAAATGATTTACCATCACCTTGACTACTTAATTTCAGACCTGTCTCCATAGGTGTAGCAACCGGCTTGC
This sequence comes from Diphasiastrum complanatum, assembly GCA_029204225.1. Lineage (NCBI taxonomy): Eukaryota > Viridiplantae > Streptophyta > Lycopodiopsida > Lycopodiales > Lycopodiaceae > Diphasiastrum > Diphasiastrum complanatum. The sequence goes on from CM055098.1 coordinate 32,553,370, forward strand.
AATCTTCCATCTTGAACCGCTTCAAAATCTGCCCAAGGTAGCGTTTTTGAGACATGAAAATTCCAGCCCCTTCTTGTACAAATTCAAGACCAAGATAAAAGTGCAATAGGCCTAAATCTGAGGTTTCAAAAAGCATACCAAGATCAAGCATTACGACATCAATCTGCTGCTCATTACTTCTCGTAATAATAATATCATCAACATGAAGCAAAATAATGATGATATAATTTGAAGTATGCTTGACATAAAGAGTAGATTCGCTAGGACTATTAGTAAACCCTCGATCACAAAAGTAGGCATGTATCTTTTGATACCACATCCTCGGAGCTTGCTTCAGTCCATAAAGTGCCTTCTTGAGAAGACAAACTCTATCTTCTTGGCCTTCAATAAAAAAACCAGCAGGTTGTTGAAGGTACACTTCCTCATTGAGATCACCATTGAGGAATGCTGTCTTTATGTCAAGTTGCCGCAAACGCCAACCAAAGTGGGCAGCCAAAGAGGTTACTACCCTCACGGTAGTCATCTGAGTAGTAGGACAAAAAGTCTCCTCATAATCAATCCCCTTTTGCTGAGCATAGCCTTTGGCAACAAGCCTTGCCTTGTACCTTTCAATGGTACCATCTGCCTTATACTTGATTTTGTATACTCATTTAGAACCAATTGACTTCTTCCCATGAGGAAGATCAACAAGAACCCAAATCTGGTTCTTCATAAGTGAGTCATACTCATCTTGCATCGCATCCTCCCAACATTTTACTCCTGTGGCCTGCTCATAGAAAACAGGTTCTTCTGCAACATCTCCATGAGATGTAAGAGCAAAATTTGAAAAATCAGCATAGTCCACTGATTTTGTAGAGGCACGTGTCTTTCCATCATAAAATGAACTTACTTTGTTGTCCCGCAAAGTCGACAACAGCCACTGTGGGACTGTTTTGGGCTGTCCAACAGCCATGTCTCTTCTTACAATTTGCTGTCCAAGATCCTCCGACACCGCACTTAGCTGTCCAAGATCTTCCAAAACTGGTCCTTGCTGTCTAACAGTTTTTGCAGCCTGATTATGAGCAACAATGGGCGGTTCTTGATGAACATTAGGCTCTAAACTTGATGAGGTGTTGAGCAGGTCGAAATTGGTTGATTGCTGTCCCTTATCTCCAGCAATAGAAGATGGTACCAAATCTGGAAAAACTTCAACATTCACACTATTTGGGCTGGCCCCCTTCAAAATATGAGTTGGGGCCACATCCAATGAATTTTTTTCATCAAAATGCACATGATGACTAACAATAATCTTGTTAGTGCTCAAATTGAACAGCCTATAGCCTTTGCTTTCACTACTATAGCCAACAAAAATGCATTTAACTCCTTTATCCTCAAGCTTTGTACGAAGTTTATCCGGAACAAAAGCATAAGCCGTACAACCAAAAATGCGAAAGTGAGAGATTGTAGGCTTCTTTCCATACCAAACTTCATAAGGAGTAAATACTTTCAATGCTTAGGTAGGACAACGATTGCTTATGTATGGTGCCATTATAACCGCTTCAGCCCAAAACTTGTGAGGCAGCTTGCTTTGAGCATGCAACGGGCCATCTCCATAAGTGTGCGATTCTTTCGCTCGGCAACACCATTTTGTTGAGGCGGCGTATAGGGGAGTTGTCATTTGATGTAGAATTCCCTTTTCTCGAAGAAATGCACCGAACGTATTCTTAATGTATTCCCTTCCTCGATTGGTGCGTAGGGTCTTCAAAGATTGCCCAAATCGATTTTAAACCATTGCTAGAAAATCTTTGAAACGTTGAAAAACTTCCGATTTAGCCTTTATAGGATAGATCCATGTAAATAAAAGTCACAAAATAGATGCACTTTCCAATGGATTCGGTCCTCATTGGACCACAAACATCACTATGAACCAAATCAAATTTATCAAGAACCCTTATAGTTCCGTCAATTGGAAAAGGTTTCCTTGTATGCACCCCTCGTACATGCCCTTCCGGCTGCTCAATAGTAGGAATTTCTTCTACCATATTAAATGTCTTCAGCTTCTTCAAACTTGCAAAGTTGAGATGCCCAAACCTTGCGTGCCACAATTCAGCCAACTCCAATGATTGTGATGTAGAAGCAACAAGACATGTAGAGGGAATTCGTCGCTCATAGGTATCCATAATGAATACGCCAGCATGCATTGTTCCCAAAACAATAATCAAGAGTGATCTTTTAGGATTACACTTATCTTCTTTGAACTCAACAACTAGTCCTTGCTTCAACATAGTTGAAACCGAAAGAAGATTCTTCTTGATTCCTGGAACATAAAGCACATTCTTAATGTACTTTTCTTCACCATTAGGCAAAATGATGGCTACAATTCCAATTCCATAAATAGAATAAGATGCATCATCCGCACATTGTACCTTACTTCCATTTTGCACTTTCACTAATTTAGTGAATGCTTCTTCACGAGAAGTCATATGACGAGTAGCACCACTATCAATCACCCATTCAATGGGCTGAAAATCAGCAACTTGCAAAACAGAATCTGAATTCTTCATAGATGTAGTAGTACTAGTAGAAGCAATATTAGACACAAAAGCATACTCTTGGTTGAAGAGATCACCACTAGCTTCAAGCTCTTGCTCCAAAGTAGCAAGTGAATCACTAGTATCAATTCCTTTACTCTCCTCTTTCGCAAGCCTCTTCTTACAATCCTTGATAAAGTGCCCATACCTTTTGCAATAATGGCATTTCCCTTTCTTCTTTTGAGTGTTGACATTTTGACCTCCAACGGGCTTTTGCTCATCCTTGGAAGGAGGATTCCCCTTTCCTTTTGACTTGCCTTTGCCCTTGCCTTTCTTGAAGAAAGCTTGATCTTGTTGAGTGTCACCCGCAAAGTTTTGCCTCGTTTGCTCCTCTTGAAGAAGCAGCCCAACAAGTTCATCAAAGGAGAGTTGCTATCCCCTAAGAGAGATACTCAAAGATGAAACAAATGGAAGATAAGATGAAGGTAATGAGTTGTGAGTAATGGAAACAAATTGAGCATCCTCAATTATCTCATCAATATTGAGAAGCTCTTCACGAAGATCCTTGATCTTCGTCAATTGATTGGTCACTTGATCCCCTTCTTGCATCTTCAACAAAGAAAGCTGATTTCTAAGATACACCACTTTTGCTGGATTTTTGACTCTATACATAGTATAAAGTGTATCCCACGCACTTTTAGATGTCTTACAAGACTATGAGGTAAGATAGATCTTTTCAAAGCAAGAGCAACCATAGAATGTGCTTGTGCATCCCTTTTATCCCACTTCTTTTGTTCTTCCGAAGATGTAGAAGATGATGTTGATGATGATGATCCACGAGGTGTAGGAGGTGCCAAAGACGGAGGCCTTTCCTCATCACCATTGACCAAATCCCACAGCCCTTTCGCTATGAGAAGATTCTTCATCATGTAACTCCACAAGGAGTAGTTTGTGCCATCCAACCGATCTTCACTAAACAAAGAACCAATAGCTTCCGATTCTTTAGCCATTACCTCCAACAAAATTTCAGCTTGTAGTAGATAGGAAAGAGAGCCTTTCCACAACCAAATCTACTCAAAAATTTGTAGCAAACAAAGAGCTGAAAGTAAGAGCACAAGATGTCTTTCAATATGCAACCAAAGTGCCCAAAAGATAATGGATAGATGGCTGTCTTTCTGCACAAAAAACCAGCTTCTTGAAAATTAGGTTAGCTTCGATTGAAGCCTACATCGAAACCCAATTAGGAAGCCAAATAGTGTGATCAACACACACTCCAATAGGGCTATTGAAAGCGCCCTACTACTTGCTGAGAATCTGCAAATTTCCAGCCATAAGTTGACCTAACCCTGAATAGGGTTTACTGAATTTTGGGCGCCCTCCAAAGGATAAGATAAAATTCTAGTCAAAGTGGATGAGAAGGGATAATTGTGCACCCTTCTACAAGGGCCCCCCCTCCACTCCAATATCATCTGGGCCAAGTACCTAATAATTGTATTAATGAGGCCAAAGGCCAGCACATGAATAAGAAGGGCCCAGGGGCCTTTTTATGCATAACAATAAAGTAATAAAGAAAGACGCAACAAATGTAATAAGTCGAGTCCATAACTCTCGCCTGTGGAAAAACAAAGTGCCTCGGAGCACAAGCCTGATCCGCAAGTAACGATGTATGATAAAAAGTATTTATAGGCTCCCATGTGGCCTCGTCAACATGATGACCATCCCACTGAATTAGAAACTGAATCTGTCGTTGGCGTCGACTATGCTGAAGACGAACCTGAAGTATAACAGTTGGTAATAAAGGAAATAGCTTTGTATCATCAGGAAACGCAACATCATGAGGACCATCATCCTCAATAGCAGTATGTAACAGACTAACATGGAATATATCACAGGCACGTGTAGAAGGCGGTAGTTTTAAATGATAAGTCAATGGATTGAGAACTCCAATATGTGGTAAGGCCCATATTAGCGTGGTGCAAGCTTCTCGGTAGAAGCCTGGCCCTGAACAAAACGTGCAAAAGCGAAGCCGAAGATAATTCATGTCACCAAGTTGAAATTGAAGATGGCGGGGATGGTGGTCTACAGAGTAACGTTGCTGAACATGCATTAAATGTGTACTAGCTCGAGTAATAAGCTCGCGGGCACCATATAAGAATGAAGCAAGGGTAACGGGTGTATTGTATGTTGGACGAGGTGTTAGAGTTAATGTTCAGGTTAGTACTCCTAATGTTGTCATTTAGGATTAATTAGGATTATTGGGCCATGCCTGCGTGCTAATTCTAAGGGGCCCTTATCTATATTTAGTAAAAGTCTAGTTAGACTATAGTTAGACAAGTTTGAGATTCTAGTGCTTGATTTGGTGCACAAGTTATTGCTAAAGATAGGTGCTAGTGCTTTTACCATATGTAGAGACATTAATTAGGCAATTGCTTTTGCTTTTGCTTTTGCTTTTGGCATAGACGAAAGTTTATAAGAATGTAGTGTGCCGCGGCCCGCACCTCATAAGCAATGGGACATAGTTGGAGTTTCTCATCACTTGTGTTCTCTTTCATATGTTTGCCTATTGTTTCATTACAATAGGAATCTTGTCTTGGGTTACTTGTATGAGCAAGTCGGTTTTCTAACATGGTATTAGAGCATGGTTCAAGATTCGAGAGAGGTGGCAGCTTTGTGGAAGGAGATTCGGTGCTACAAGGAGGAGCTGTGCTGCAAGAGGAGATTAGAAATCTGCCTTGTTTCTCAGAGATTCAGATTTGTAGGGCAAATTGGTGAAGAGAGAGAGCGAGGAGTTGGTGGAATAATCAGGGTTCAATCCAACAGACTTAAATTGTTTGCGGTGGAAGGATTGGGTGGATGGTAATACAGCAAGCAAGAAGCGGAAGGTGGAGAAGTGCGTTTGGTGCAAGCCCAGCTTCATCTTTACAGTCTGCAACTTGCTAAATCATCCACCACCATCGTTGTGATGCAGGATCATGTCCAGGAGGCTATGCTGGCTGGGATGCAGGCTCCTCCGCAGGACCTTTTGTTGCTGGAGCAGCAGCTGAACCGAGATTTTTTTTTTGAAGAATGCACAAGAGGTATCTGGCAGATGTGTTAGTGTTCAAGGTGGAGCATCGAGCACAAATTCACAAAGCTGCAGAAGCGCTGGGCTAGGAGCATGTCAGTATCTACGCTCCTGGAAGAGGTGATGCACGTTGGCTCATTGTAGGCAGGGGGATAGCAGTGCTGTCTCAAGTAAAATAAAACAAATTAAACTTGCAACGTGAAAGATAGAATTGGATTAAGCATCCTACTACTAGAGGGCATGGGGACGTTGCAGCTGGTTCTGATGCTACTACGAATGTGTCATCTGGATATGGGGATGGATATGGAGCCGCTGGTTTACAGGGGATGAGGAAGACTCAGTTTTGGCGGGAAGTTGTTGCTACACGGAAGCAAGTTTACTGTCAAAACTGATCAAAAGAGTTCTCACTTGAGGAGCACTCTCCATTGCGACGTAGTTGCTGTATGCAAGTGAAATTACAACAAGGCAATCACACACAAGAGGGAAGTGTAGACTATGTGTCTATATAGGTAAATTGATATTCAAGAGGATGCTTCATTGATTCACAGTTTCGTATCATGGTGGCAAATGACAAGTTCGTGACAGGTGTGACAAGCTATGTGGTCATCATTCTTCATTGTATCGGTTTGGTTTCTATTCAAGTCATAGTAGCTTGGTTATGTGGTAGAAACTTTCTTGTCTATCTAAACTAGTATCACTTGAGATTTATGATTAATCGAAGTGATTGTTTGTTGTGCTTGTCAAGTAATTCCTGGATACCATCCAAGTCAAAGTTGATTGTTCATGTGGTGGTACCAAGTGAGATAAATTCTACTTGGAGTTGCACTACGAATCTAGAAACGCGTTTCGGGTTTTTGTAGAAACGTTCAGAAACGTGTGTGCTCCCTCATCATAAGCTCTCCCATCTGCTTGCAGTTCGCAGCGTTGTCCGTGACAACTTGAACCACGTGCTCCACTCCGATGCCATCAATAACATCTCTAATAGCCTCCCATATGAAGACGGCTGTGATGGCTCCATCGCCTCGTCGCCAAGTTTAGTGGAAGTGCTTCCGCTAAAGATCCACCAAGGAAAGTGCTTTGATTCCGAGTTACGAATAGATTTATAGCAGATAAATAGCTAAGCTAAGAAAGCAACACATAAGCAGGAACTAACCCTAGAAAGTGGGAAAGAGAATGCTGAAGGAGGCTAAAGAGAGAGATCAATATCATCAGCATGAAATGAATGACAATAGTTCCTACTTATACCCACAAGGAGGCCCTAAAGTGGAACCTTCATGGAGCGTTTCAGAGGATAAAATAATGTTAGTGAACCTAGTCAAAATGGATAAGGAGGGATAATAGTGTGCCCTCCTACAAAAGGGGGGTCCCCACTCCAATATCATATGGCCAAGTACTCAATAAATGAATAAATGGGGCCAAAGGCCAATACATGAATAAAAAGGGCTAGGGGCCTGCTTATGCATAACAATAAAGTAATAAAGAAGGACGCGGCAAATTTAATGAGTCGAGTCCATAATCACGTATCCCCAAATGATGCGTGACAAGCTTATTCTCATTTAGCTTAAAGTATTTTGTAAGATATGGCACATGCATAAAGATGTCCTGCCAACACAATCCATCCTTGTTCTGACATCAGTTAAATTGAGCTTTTACCATGAATTTTATGTTAATGGTGTCAGTGGTCTCAAAATTATGATTTTTTTGATTTTTCTTCACAGAAACTACTTGACAGTCACATTGCTTTATCTTATATTCCGGAAATTGATTTGTTATTTGCAGGTGAAAACATTTATCGTGGCTCTGCGGGCAGTTTCTGGTAAAGAGGTGCAGTATGGTACCTATGCAACTGCAGAAGAGGTACGGACTTCGGGCATTTTAGTGCCATATCAAAGTATAAGCGGTTGAAGAGTAAAATAAAGGCTTATTTTTCTGAAGATGTGAGAACAAGAATATGTTTGCGATGGAACAACTAGTGTAGATATATACAAAGCTTCTAGTGGATGCCAATCCTTTGTGCTGATAAGAAGGATTGATGTCTTTATGAGGCTAATTGCACTTGTACACCTTTTTGAAATTCTATGGAGTGTGGAATCGACTTTTTAGATGTTTAAGGTTCTAATGTCTTTTTGTGGATTCAATTGACAACACAGCTTACAGTTTTCAGATAAATGTATGACAAGACATTCAATTAATCTAGTTATTGTAAATAAAATAGTGGTGCAAGGTTATGCCTACATATTTGACTGCACTAAATATGATGGGATCATTGATTGTCATTTATTTATCTGAGGTGATAGTTATTTGTTGCTGCCTGATGTCACCTACTCGTATCTGAACATTTGCATGCCAAATTCTAGAGATGGATTTGACTTGTAAAGCCATTAAGTTTGTGAGGTGAATGTCTGATATATGATTTTGAACTTATGCAGTCGGCCCGTTTTCATTAAGGTTAGACCACATAATACTGTTTTACACCTGTGGTTAGGAATGTATTTTTTCGTACGAATGGACATTAGAATCAACTTTAAAAAAAATCTCCAGGGCTTTATTGGCCCACTTTGGAAGTACCTGTGAGCTCAATTCTTGTGGCTTCATGAGCCATCGTTCTCCCAGGGGACAGATTGTGTTTGTAGCGACGATCTCCAAAAGACAGATACGTGATACAGATCGTTTGTCAAAGAATTGAAGCTACTGATACAAGATTTTCAAGCCATTCTTTTTTCCCAACAGGTGCATTTTCAGGGTTTCCCAGCAATGTTTAGCTACCAATTTCCTAACAGGCATATTTATAGGGTTTCCCAGTTAGGTAATTATAATCTATAACAACTATAGCTGTGAGAAGACACTAAAATGTCATAAATTAAAAGGAGATCGGTGACTAACCATGCCATTTGAATGCCGGACCATACATCTTAAGTCCTAATTAACTTTCCTCTTGTTCAAACAGTACAAATTGTGTGAATAACTAGACTAAATTACACAGAAAAAAGAAACGAGCACGTATGGAGTTCCGTAGTATAAGAAACAGGCAAGTACAGAGTGTCATCCTGTACACGTTCCGTACATACCTTTTTATTTTCTAAAAAGTTGGATGCCCCAAAGACATCTCACAGATTTAAGTGGATTCAGTTTTCTCCGACCCATAAGAGAGTAAATTATGCTATTTTGGCCTAATATCATAGCCAGGCCAGAAAGTGCGTGATCTAGTAAAGTGCCTGTTAGCCATACAAAGGCATCAAAAGCAAAAGGTGCATCTTAGCAAGTTCTACTTCATTGTGAGACACAGTTATTGGATAGTCATTGTAGCTTCTAGGCATGCTTGCTGAAAAGTTATAGCTTTCACCAGCCTGAAGCTACTATATTTGCAGCACCTTTAAGACTAGAATAAGGAGAAATCTTGAATGCTTCACAATTGTTAAAGAGATAGGTAAGTATCCATCATCTTGTTCGTGTATAGAGTCCTTTGTATTTGCCCAAGTTTAGGCTCTGCACATGTTATCTTCTTACTTGATATGTCTTAAACTCTTGCCAACTCTCCATGATGTCCACTGTAATGCCTTTTATTTAATAAGCTATTCGATATATTGTTTCCATCAGATCAAATGCGAAAGCTGTTACTTTGTCATAACTTTCAGTACCTTGTCATACTGAGCCCCATGCCGCAGCAATCCTGAGCTGGGTTGGATAGTTGGTTATAACAAGGTGGGCCACTGATGACATCATGCTGATATTAATTTTTTTTTGTATGAAACAATATACAATGCCCAGGACCTGAACCCTGACCTTCCCACTCACACTCAAGCACGTTCGCATTATACCATAAGCCTTTTGAAAACGTGTTGCGTACAGCTGTATATCAAAAGAATTGAGGAGGGTGGGAGGGTGCTGTACTTTTCCAACCTCCCCCTCTCGTGTACTTCAATGTAGGGAGTTTGGACCATGCACCTGCACATTAGATGTAGGTGCATGGTCTAGCTCTAGGTACCACCACAAGAAGATTATAATGAATCCACAATAATTTCTTTTACGGATAGTGGCAATTCTTTAAACAGATAATGTATACTATGTATTAGATAGAGTATATCCTGGGCTTTTTGAAGGAAACAGCAGACTTGCTTTTCAAATATCGATAGATGAAACTTTTCTGCATCTTTATTGCATTATGATGCTCACTCAGTATTTGTACTGTTACTTTTCAACTATTGAGTTCATATTTATCAATCTTCAATCATGGCTGACTCAGTATGTGCTCCCAAGAAGAGAATTAACAAAAAAGCCTCTTGACTTGCTTTTTGAACTTTGATAGGTGGAACACTCTATAGCTTAAATGTGTCATTATGAGAGTGTTTGTACTTCTTCATTTCTCAATGATGTAATTCATGTTTTTGGGAAATTATTTCTGGGTGAATCACGATTGGTTTTCAGAGCAGGTCATTCAATGATCAGCTTGGCTGTTAGCCTCATATTGTACTGTTTACAGGTAGTCACAGCTGGTGATCTTTGTGCCATCTGTCAAGAGAAGATGCATACGCCAATAGCTCTTCGTTGCAAGCATTTATTCTGTGAAGACTGCGTTTCAGAATGGTATGTGAGACTACATCCCGTGATTACATTATATTTAATGAAAACCTGTTACTTTATGATAGAATTTTCAAATCAGAACAGCTTTTTGTCCAATTGACCTTGCAAAACCTAAGCAGGAGAAGGTCTGTGCGTCTGAGTGTTTACTTCTAGTCGTATAGAATTATTTTAAAGCGTATCAAATTATTTTGAAGGGAAGTATCTTGCTGCCAAGTGAATAAGCATTTTATGTATAGCAAGCAAGCATATTCTTGCAGCCAAATTTGGTATTTCTAGTTAGTTGATAATTGTCAAGATTCCTTGCTCATTAGTTTCAGTCAGAATGTTTTGATACACTTTGGTTAGAATGGTTGACTGAACAAATTTTCTCACTTCCAGGTTTGAGCGGGAGAGGACATGTCCATTATGCCGTGCAGTTGTGAAATCGGCAGATTTGAGATCCTTCGGGGATGGTTCAACGTGTCTTTTTGTGCAAATATTTTAGATTCTTCTCAGATCAACCTACACTCCAGGTTTTTGTAGGGTTTGAGGTTTTTATGGCTATCTAAAAGATACAGGTATCGAGGTAGTTCGCACACAGATTTGAGATCTGAACATCCTAGTGGTGCTTCTAGTTGTCTGATTATATTGCTGATTCTGAACTCAGTTGGGTGAAGCTGCCAAGTACAAACTCTTGCTGGTGGAGCATGCCCCATGGAGGTCGCCACTGATTTGAGTCTGAGTTGGAGCATTTACAGCAATCTGTATATTGACTCAGGCTGAAAGCTCCATTCCTCTTTAAAGAATATGATGTATTGTGAGAGTTTCCTTGAGCAACAATTATTGGATCTACCTGCGAACACAGACCATGTCTTTAAACTTGCAGCTCTAGTTCATGTTGTAGATTTTGTCTCCCATTTGGGCCAGTGAAGTAGTGTTGTGAGTGTGCCTACTCCAGGAGGGAAGCCCAAATGTTGAGCTTTATAAATAAGCTAGTTAAGTATCCACAAGTCAACCAAGTAGTTCTTTGATTTAGACCTGCATCAGGTTGTAACATTGACTGTCCCACTAGCTTTGACATTCTGACAGAGAAATGGAAGTATAAGAGCAATCAATTTGGCAACCTTTTGCATATGGTCTTGCAAAATTCTTGTGCACACTGAACTCGGAAACCTTTTGCATACGGTCTTGCAGCATTCTTGTTTTGTTTAGTGGTATGTATGATTGAGCAAACTGTCCAACAAAGTTATGCACACATGTTTATCTCTACTTGTAAAACCTCAGCCCTTATCACTGGTTTTGAGTTTGAAGTATCTAATTCAAGACAAAATGTCATCTTTTTTAATTTTTTCTAGCACTTCGAGAAGCTTATCAGTAGCTTATATCCACCCTTAAGGAACAATCTGTATTTCCAGCATTCTTTTGAAGCCAGGCTGTGATATTCCTTTCAAGCGTAAGATCTTCATAATGTTTATTTACCACAGATGGGGCGTGTTTAGAGTATTGTAAGTACTATAGAGAGTTGCAAATAAGTTGGATGTTTTCCATTATTGTTTATCAAGATATAGTGTCAGTGTTCATCTCATAGCACCTTTCCATCATTACCCCGATTATGTGGTTTCCATAGATGCGCGCTTATGTCATAGTTTATTTGGTATATCTGAAATTAAATAGTGCTTGCTGCTTGGAGGACATAACAAACAATATGAGGTAAGGAGGCTGCAGAATGCTGTCCTGTGAAAATAAGACCACACATCTTACAGAAAGAAAGAGCTCATGAGGTCAATGCATTCCCTGGTATTATCTATTACCAGAGAAAGGGCTCATAAGGTCCATGCCTTCCATGTACCTGATATTATATATTCTTATTCTACCTATCTTTTGTGGTGTACTTTCCCCACTGACTGCTTTCTGTAAGATTGGTTTTGTCTCAGCAAGCTCAAAGAATGGTATCTATTTCTCCTTAGCCTTTCTACGAGGACATAGGCACTTCACTTGATTTTCTTTCTTTGTTAGTGCTAGCTTTCATCGTTACAAGGTCTGCCCTTTCACATCTAAAGACGTAGTAAAATTTGGCATGTTGAAGTGAGTTTATGTTACTTTATGATCTTTTGGGAATGTCAGTGTTTTTCACTTTGAGTTGATGTTCCAAGGTTGTGTGGGTAGATTCCATCAATTCATAGATTGTATGTGGCTTTTTGGTTATGTCTAGGCGTTGTCTTAGACTTTGCGTTGATATTTTATATATTTGTTGCGCCGGCGCCTCAAAGGGCGCTAGGACTTGAGCGGTTTTTCCAACACGCGCTTAAGTCTAACATTCATCCATCATGCACTTACGTAAAAGCCAACTCAGAAACGTAACAAGTTTAACCATTCAGACTTAAGAAAACTGGAATCCCAACCAACCCAAAAGCCAACTCAGAATCCGTCTCCAAAAGGTAACCAAAGGCAAAGACAAGCCACACATGAAACCCAAGGCATAGTGGTCGCCAAATTGACCAATTGGCATAGCGGCAAGCCCCATGTCGGTGACAGGGACCCTTAGGCGCCAGCGACGCAAAAAGGTTGTAGTAAGGGTCCTTTCACTTGGACCAGTCCCGGAGGCGAAACCGAAATGGTAATCATCCCCAAGGATCAACTTTATTAGATTTGGAAGATGTTACATTCATACATAGACTGATCGGTCTCGGGGCCACCAACACGTGCTGGGCATTGTGCCTGGCTCGTGCTGGTAGAGAGAGCTGAGACCTGGCGACTGGATTCCTGGTGCTGGTTGAGCTGCCCAAGTTTCTATCTACCGGACTCCCCCCTATAGTTCTGCTGTGATTCGGCGCACCCCTCTGGTTTGAAACATAGTGCTTTTTGGCAAAGCACGCTTTTTAAGACTTAGTTTTTATTTTGCTGATTAAGCTTGGCAAGCCTGGCAGAATCAGTCTGGCTCTCGGACATGGGTCCCGGGAGTCGTCCTAGCGGCCGAATCAACTTGCTTTCCTGACTAGGCCATGACTTGAGCTTCAGAGCTAGCTCATGACTTGTGACTACTTGACTGGCTCACCACAGATCGGAGGCTCAGTCCTTGACGTTCTAACTTGCTCTGGGACCTTAGAGAGTGTCACCCCTTCGAGTCTTACAGGGCACGCTGGGTGCACCCGAGTCAGCTTTACAACATCCTCCCCTCGTTTGAGAAAGCTGATGTCCTCATCAGGGACAAACTAGAACCTAAGACTCATGGCACGGGCTTAATTCACCGGCTAGACTTTATTCACATATACAAGGGCACGGGCTTGATTCACCGGCCAAAAGAAACCAACTGTAAAGAGAAGTAATGATATTGTGTTTTGCACCCAACATAGGAAAAGTGTGGATCTACTTCACTTACGTAAAACCTATATAAAGCTGCTGCACTTAGACATTAGACTGAAGCTCACTCCTCGAGGAGAAATGCGACTTACTTTATTAACATGAAAGAAAAAGGTACTTACGGTTCCCTTAAGCCTCAGATATGTCGTTTTCGTCGCACGTCTGGATGAGTCCCCTAGGACTCTAGATATTTCGTATGGTCGCCCAGGTTGAGCTATTTGAGCTCTGCATCGGCACTTAGATTCACCTCTGATGTAGAAGCTGCAGGCAATGTTGGCTCCATTTGACCTCGCGTCAGTTGGTTTGTCACTGTTGGATGTCCTTCGTTAAAGAAGTGAGCTTTTGCTTGGTCACACAAGGTGAGCTCCTTGAGCTCTGCATCGGCACTTGAATTCACCTTTGATGTAGAGACTGTAGGCAATGTTGGCTCCATTTGTTCCCGTGTCAGCTGGTCTGTCACTGTTGGCTGTCTTTCGTTAAAGAGGTGAATGAGATTGGGAGGAATGGTTGGCTCAGGTTTATTTGTGTCGTTCTTTTTAGTTGGTTCCCTGGCACAGCTCCGACGACACAAGGTCTCCTGCCATTATATAATAACACCCAACGGGGTTGGGCTCAACTGGTTAGCTTGGCATCCAAAGTTTCTTTGGTCCCAGGTTCGAGCCTCCCCTTGGAAACCAAGAAGCATTATATAATAACACAAGGTTAATCCCTTTTGCCAAGAAGGCCACCACATGTTCGTTAAACCAGCTTAATCCCAAAATAGCGTCGAAGACATCCATCTTCAAGATTGTGAACGTTAGTCGATTCTTCCTGGTTCCCAGGGAGATTGGTAAGTTGGTTGCCAATCTACAAGTGATCATTGTACCTTTCGCGGTCTCCACACAAATAGGAGTCACATTTTCTTCACATTATATGTCCAATTCCCCTGTCAGTTTTTCTGACAAGTAGTTATGTGACGCCCCCAGGTCTACCATGAAGTAAATGATCCTGCCTTGTATATAGCCTTTCAGGTACAATAACTTTGATCCTCTCGCAAGAGTCGCCATAAGATGTTTGTATCAATGGTTAACCCGTACAGTTCGAATATGTCACCCCACACCCCACAAGGCACAGACCGTGCTTTCACCAACCTAATGACAGCACATTGCCTCATCTGTCCTACGTGCAGACGGCGCCAGGCCCGAACCGCGGGAACTGACCGTGCTTACACCTCGAGGCCAGCACTTTGACTCATCAAGTCCCCCGTTCTGCCGACCACCCCGACTGTGGACACACCCGTGCTTACACTGTGGGCAGCACCTTGCGCAACGGTTGTCCTGACAAATCCCAAAACGTGGCCATCCCTGTGAGACTTGCGTAGCTGACCGGCTAGTCGGCTCTGATACCACATGTTGCGCTGGCGCCTCAAAGGGCGCTGGGACTTGAGCGGTTTCCCCAACACGTGCTTAAGTCTAACATTCATCCATCATGCACTTACGTAAAAGCCAACTCAGAAACGTAACAAGCATAACCATTCAGACTTAAGAAAACTGGAATCCCAACCAACCCGAAAGCCAACTCAGAATCCGTTTCCAAAAGGTAACCAAAGGCAAAGACAAGCCACACATGAAACCCAAGGCATAGTGGTCGCTAAACTGACCAATTGGCATAGCGACAAGCCCCATGTCGATGACAAAGACCCTTAGGCGCCAGCGACGCAAAAAGGTTGTAGTAAGGGTCCTTCCACTTGGACCAGTCCCGGAGGCGAAACCTAAATGGTAATCATCCCCAAGGATCAACTTTATTAGATTTGGAAGAAGTTACATTCATACATAGACTGACCGGTCTCGGGGCCACCAACACGTGCTGGGCAGTGTGCCTGGCTCGTGCTGGTAGAGGGAGCTGAGACCTGGCGACTGGATTCCTGGCGCTGATTGAGCTGCCCAAGTTTCTATCTGCCGGACTCCCCCCTATAGTTCTGCTGTGATTCGGCGCACCCCCTCTGGTTTGAAACATAGTGCTTTCTGGTAAAGCACGCTTTTTAGGACTTAGTTTTTATTTTGCTGATTAAGCCTGGCAAGCCTGGCAGAATCAGTCTGGCTCCCGGACATGGGTCCCGGGAGCCGTCTCGGCGGCCGAATCAACTTGCTTTCCTAACTAGGCCAGAGCTAGCTCATGACTTGTGACTACTTGACTGGCTCACCACAGGTCGGAGGCTCAGTCCTTGACGTTCTAACTTGCTCTGGGACCTTAGAGAGTGTCACCCCTTTGAGTCTTACAGGGCATGCTGGGTGCACCCGAGTCAGCTTTACAACAATATTGCTATGGTGCTACCAATATTGTGTAGTTGGTTACTTAGGGACAAACTCTTAGGTGTCCAACAAGTGGCATGTTGGTGAAGATGACCTTTCCTCTTCTCAAGATCTAGTTCGAGAGTTTGTTCATAACATTTGGAGTTTGAGGACTCTACCTTTTCTTCATTAGTAACATGTTTTGTTGTCTATGGACCTGGTGCTCAACCACATTAAAACTAGATCCTTTTCTTAAGCTCTATTGACTTAGAAGCCCTCAAGCATGTAGATAGGCCCATAAATGTTGACCGATAAATCGTATAGCAACCTCTAGTTCTTTCATCAATCACAAGGATCACCATGTTACCTAATGACAAGATACAATCCTCGAGAAGAAAACTTGAGACAAGAGTCATTCAATCTATTGCATGAAGGGTCAAACAAACTATCACAACCTTGTACAATGTCCTAGTCCAAGACATAGACTTTTAATTGTGGAAATGGAAGAAGCATATGGTCTTGGAAGAAGCACATGGCTATTGTTGTAAAAGGAGCCATCCAAGAGAAATGAATAAGTAGTAATGCATTTGTCACTCATAAAAGGTGGCCTTGTGCCATTTTGTCATAATTTTAAGGGTGTTGGTTCAATTGGTTATCTTGACATCCAAAGTCTCTTTGGTCTCAAGTTCGAGCCTCCCCTTGGAAACCAAGAAGCATTTTGTCATAATCTGGTAAAATCACCAACAATACAAATGAAATCAATAAGAACAAGAAAACTAGCCATGGACAAGCTAAGCATCTATGAGAACTTGTTATATAGTTTGATTGTATCTAAGAAACTAGTTAGTAGTGTATATCAAGATGGCAAAGGGAAATATAAAGTCTTGAAGCATACTGATGTTGTACAATTTATTTTGTACAAATGAAATGTTTTGTGACTTTGCTAGCAAGCCTATGGATCTTGAAATTCAAATTAAGGCATTACAAATTGATTTTGTTGCATCAAGATATAAGGTGCAAAACTAGTCAAACCTTGATTGAAATCTTAATGCTATTTAGGCATCTTTTAATTAAACAGGACGAAGAGTAACATGCAAGACTTATAGAGTGATAGATCATCACATGCATGACACATATGAAAGGAGTTAGGATGGGGAACCTAATATTTAAGATGGCATCAACAAGAGTCTATCCTGTTGATGAGTTTATAAAATATCATGGATAGATTGACTTGAAATCTATGAGAAGTTTGACTCGTCATACACGTGCAAATAGACCTCTCCGTGGACATTAACCTTACATGACAATATGTATGAATTTTTTTTGTTTTGTGTGTGTGTGTGTGTGTGTGTGTGTGTGTGTGTGTGTGTGTGTATGTGTGGGTGTGTTTTCAAATATGTAGCATGCATGTAGAGTCCAATTTAACAATTCTTTGAAATCATTGCCTTCAAAAATTCCTTTTAGATGGTAAACAACTTTTGAAAATTCAGAAATGTGCTAAAACAAGGACATTGTGGTATGCCCAAAGGCCTTGCCACATTTTGTGATTTCTATTTACTATATTGATGATGGATGTTTTACTTGTTTCTTAACTGTCCTCTTTTCAAATTGACGTGTGATTAGCTTGCATTGGCAACTTCTTAGCTATTGACCTTGTCATAGAGCTTAGAATTTTGGTAATGCATTATAATGTCTTGTTATTTTTATAAGTATGAATATTCAATGACAAGACACTAAGTAGGAGCAACTGAACAATATAAATCATTTTGAATTTTTATTATTATTGTAAAGCTCAAAGAAAGGAATAAGTCAATCTTGGTTTTGTGATTTATTTTTTATTTTCTTGCCTTTTCATTGAACTCCATATTGGTAAATGTTGGCTCAAACTCTAAGAAACCAAGGGCTTCTCTATGTCAATAGATGTCATATTCCAAGGTGAAGTGAGCACAAGATAGGGAAAGCCACATAAACTGAAAGTAATGAGCTATGGAAAAATGTCATTTGACTAGGCATAAATACAACATGCTATAATTAATCAATGACCTCATTGGTTGTGAATGTGAACAAATCCACTATGCAATCCTATATATACAAACATCATATTTATTCATTTCTATACACTCTCAAACCTAGCATAAAATGTATTGACCAAATTCTAAGTTGCTAATCTCACATAGAATCCACAAATCGTGCCTAATCTTTGCCTATCTTGTCAAATATAAATAAGAACGAATTAGCATTTGGAGAAATTTCTATGTGAGTGCCTAAGAAAAGCAAATTATAGGCCTTCACTTTCCTTTTTAGTAAATTCTAGGAGATTGTTTTAATGGTCCTCTCACCATCAAGAAGCATTGATGTAATATATGCTCCTCCAAGAAGATCTTGCTCATAAGGCATCAAAACTATCCTAAGGTTCCTATGGTCCATAGGTAAAGCATATTTATAGGCTCTTTTTGAAACATAGTTGTGAAAGAGAAGATTAAAAAATTGACCGAAGGTCATCCAAAGAATCAATTGAAAAGCACTAGGGGTTGCTTCTACAAAAAAATTCATATTCCCTTTTGACAAAATCTAGGCCGCATATTTTATTGAGCATGCCTTGGTTTGGAGGGTCATCAATAAATTCTACCATCCCATCCAAAAGTACAAATTGGGCTTTTGGCTTACATCCCTCCATGGTGGTGGTTAATGACCATGGGTAGACAAATGCACATTTCATGAGGATTGCTTTAAGGAAGTAGATTGAGAAGATCTTGCTCTGAAGGTACTTGAATTGTGGACATGCTCGTTCCAAAGGCTTATTTCAGATTGGTTGCAAAAAAAATTGATTGACAATAATTGCTAGTTGCTTTTGCAAACAAATCCAATATTTTGTGAGATTTGTGCTTGAGTCTCTTTAATATTATATTGTGGTCACCGTTCTTGTGAAACTAGCACTTGCAAGCATTTTTTTTAAGAATGCATTAGATAAAGTTAGTGCATGCTTTTAGAAGAACTAGGGAGCAAAACTTCAAAGGACTTATCATTTATAAAGTTAGTTTCTAGTATTTTAGGCACTTTATTGATTTTGATGTTTTCGCAAACATCCTTGACCAACCTAGACGCTATTGCATTGTCACATAAACCATATAATCATTCACATGATATAGCGGCTCATGCTATGACATCCAAGCCTTTCATGGTATTGGAAAATGAAAAGCCAATTATAATACGTGATAAAAAAGAAAATAAGGAAAGTGGCACAAACCATAGAAGAAAAATGTGCTAGAGATTGTCATGACACCTATCAAGAGACATTGAGAGGATTATTAGTAGTACAGACTGAAGATAACCAGTGTCACTTCCAAAGTTGTTTCACATTGAGGTTCTCACAAGCAACATGTTTGTTTACATTGAAATCCATTGAAATTTTTGCATCTAGTCAGTATCTTCTTGTAGTTAGAGATAGAATGTAGATAATAATACATGGGATGCCATGTGCTACATAATTGGTGAACCATGGATACAATGAAACTCGCCTAAAATTTACTTACAGATTGTCAAAATGAGAGAGAGAGAGAGAGAGAGAGAGAGAGAGAGAGAGAGAGAGAGAGAGAGAGAGAGAGAGAGAGAGAGAGAGAGAGAGAGAGAGAGAGAGAGAGAGAGAGAGAGAGAGAGAGAGACCAAAATTGTTTCATTGTCCCATAGTGACTCAGTTTTTGGACTTAGACATCCTGACCTAACCTAACTAACTATCGATGGGCTCTTCAAGATGGGCTTATACATGTAGGATGATATACTTGGGCCATTAATTACACAAAATTGATTACCAAAAATATTTATACATAGACTCCTTCCATGCAAGGTGCTCCTTTCCTAAATTCTGCCGGATTTCATTGAAATTCTTCTTAGGCCTTGTATTCCAGCCCCCACAATGACACAACCAACTCCAAATGAAAATAAAAAAATGGTAAAAAAAAGCTTCCGTGCTAACCATTCTCAATACATTAGATACCCAAATTGGCCATGTATATGAAGCTCAAACATTGAAAAAAAGTATGGGACTATATGATCTGAGGGACGTGACTTCGAAGTTGCATCTTAGAAGGAAATTCTTCTCAGTCAAGATGTCTAACAATGATTCACTTCAGAATCACATTAACCAGTTTAAGAATCTCGTAGCATATGGTAGATGGCGAATCAACTATCCACGATCAAAAAACAATTATGACATTGCTATTGAGTCTGCCACCTACATACAAAAAATGGGTGATGATCATGATGACACACTCATATTTAACTCTCTAATCACTATGTCACTATAGAAAGGCAGTTGAAGAAGCGTAGACAACTCTTTGAATTCATTATCACATGCTCTATATGTAAACAAAGGCACTAAATGTCAAAAAAAAGAAAGGCTCAAAACAATTTGTATCGAATTAGAAACCGACACAGAGTCAAGAGCAATTATCGAATCCACAGTCGAAGAAGAAGATGTTCTGTAAGTATTGAAACTGCACTCATGATTGTAGTGTGAGAAATTGGCAAAAATCTAGCTTGGTATTTTCATGTTAGAAGTTTGTGTGTGAATCTCACATGTGTGGAGGATGTTTCCACATGCGAAGAATTGTAAAATAAAGTAGAAATGTTTGTCATAGGGGTCTCATAAAGTTTTATGGTCAAACATCTTTGTGTAGAATGTTGATAGGGTAAAAAATTGGCATAGATGGCAAATTGGTCAAATCCACAAGTAATGCCTCTATTGAGCCAAAGTAGTGTGTCTTAACTTAGTTGGATGTGGTGACAGGTCAAAGTTCAAGAAATCCAATAGAAGTTAGAGGTGGAAGCATCAACGGTCGAATAGGATTTGAGATAGGCTTGTGAATGGACCAATAGAATTTAGAGGTGGATGCATAAGTGGTAATAGGATTAAGAGGTTGTAAATATGAGGTCCAATCATGTTTGAGTTAGAATTAGCTCGTGGATCTACTAGTATCATTGTACTTCTCATTCTATGCTAATTGATTTTGAGATCAAGTGAGATTTTGGATCAAAGTGTTTTCTAGCATTCTCTCTCCACCCGAGGAGAGCAGCTTGTTTTTACTTAGTTTTATTTTGGAACACTTCCCACACGTGTGTATGTACTTTGGAAGTGAGTTAATGCATGTAGTAGTGTGTTTTTGCCATTGAGAACTAGATAGATCTTGAATTTCAATCTAATCTTGATCATTGTGCATCCACACACCTTAGGAGATCTAAATCACATGTAGTGAGCACTCCACACGCGTGAAATTCACATGCAGGACATTGAAAGCAAAGAATGCCAATAGCAAGCAGTCAGATCAATAGGTGAATATAATTGCAATTACATATCAATCCCTGGTTCAAGAAATGGATGAAGGAGTGTCTATGATCAGAGATCAGAAATCGCAAGTCGATAATGCTTGGTTTTTGGATCCTGGAGCCACTCAATATATGACCAATCATCACAAACATTTTCATTTTTATATGTCTTATAGTACAAAGAAATTTGTTCATCTTGGCAATGATAGTACACACACTATCAAAGGTAAAGGCACTATAAGGTTGAAGTTCCAGCATGAGCAATTCAAGTACTATCGAATTCTGTATGTACCTAAAATTTCCACAAATTTGTTATCAGTAAGTAGAATTCAAGTCATTATTATTCTAACACAAGTAAACCTTGAATACTTTTGTTCTAGTTAATAAAACATTACTTTGGCACTAAAGGTTAGGTCACTTGAATCATACATCTGTATCGAACATGTTTAGACAATCCTTAGTACTTGATCTTGATTATCTAGACAAGAAGATCGACCTCCCTGTCTGTCATAGTTGAATTATCAGAAAGCAGATTAGGATTTCATTTAGATCGAGTCATAAGCATACATCAAAAGATGTTTTACATGTTGTTCATTTAGATATATGTGGCTCGATGCAAACTTTTTCGTTACTTGGTGCAAAGTACTTTATTACCTTTATCGACGAATTTCAAGAAGAATTGTTGCTTATTTCATAAAGCAAAAATCAAAGGCTTTCAACCTCTTCATATAATTCAAGGAGTATTTGAGACTAGTAAAAGAATTAAAGCATTGAGATCAAACAATGATGGAGAATACACCTCAATTGAATTCAAGAAATATTGTCTTAGCAAAGGCATTGAGCAACAATTCATTACTTCTTATTTGCCTCAGTCAAATGGACTTGTTGAGAAAAAGAATCCAATTTTGGTCAAAGCAACTAAGTGTATTCTTGCTCATGTGACACTTCCTAAATTCTTCTGGGCCGAAGCTATTTCTACTACAGTTTATATTCAGAACACATGCTCGACTAAAGGGCTCCCAGAAAAAATACCTTATGAAGTTTGGATAGGCTCAAGACCTTTAGAGTTTTCGGATGTATTGCCTATGTGCACATACCACAGGAGATTAGGAAGAAGTTGGACTCCCACAATATCAAATCCATTTTCATTGGTTACACCACTTTAGATAAAGCTTATAAGTTGTGTGATCCCATTGAATCGAAGATATCCACTAGCTGAAATATTGTCTTTATCAAGGATTAGTTTATTGAACTCAAAGACCAGGACAAAACTCAGATAGTCGAACTATCAAACACTCTTATTTTCAATTTATCAAAAGTACAAATGCATCAACTTCAGGCGAATAACTTATCAACATCAAATCAGAAGAAGATGTTGTAGCTCAACAACAACATAATCAAGAAAATGATTATCAACCTCATTCATCTCCCAGAAGATCAAGAGATCGTAGACCACCTAACATGTATGTTGAAGAATCTACTTGTTATCTCATTCGAGAGTCGACTAAGTCAATTAGACTTAGTCGGCACTAAGTCAATTAGACTTAGTCGGCACTAAGTCAATTAGACTTCGACCTATAGAGAGAAATTATGGATGGAGAGTATTCATCTCTCATAAAAAACTAGACTTGGCTATTGTTGAATTACTTGCCAGCAGAAATGTAGTTGATTGCAAATGGATATTCATGATCAAATACAAAGTGGATGGAAGTATAGATCGAAGGAAAGCTTGACTTTTCACATGAGGATTTTCTCAGATCCCGAATGTCACTTCAAAAATAGCTGTGCCACACGTGCTGCATCATAAGTAGTTTTATAGGGTATGAAGTGGGCATAGTTTGTTGCCGGTCAACCACCACATAAACTTTGTTATATCCTTTCGATGTTGTTGCAAGAGATGGGATGAGATCCATACTAATGCTTTTCCACCAATGGGAAGAAACGCATAATGGATGTGGCAATTTAGGTTCGTTAACATGCTCTATTTTGTTGACCTGACATGACATAACATCCCGAACCATTGTATATACACCTTGTTTTATCCCTTGCCATTTGAGAAAATTTTAAACCTTTTGATAGGTCTTCAATATTCCATAATGACTAGCACTGGAGACAAGTGTAATTCATAAAAAAATTGAGGAATTAGCCTTGATTTTGGCACAATAACTATTCTTTTATTGTCATATACAAGAATTCAATCCTTGAGTTAATATCAATAACGATTTTCACATTTTGAGTCCAATACGTTTCCTATGATTTGCACAGCCTTGATATAATCATCCATGGTGATGGATTTCCAATAAATTTCCAAAGAAATGAGTGGATTTAGCATGGATCTTTCCAACATGCAACATAACCCTTGTAAAGCTTGATCTTGTCTTCTGGACATACAATTTTCTTCTGCCTCTTGGAAAACGGATAAATATTCTTCCAAGGATTTGCTTGTATTACACATTTGCTTTCACCCCAATCTTGGTAAAGCATTAGTAGCTTGATTTTTTTTTCCCTTGAGGTTTTCGATAGAAAAGTCATATGCTTGAACTTGTGCTAGCCATCTCTTCTATTTGTCAATAAGGTGCTTTTGACTCAAAAAATATCTCAATTTGTGGTGATCACTTTTAATGATAAACTTTGATAATGTTGTTGTTTCTTCAAAGCATGACCAAAGACAACTAGTTCAAGTAGTCTTGCATGGACTTGATGAATCATTCCAATCTTGTTCAACCCTATTCAATTCAAGAAATATGAGAGAGAGAGAGAGAGAGAGAGAGAGAGAGAGAGAGAGAGAGAGAGAGAGAGAGAGAGAGAGAGAGAGAGAGAGAGAGAGAGAGAGAGAGAGAGAGAGAGAGAGAGAGAGAGAGAGAGAGAGAGAGAGAGAGAGAGAGAGAGAGAGAGAGAGAGAGAGAGAGAGAGAGAGAGAGAGAGAGAGATTGATTAACATATTTTCCATGCCAAAAGGCATATAAGACAAAAGATAAAACATCAAATAAGATGGTAACTAGAAAGAACAATGTCGTCATCGCTTATACAAAATTAAAAACTCTCAATAATGCAATAGTCCATAGAATTATGGTGTGAAAAGGATCACAGCTACTTGCAAGATCAAATGGACATTTCAAGCTCTAATTCAAAAACAAATCATGAATTGGAAATCAAGTTTAAGTAGATCTATCTTGTATCCACTAAACTTTTAGTGTCTACAAAATAGATTTTGCCATCTTTGTATGTGAGACGTTTTACTGTAGCTTTCGCTTTTTGAAAGGCTTGCTTCCTTTCCATCACTTGTACAAATGTGAGATCTTCATCCAAGAAGATTTGTGAAGAATTTTCAAAAATTGGCAAATCTAGCTTGATCAAAAACCATGTAGAATAGTGTAAATTGTGTACACAAGTGGGTCCCACACATGTGAGGCCATGATGCCACGTGGAAAACCCATCCTAATGTAGGCTAGGTCAAGTCCATAGGGTTGGTCATGTCATTTTGGTAGTGATTCCTAGTTTATAGGACCTAAATCCTAGATTTAAGGTGAAAATTTGACCAACTAGCTATCTACCAAGCATGACTCTAGGAAGTAGACTAGGGTTTCATTTTAGGTCAAGGAGAGTGAGTTAACTTTCTTATTACATGCTGGAAATCCACCCAACTTCAAGAAGGAAGTCGAATTTGCTATGTATTCCCTCTCTTCATAGTGAGAAGATAGAAAATTTTTGGAGCTCGTTGGCAATCTCAAGCTAGTTCACTATGTACATTGAGTTTTTGTGATCCAAATGAAACCAAATCAATTTCTACTTGTTTCTCAGGTTGAAGGCCGTACTACAGCCTGTATTACACACGTGTGGGCTCGGATTCCAATGTTGATCAATGCTTTTGATTGTTAATGCTTGTTGTTTGTCAAACTGCCAATCTAGATCAACTTTTTTGTGTCTAGTTTTTTGATAGATTGTTAAGCAAGCATCCAATCACTCTTGTGGATCTTTTGTAGATCCATTTATGGTCCTAAAGTACAGTACTTTCACATGGTATCAGAGCCAAGTACAAGAGCATAAGCCATTGATCTAATGCAAATCCATTTTTAGCAAGTTTTGGTGCTAAAAACTAGTATTGAGAGGGCAAGCTAGAATCTTGATTTTGGTGAGGAGATTTGATCCCAAACTTGGTAGGGGTCCAAATCCGTACTGTCCACATGTGTGGGCACCTCTGAACCTGAATTTAATGCATGGTATTCATTTTATCCAAAAAAATTCAATTTGTGAGCTATTGGTGTAACTTTTGGTGGAGATCCTAGGATAATCTACCAAGATCATTTGCCATTGATTAGATTTGAATTTGTTTCATGGAATCTAATTAATCTAGGCAGAGTTCAAGTCCTATTAAGGTTAAAAACAGGTCTTGAAAGTACACCAAGAAGGAAGAAAGAGATTAAGTCATTTTTTTGTCCAAAAATAGCCAAAGTTGGCAAGATTTGATTGTAAGTAGATTTCACATCATCTTATCTTCATTCCAACTTTGTGAGGGAGTGCTAGAACTGAGATTATAAGTCCATTTGTTGGATTAGAAATCTAATTTGAGTGAAAAACTACAAGAGAGAGACCTTAGTGAGTTTCTAGAGACAATCAAATCCATTTCTTGGCAAGATTTGTTTGAAAGTAGTTTTCACTTCATCTTATCTTCATTCCAGCTTTGTGAGAGAGTGATAGAACTGTGATTATAAGTCCATTTGTTGGATTAGAAATCAAATTTGAGTGAAACACTGCAAGTGTGAGACCTTTGTGAGTTTCAAGTCAATCAAATCTATTTCTTGTTTGTAGAAGTCACTAGTAAGATGGGATCTGCTGGAGCATACCTTCTAGAAGCTAGTGAGAGGTTGAATTCTACAAATTATGCTATTTGGAAGGTTAGAATGGAGTCACTCTTAGTGCTCCAAGACCTCTATGAGTTCTTGATTGAAGATGAAGATGAACCTCTAGGTGCACAGGAGAGATACAAGAAGAGATCTAGGCTTGCACTTCATTGTGTGAAGATGAATGTGAGCAATGATTTGTTGAGAGAAGTATCAGCTTGTACTAATGCTAAAGAGGCTTGGGAGTCTTTAAAATCAATCTATGAGTCTAGCAACACTTCTAGAGTTCTTATGCTTAGAAATCAAATTTTGCAAAGCATGAGGAGAAGTGAGGAGAGTGCACATGATTATGTACTCAGAATCAAGTCTCTAAATAGGGAGTTGGCTTCCATTGGAGAGAAGATTCATGATGAAGAGCTTGTACAAATTGTCCTTAATGGTCTAGGAGATGACTTTGAAAATTTGGTCCAAAGTTTTGCCATCCAAGACACTTTGCCAACGATAGAAAAACTTCACAGTGTATTAGTGGCTGAAGAGTGTAGGATGCTCCATGCAAAATCTAGGATGAGTTCCTTGTCGTTGCAGGATGGTGATGAGAAAGCCAATTTCTCATTCAAGGGAAAAAAGAAGACCAATGGAAAGAAGAAGCATCCAAAGGAGGCCAAAGAAGAGGATGATGCATCAAGCTCAAAGGACAAGTCAAAGCAGAAATGCTTCTTTTGTGAAAGGAAGGGGCATTATGCATCTGAATGCTACAAGAGGCTAAGAGCACAAGTGGAGGAGGACAAACAAGGAAACCTTACAAAGGAGGAGGAGGAGGATGAAGTAGATGTATTCTTGATGGCATCTACATCCTCACCAACAAGCAATAGCAATTCAAGAGACAATTGGTGGATCGACAGTGGGGCTAGCTCCCACATGTCTTGTGAAAAGGACTTTTTCTCAACCTTACACTCTTTCAATGATGCTAAAAAGTTTGTCTTTAATGTAAATGATGAAGAGTGTAGGACAAATGGTGTTGGCACCATCTCTTTGTATCTAGAATCCTCAAAATGCATGGATCTAGAAAATGTCCTTTATGTATCATCAATCACCAAGAATATGCTTAGTGTTGGTCTACTCTTAGAAAGTGGTTTGGATGTCCACTTTAAGCATGGTGTTTGCTTCATCTTGAAGAATGATGTTTGCATTGCAAAGGGATTTAAACATGGAAGATTGTTTAAGTTGGAAGCTAGTGTTGCTTTTGAAAGAATGAGCTTGGCAAAGGAGGAAATCACTCAAGAGGAGATCTTGGCAAAGTGTGATCTTGCTTGCATTGAGGAGATGCATCAAAAGGAGGAAGATCTTGAGGATCAGCCTCAAATCATGAGAGTTCCAAGGGAGTCCTCAATGACAATGTTCGAGTCATCAAATTGCATGCAAATTGTCCATTCAAGTGTGCATCTTGCAAGGGTGGTGAGCATTGGAGAGTCTACTATCTTTGAATACTTTTTGGAAAGTATTAGTAGACATGAGGTGACTTGTTTCTTACCTTTAAGATTCATGGTGTTTATTACTTTGTATGACAAGACAATGAAACGGGATGCTTTGAAATCTACATTTGTTGTTGATAAAGCAATTTCATTGGATAACTATTTTTGTAATAGTTTGAATAGTGTCATAAAAGATGAAACATCATTTGTATTGGATATCTTTGGGTCCACATGCTTTGAGCATGATCATTCCAATGTAAGGACCAAAGATTATCCTATTTCAATGATAGGAATAATGGAAGTGTTTTGCTCTTCAAGTAGAGATTGTAGAATCTACTTGTTTTCAACCAAAGAATTTGTCAATGGTGGAAATGTGATCTTTTAAGAGTGGAAGATTTGTAAACTTGAAAAAGCACCTTTGGATCAACACATTATTCAATTCATTGATGTTTTGGAGTCAAGTCAAGTGGAGGAGCAAGCTCAAGACCCGAGGACTCCAAGAAGAACCTTGAGTATCAAGATGGAGCCATCTAGGCTCAATCATATGGATCAAGCAAGACAAGTTGTCTTTGGCAACATTATTTATGCACTTAATATTTTAATTGATGTATCTTCAAGTGCACAAAATGCCTTGGAATCCATGGCTTGGCATGATGTTTAGTTTTGAAGTGTGCTACATGTATATAGACACATTTATGGAACATCTTGTAAGGGATCCTCTAAGAGGTGGTGAAAGATCCTTCATGGACATCATTCTCTATTGGAGTCTCAAAAGTTCCTTGTTTGTAGCTGGATTTTTTAGATACTTCTAAAAGCTTTCATTCATCTATTAAGAGAGTTGTAAATAGATCAAGCTAAATTTGAGGAGGAGTGTGAAGAATTGCCAAAAATTGGCAAATCTAGCTTGATCAAAAACCATGTAGAATAGTGTAAATTGTGTACACAAGTGGGTCCCACACATGTGAGGCCATGATGCCACGTGGAAAACCCATCCTAATGTAGGCTAGGTCAAGTCCATAGGGTTGGTCATGTCATTTTGGTAGTGATTCCTAGTTTATAGGACCTAAATCCTAGATTTAAGGTGAAAATTTGACCAACTAGCTATCTACCAAGCATGACTCTAGGAAGTAGACTAGGGTTTCAATTTAGGTCAAGGAGAGTGAGTTAACTTTCTTATTACATGCTGGAAATCCACCTAACTTCAAGAAGGAAGTCGAATTTGCTATGTATTCCCTCTCTTCATAGTGAGAAGATAGAAAATTTTTGGAGCTCGTTGGCAATCTCAAGCTAGTTCACTATGTACATTGAGTTTTTGTGATCCAAATGAAACCAAATCAAGTTCTACTTGTTTCTCAGGTTGAAGGCCGTACTACAGCCTGTATTACACACGTGTGGGCTCGGATTTCAATGTTGATCAATGCTTTTGATTGTTAATGCTTGTTGTTTGTCAAACTGCCAATCTAGATCAACTTTTTTGTGTCTAGTTTTTTGATAGATTGTTAAGCAAGCATCCAATCACTCTTGTGGATCTTTTGTAGATCCATTTATGGTCCTAAAGTACAGTACTTTCACAATTTTGGTATCCTTCAGTTTTATGGCTTTGATGTAGTACATCTCGTCAAGATTCCAAGAGGTGAAACGTAGGACAAGGATGCTAGCATATTTCTTGGTGCATCAAGCTGAGTCTAAAACTTTGTCATGGTGTTGGAGATTAGTTGAAAGAAAATCTTTAGCTTCTTTAATGGCATCAATTGTCTCTTTGTCAATGAAGCAAAAATGAAAGCAGTTGCAGCATCTTGTGTACCTGGAGTTTTTAGGATATCTATCTAAGAATGAACAACAACATGATATTGCTCCATTTTACTTTCAAAGTCGTGTAGAGTTGAGGCAGATACATAGGGAGGTGCTATGTCTTTGATGGCCATAATTTTTTGTCTAAGTTTGGCAATGGCTGAATCTGTCCGCTAAAGGTGTGATTGCACTGCTAGGATCATCTCTCAGTGAGAGTCCATTTCTTTTCGATGGGTAGAAAGAAGTTCGAAGACCCTTATAAATTCTTCACTGAATGTAAAAAGCATTGAAAAGGTCCATCACTTTAAAAATGGATTGGAATTTTTTTTGTTGCTAAATCTTTTCAACAAATAATTTTTGGATGTAGATCAATCAAATGTGTAGTCTCCATCACTTTTAGAATGGATTGGAATTCTTTTTGCTGCTAAATCTTTTCAACAGATACTTTTTGGACCTAATAGAAGCCTCTGATAATATCTAGTGTCTATTCAATGTCATGCAAAGTATAGTTATGATTTTTGAGAAATGTACTTTGAAAAAGTTTGCTCTCCAAGTAAATTTTCCAATAGTTATAGCTTGCATGTGTGGCTAGTACAGTCAGTGCTGACATGGCTTTCTAACCTCTCTCCCTCTATAGAGTGCTTTACCATGTCCAATTTGGTGCTCTATAGCAAAAGTTATGATCAGCAATTTGTAGTTGAAAAATTGACAAAAATTTGAATTGCTCTGATTGCATGTTGGAAAGGTAAGTAGTATGTTGCATGTAGTCTGGGGAAAATCATTTTTAAGTTACTTCATATGTTTGGGAACATAGCATAATGAGTTAAAGTAGTTTTGTGGATGAAATTTCATGCTTGAATACACTTCACATGAAAGTCAACTGAAAATGAGTATTTTATTCAATTAGGTAGTTTATGTAAAAAAAAGTCAATTTTGCTATAAGTTACTACACGCGGATTTGATGTATGCTGAATGTTTCAAAATTATATCAATTATTGATGTGAAATTTGATGCATGTTGGATGTTTTGAAATCATGTGGATCCACACTGATGGCAGTGCAATAAAGTTTCGATGACAACAATTGAATTTTATAGATTTCAGTCTATGTCAAATTTGAATAAAAAAATCTCAATTATGTATATTTTTTAGAGAACTGAAATTGTTTCAAATTTTTTTCTATATTTATTGGTTATTGATAGAAATCGATTTAAAAAGTGAATGGCCTTATTTAGATGTAATCAGTTAGATTTTGAGATCATAGTTAATTCTAGATACAATTG
This sequence comes from Diphasiastrum complanatum, assembly GCA_029204225.1. Lineage (NCBI taxonomy): Eukaryota > Viridiplantae > Streptophyta > Lycopodiopsida > Lycopodiales > Lycopodiaceae > Diphasiastrum > Diphasiastrum complanatum. The sequence continues at coordinate 32,583,841 of CM055098.1, forward strand.
AAGATTTTGAATCTGTTAGATAATTATAATATTTTTTTTATTTAGGTAATCAATAATGGCCAATGACATTAAAAGTGTAGAGGCAATGGTCCCAACATCGGCCTATCTCCAAATTTGTCAATAGTTGAGTGTGGCACTCAATGAGATGAATAATCAAAACGTTTTGCAGGACCACTATATAAAAGTTTTGTTGAATCAAATCAAGACTCTATCCTCGTTGAATTGGGTTTTCAACCAGAACCATATTCGGTGGAGCAGAAAGAAAAGAAATCTAAAGTGGTGGATGACGAAATGGAATAGTTCTTTTAGTCTACATGAGATTCTTGAAGAATATAAGATAGAGGGTGTGGTAATGTTTTCCCATGGTAAGGCTTCATCATGGTGGTGTGATCTATAATTAAAACCCACTATGTGAAAGAAATTCATGGAAATATTCAAAAAATCGCATGTGGTTGCTGATGATTTGGATTACTATCAGAAATTTATCAATGGTAAAATGGGGACGAAGAGTTTGGACCTTTATCTCTAGGAATTTATAGATTTATGAAATATGATTTCATCATTCAACTCTAAATAGGCTCTATGGCAGTTCCTTTAGATTTGCCAATGGATTATTACAATAAAATATGTTTTAATCTTTTGATGATGTCCTACATGAAAGCTTATGATTTTGCAATGGTGACATCCAAGAAAAAATCTCAGGCTAATCCATCGACATTTCGACCAAGAAAAGAAAAGAAACGAGTTCAGAAAAAAAAAATTCACTTTAAATATTTTGATGAGTTGGATTAAATGGCATTAGGACCCACATAATGGTGCCACTTGGCAATAAACTACTAGCTAGTTTTTTACATACTTGCACAATAGCTAGTAGAATTGAAGAGTTACAACATCTTGTGAAATGCAACCAAAATTTTCTTTTAATGAAGCTAAATTTACATGATTTTGCTTGCAACCACCCCTAATAAGTGATAAAAAAACACAAACAACTATGGATTAATTTTGCAATGCATAGTTAGTGCAACCAAGTAGATAACAAAAGGATAAAGTCGTGATCATCTCAAAAAGAGAAAGAGCAAAACAAGCAAGAAATTGAGGTGGGAGTCGTTGGATCCATGTGCTCTAATTGCGAGGTTGATCAATAAATAAATGTAGTACTATTGGAAATAACAAGTATGCAAGAAGCTCATGGCATGGGAACACTTGTGAGTATGAGACTTACTTACACATCCATAATTAAGGTGGATGCATATGGGACATGGACTGTGCATGTGGTAGTCATTGGAAAGAGATGAAATTGCACTAATAGTATTATGTGTGAAAAAGAAAAATGAAAAAAAGGTTTATGATACACACGAGTGCTCAAACCTCTCTCTCTCTCTCTCTCTCTCTCTCTCTCTCTCTCTCTCTCTCTCTCTCTCTCTCTCTCTCTCTCTCTCTCTCTCTCTCTCACGCACGCACATGCACACACACACACACACACACACACACACACACACACACACACACACACACACACACACACACACACACACACACACTCACTCACTCACTCACACTCACACACTCACACACAAAGTAGGCGATGGTGTGCTCCAACGCAATGTGAAAAGTACAGTATTAAGGACCATAAATGGATCTTTGAATGATCCACAAGGTGATTGTATGCTTGTTAAACAATCTATCAGAAACTAGTCATCAGAAAACAAGATCTAGTTTAGCAGCTTGATAGGAAACAAGTAGAGACAATCAAAGCATTGATCAATTAGTATAATCCAACTCCACACGTGTGGAAATAAGGCTGTAGTACGGCCTGTAGACAGTGTTTACAAAGTGCCAAAGCTGGGTTTCATTGGAAAAATAGAGTAATCACCATACAATGAGAGGAAACTCGAGTTTCTCCTTGAGGCTCCAAAAAGTTTCTATCTTCTCACTATGGAGAATGGGAATACATAGTAAAACACACTTCCTTTGCAAAGTTAGGTGAAAATCCAGCATGTAATAAGGAAGTAGACTCCACTTTCTTGCCCTAATGTTAAAACCCTAGCCTAGATCCAAGATCCAAGAGTCATGCTTGGTAGGTGCATGGTAGGTACAAATCTCATCATAAATCATGGTCTAGATCCTACAAAGTAGGAATCACTACCAAATAGACACAACCACTCCTCTTGACTCGTGGTAACCTACTTTAGGTGTGTATGTACAAGTGGCACTTTGGCCATTGAATAACCAACAAACAATGTTGACAAAATGTACAATATTCTACATGGCTAGATTTGCCAATGTAGGCAATTTTTCACACTCCTCCTCAAATCTAGCCTTGGAGATCACAATGCTTTTATCAATAACTCCAATTGAAGATCTAAGCTTGACAAATGAATCTTTAGGTAAAGGTTTAGTAAACAAATCAGCCAAGCAACTTGATGATGGCACGTGTTGGAGCTTGATCTCTTTAGCTTGCACTTTTTCTCCCACAAAATGATGAGCAATTTTGATGTGTTTGCTCCTTGCATGGAATGTAGGATTAGTTGCAAGTGATTGGGCTGATTGGTTGTCACAATAGATGATAGTTATCTCCTCCTCCATGACATGAAGCTCCACCAATAGCCTTTTGAGCCACAAGACCTCCTTGCATGTTGATGTCAAGGCCTTTTATTCGGATTCTGTAGAAGATAGGGAGATGGTATCTTGCTTTTTGGAGAGCCATGATACTACTCCATCACATAGAAAGGTGGCAAAGGCACTTGTTGATCTTCTATCCACTTTGTCACCTGCAAAATCCGAGTCACTATAGGCTCTTAAGCCAAGATTAGTTCCTCTATACAAAATACCAAAATTCTTAGTGAATGAAATGTATCTAAGAACTCTTTTGGCCATCTTCCAATGTGAAATTAGAGGACTTTGCATGAATTGGCTTAAATTTCCAACACTATAACTAAGATCAGGTCTAGTTATAGTTAAATAGATCAAGGAGCCAATAAGCCTTCTATATAATGTGATGTCCTCAAAGGATGCTTCATCACAACCAATAGATGCTTTTACATGTTGCTCCATTGGTGTCTCAATGCCTTTACAATTCCTCATTCCAAATCTATCTAGGATGGATGTAGCATATTTAGATTGACAAATGAAGCTAAAATCACATCTTCTAATAACCTCTATTCCAAGAATGAAGCTCAATAGGCCGAGGTCTACCATCTTAAACTCTTTTGCTAAAGCAATTTTTACATCTCTAATTTCATCTAGATCGTTACCACTCAAGATAATGTCATCTACATACAAAACAAGAATAATGATCATGCCATCATGAAAACTTATATACAATGATGGATCATAGGCACTCATTACAAAATTGATGGAAATGAGAAAAGAGTTTAGCCTAGAGTACCATGCTCTAGGTGCTTGCTTGAGCCCATAAAGGCTCTTCTTCAAAAAGCACACCTTTCCTTCATGCTTTGCCTTGATGAAACCCTCGGTTTGCCTCATGTAGATCTCTTCCTCCAAATAACCATTGAGGAATGCATTTGTGAAGTCAAGTTGGAATAGCTCCCAATTGAAGGTTGTAGCAAGACTAATGATCAACCTGATAGGAACAAGCTTAGCCACAGGAGCAAAAGTCTCATCATAGTCAATGCCTTTGGTTTGTAAAAAACCTTTGGCAACAAGCCTAGATTTATGCTTGCTTATTGATCCATCTTGATTATACTTCAATCTAACCACCCACTTGCAATCAAGAGGTTTCTTCCCTTGAGGAAGATCCACAAGATCCCAAGTATGATTCTCAATAAGAGCATCATACTCTACTTGCATAGCATCCATCCAACTTTTAGACTTACAAGCATCTTCATAGCATGTTGGCTCATCTAACATTGAAGTAAGAAAGGTGTAAGATGTGAAAGATGATGAGCCTTCCCTTTGATCACCTTGACCATCATAGGTGAGCCTCAATGGCTCGGATCTTGCCCTTGTAGATCTTCTTGGAGTTCTTGGAGTTCTTGCATCTTGAGGTGGATCCTCAAGTTCTTCTTCACTTGGAAGCTCCTCCTCCATCCTAGCATGATCCTTGGCATCAAGATGATTAGTAGCATTATCATCCAAATCACAAGCATGTCCTTCATAAAAAATAACATCCCTACTCACTATCACCTTGCTAGTGATGGGATTGAAGACTCTATAACCTTTGCTATTCTCACCATATCCCACAAAGATGCCTTTGATGGATGTTGCATCATCCTTCCTTCTCTTATCCAAGGATTGGTGTACATAGCAAGTGGATCCAAAAACTTTGAGATCTTTGAGATTGGGCTTCTCTCCAAATAGAGCTTCAAATGGTGTGATTCCTCCAATGGCTTGGTTTGGCAATCTATTGCACAAATAGTTAGCACAAGTTATTGCTTCACTCCAAAATGGTTTGGATAGAGAAGCATCTAGCCTTAAGGCCTTAGCACACTGACAAAGAGATCTATTTCTTCTCTCACTCACTCCATTTTGTTGAGGGGTGTATGGACATGACAACTCCCTCTTTATGCCATTAGAATTACAAAAGTCAATCAACTTATTGGAGATATATTCACCTCCATTATCACTCCTTCATACCTTAATCTTGGTACTAAGTTGATTTTCTACCAAAGGCTTGAACTTTACAAAAGAATCAAACACCATTGATTTGCTAGACAAGAGGTACATCCAACAAAATCTAGAATAGTCATCAATGAAGATTACATAGTACTTGGCACCACCATTAGATTCATGTGAAAAACTATGAACATCCAAATGGATGAGTTCAAGAGGAGAGTTTGATCTTGATGTAGATCTTGAGAAGGGTAGTTTGTGAGCCTTTGAGAGGCTGCATGCTTCACATCTCTTCCCACACTTTGATAAATGCTTGGGGAGTCCAACTGCAAGCTCCTTTGTAGCCATAGATTCCATGGCTTTGTAGTTGGGGTGGCCCAACCTTTTGTGCCACAGTTCCACCTTTGATAGCTCCACCTTTGCCAAGTTAACACTCTCCATTGCAATATTAGCATCAAGCTTAAACAATCTACCTTGCTTAAAGCCTTTGGCTATACATTCATCATTTCTAAGGATGGAACAAACTCCATGCTTAAATTGTACATCTAGGCCATTATCCATTAACTGGCCAACACTAAGCAAATTCTTGGTTAACTTAGAAACATAAAGAACATTATCTAGATTCATCCTTTTGGATGATCCCACATACAAGGGAATTGTTCCTATTCCACTTATCTTACATTCTTGACTACTTGCAGTATAGATTGATCTATGTAAGTCATTGTAAGAAAGTAAGGTGGAGAATATGTCCTTTTGATATATTATGTGGGAACTTGCCCCACTATCAATCCACCAAGAATCATTGGTGTTGCTCTTGGATGATGGTGGTTTGTTGGAAACCATCAAGGATGACTCTTCATCCTCCTCTTCCTCCTGATGTGCAATGTTGCTTTGTTTGCCCTCTTGTGCCTTCTTCTTCTTGAGACATTCTGATGCAAAATGTCCTTTCTTTCCACAGAAAAAATATTTGTACTTGGACTTGTCTTTGATCTTGCTCTTTGAGCTTGAAGCCTCATCCTCCTCCTTGGTCTCCTTGAAGTGCTTCTTCTTGCCATTGGTCTTCTTCTTGCTTTTGAATGATAAATTAGCTTTCTCATCACCATCCTACAGAGAAATAGCATTCATTCTTGCATTGGTATGCAACATCCTACACTCTTCAGCTACTAATACACTGTGTAGCTTTTCTATAGTAGGCAAAGTGTCTTGGATTGCAAAGCTTTGGACCAAATTTGTAAAGCCACTCCCTAGACCATTTAGGACAATCTAAACGAGCTCACTATCTTGAATCTTCTCTCCAATGGAAGCTAACTCCCTATTAAGAGACTTGATTCTTAGCACATAATCTTGTGCACTCTCAGCACTCCTCTTCATGCTTTGTAGAATCTGATTCCTAAGCATGAGAACCCTTGAAGTGTTACTAGACTCATAGATAGATTTTAAAGATTCCCAAGCCTCTTTAGCACTCTTACATGATGATACTTCCCTTAAAAGATCATTGTTTACATTCATCTTAATACAGTGAAGTGCAAGCCTAGACCTCTTCTTGTATCTCACTAATTCCTGTGCACCTAAAAGTTCATCTTCATCATCTATTAGAAACTCATAAAGATCCTGGAGCACCATTAGTGACTCCATCCTCACTTTCCAAATAGCATAATTGGTAGAATTTAACCTCTCACTAGCTTCTAGAAGGTAGGCTCCCACTGATCCCATCTTACTAGCAAGATTCTACACACAAGATATAGATTTGTTTGTACCTGAAACTCACAAAGGTTTCTAACTTGCAGTGTTTCACTCAAATGTTGACTTCTAATCCAACAAATGGATTTGTAATCATAGTTCTATCACTCCCTTACAAGCTAGAATGAAGATAAGATGAGATGAAAACTACACTCAAGCAAATCTTGCCAATCTTGGCTATTCTTGGACAAAAACTGACTCTATCTCTCTCATTCACTTTGATGTACTTTCAAGACCTGGTTTCCACTTTAAGAAGGTCTGAAATCAGCCTAGATTAATTAGTTTTCATGAAACAAATTCAAAACTAATCAATGGCAAGTGATCTTGGTAGCTTATCCTAGGATTTGCACCAAAAATTACATCAAACTGACACCAGATAAATTTTCTATGATCCAATGAATATGGGTTATTAACTGCTGGTTCAGAGATGCCCACACGTGTGAGCAGTACGGATTTTGATCCTGAAAAAGTTTGGGATCAAATCCCCTCACCAAAACCTGGATACCAGCTCGCCCTTCCAATACTAGCTTTTTGCACCAAAACCTGCTAAAACTGGATTAGATTCAAACACAGATCAAAATGGCCTTGTACTTGGCTCTGATACCATGTGAAAAGTACAGTACTAAGGACCATAAATGGATCTTTGAATGATCCACAAGGTGATTGTATGCTTGTTAAACAATCTACCAGAAACTAGTCATCAGAAAACAAGATCTAGTTTAGCAGCTTGATAGGAAACAAGTAGAGACAATCAAAGCATTGATCAATCAGTATAATCCAACTCCACACGTGTGGAAATAAGGCTGTAGTACGGCCTGTAGACAGTGTTTACAAAGTGCCAAAGCTGGGTTTCATTGGAAAAATAGAGTAATCACCATACAATGAGAGGAAATTCGAGTTTCCCCTTGAGGCTCCAAAAAGTTTCTATCTTCTCACTATGGAGAATGGGAATACATAGTAAAACACACTTCCTTTGCAAAGTTAGGTGAAAATCCAGCATGTAATAAGGAAGTAGACTCCACTTTCTTGCCCTAATGTGAAAACCCTAGCCTAGATCCAAGACTCATGCTTGGTAGGTGCATGGTAGGTACAAATCTCATCATAAATCATGGTCTAGATCCTACAAAGTAGGAATCACTACCAAATAGACACAACCACTCCTCTTGACTCGTGGTAACCTACTTTAGGTGTGTATGTACAAGTGGCACTTTGGCCATTGAAGTAACCAACAAACAATGTTGACAAAATGTACAATATTCTACATGGCTGGATTTGCCAATGTAGGCAATTTTTCACATGCAATGCACTGCTGCTGATGTTCCCCGCTGCCATTGAGGGCCTACTAATACCCATTGCTTGGTTGTTGTGCGACCTATCCATCATTGAGTGTTGTTGAGCCCTACTTAGAGATGACCAGGGGATGGAAAGGAAGCAGACAACGGGGGGGCTAGCAGCTACACAAGCTATTACAGCAGCTACGCTGCTAGTTGCTATGGCAGTTGTGTTGACACTTGCACCACCTTCTTACAATTCTCTGATCTCTGATCTGTCCCATGCCACTATCCTTTCTCCCAAATCTGTCGAACCTATTCTTGCTCTTCTTCTAACTCCATATCCAAAGCCCCCCTCTCAGTTGCTTCTCCGACGAGACCGCATGTTCTGCTCCGGCATTGTGTAAAGAGAGAAACGGGTCGGGTTCTTCATGTTTCTGACGAACGTCGTGAGGTCTTTGTTGTTCCAGCACAGGTAGGTGAGTTGATCTTCCAAGTGCACGATCTGGCTTCACGACTTAGTTTCGAATCTTGATTTTAATGCGTCCATAGTTCTCGTGCATTTGATAAGCCACATTAACACTTTTCAAATTCTTATGGAGCAGATGACTGCAAGTGGCTCAGTAATTGAAGATGACTCTATTATTGAGTCTTCTTGAGGCCTATGAGAATTGTGTCCTAGCAATTTCGATCCAAGAGAATATCACCCTTTCAAGAGTGATTTCATTACTTCAACAAGAGGACGCTAGAAGAACTGCAACCTCCTCAGGCATAGGGTCGGATCCTCAAGCTCTATATTCCAAAAATCAGAAGTTCAGATCCAAAAAGAAGAGCAATATACAATCAGTGTCAAATTTTGACTCAAGATCAAAATTTGGCTTAGGGTCGAATTCTAGCTCAAGGTCGAATTCGAACACTTCATCTTTCCAACCAAAGTAGAAATTATTCTGCAGATACTGCGAGAGAATTGGACATGAGGTCAAGGACTGCAGAACCTTGAAATTCAACAATGAGAAGAAGAAACAGTTTCAACAACAAGCGAATTCTGCCTCAACCAATTTTTCGACATCACAACAAGAGAAAGATGAAACAGCCTTTATGACCAAGGTCGGAGAACAATAGGATATCGATATCTAGTATTTCGGTTCTGGAGCAACTCAACATATGACTCACCATCAAGACTGGCTCAAAGATTATTAATTTTTCACCCACTCTCGAGGTGTGCAACATGGAGAAAACTCATCACATTCGACTCAAGGTGAAGAAACAGTTGGAATTGAATTTCAGAAAGGTGAAGTCAAGTTGTTGTCCAACATTCTCCATGTTTCAAATCTGAGCAAGAATCTGCTCTTAGTGAGCAGATTACTGATTCAGGTCGGAGGGTTGAATTTGATACAAACCACTATACCATCCTTGACAAATCCTGGAAAGTTTTAGCTTTCGAGAGAAGAAATGGCAATCTCTACAAACTCAGCCACTATTATTCTTCCACCAGTCAAGATCTTCACACGTCAGCTTCTGAATCATCTGATATGCTTTGGCATTCAGATTAGGCCACTTGAATTTCAATAATATTCAACAAATGTCGACTCAAAGGCTAGTACAAAATCTACTTTCCATCAGCATGCCAACTTCTCCATGTGAAAGCTGTATAACCAGCAAGCATGCTAGAAGTCCTTTCATTTCAGACTCAGTTCATACTTCTAAAGGCTTGCGAGATCTTGTACATAGCGACATCTGTGGCCCGATGCAAACTGCTTCGAAGGGGGAGCTCTATACCTCCTAACCTTCATTGATGACTTCTCTCGAAGGATTGCAACCTATTTTCTGAAGAAAAAATCAGAGGCATTCAAGTTCTTCACATAGTTTAAGGCGTCTGCAGAAAATTAGACCCAAAGGAAGATCAAAGCTCTACGCATAGACGGAGAGGGAGAATTTATCTCCACCAAATTTAAGGAGTTCTGCAAGGTCAACAGAATACAACAACAATTCGCAACGAGCTACTCACCTCAGTCCAATGGTATAGATGAAAGAATCAGACACTCATTGAAAGTGCCAAGAGCATGCTGGCCCATGCTTCTCTTCCGAAGAAATTTTGGGCAGAAGCTGTTTCTACAGCCGCCTACCTAGAAAATCGATCCATCACCAAAGCCTTGAATGGCAAGACACCTTCTGAGGTGTGGACATAATCAAAACCATCACTCAAGAATATTAGAGTGTTTCGTTGCATTGCTTATGTTCAGATCTCTGAAAATCTCAAGAAGAAGCTAGATGAAAAAAGCACAAAATCGATTTTCATTGGCTACTCCCTAGATCACAAGGCATACAAAGCTCTACAATATGGAAATAGAAAAATCATTCACGAGCAGAGATGTCATTTTTGTGGAAGATCGATTTATCAACTACAAGGCAAAAGCTCGAGAAATTTTCGATACATGTATTGAAGAAATTTTTGATCCATGTATCGAAAAATACTCTAGGATTAAAAATCAAGAAATCGATACAAACTCAAAAAATGAGCTTGAACAGCAAGGGGTCCAAATTCAGCCAAGAAGATCAAACCAAGACAACCTCCATCCAAATTTATGGACGATGCATTCTGTTACTTCGTGCATCCGACCAAATACATTTTCAGGGGCAATGCCTACACCTAATGGTGATCAATGGGAAGCAACGATAGACACTAAATCCAATTCTAATAGAGAATCAAACGTGGATAGTCACTGAGTTGCTAAGGAAAAAAAAAATCCGATTCCATGCAAATGGATATTCAAGACAAAGTATGATGCTGAAGGAAGGCTGAGTTGTTACAAAGCTAGGCTGGTCGCCAAAGGCTATTTATTTCAAGACCTTCAGTCTAGTCGTCAAACATGCTTCGATCCCAATATCACTTTCCTTTGCAATTGCAGCAAATCTCGAAGTCCATCAAATGAATGTTCGGACCGCTTTCCTCAATGGGACCATTGAAGAGGAAATTTTTATGTCACAACCAAAAGGATATGAGTTGAGGGGTAAGCAAAACCTTGTATGCAAAATCCACAAGGCACTCTATGGGCTGAAACAGTCACCCAGAGCCTAGTTCCAAAAAATAAATGCATTCCTTATTGAGAATGGTTTTATTCCAAACTCAGCAGATTCGAATGTCTACTTCAAGCCTGTATCAAATTTCTTCATCATCATCACTCTCTATGTGGATGATACGCTATTATTCAGCAACAATCTGAATCTGATGAAGAACACAAAATGCATGCTAGCCCAGGAGTACAAAATGACTGATATGGGTCCAGCCCAGTATTGTCTCAAAATTCAAAATTTTCAAATTCGATCCAGCCATATGATTTTTATTAGCCAGTAGAGATATCTCACAAATGCGCTGAAAAAGTATGGAATGGCCAACTGCAAACCGAGTTTCTTTCCACTCGACCCTGGATTGAAGCTGTCAAAGAAATAATCTCTTCAAATTGAGACAGACAAGGAGGAGATGAAGCAATATCCGTTTCACTCCATCATCGACTCCCCGCTGTATGCAATGATCTGCACTCGACCCAACATTGCATATTCGATCAGTTCACTTAGCCGATTCCTATCAAATCCAAGTCTAACCCATTGGAAAGCACTCATAAAAGTCATGAAGTACATCCAGACAACCAAACATCTTAGCATCTGTTATGGAGCCAGCCAACGTACCAACATACTTGAAGGATACACAGATGCAGATTGGACAGGAGATATCGATACCAGAAGGTCTAGTTTTGGATTTGTATTATTATACAATCAAGGCTCGATCTCCTAGAATCGTCGCAAACAGACCTCAGTAGCATTATCATGAACTGAATCAGGGTAAATTCCTGCCATTGAATGCTACAAAGGAAGTAATTTGGATGAGGCACCTGCTAGCAGAAATCGACCTTGCACATCCAACGACCATCTTTTGTAATAACCAAAGTACCATAGCTCTCTCTCTCTCTCTCTCTCTCTCTCTCTCTCTCTCTCTCTCTCTCTCTCTCTCTCTCTCTCTCTCTCTCTCTCTCTCTCTCTCTCTCTCTCTCTCTCTCTCTCTCTCTCTCCCTCCCTCCCTCCCTCCCTCCCTCCCTCCCTCCCTCCCTCCCTCCCTCCCTCCCTCCCTCCCTCCCTCCCTCCCTCCCTCCCTCCCTCCCTCCCTCTCTCTCTCTCTCTCTCTCTCTCTCTCTCTCTCTCTCTCTCTCTCTCTCTCTCTTAATATGAGGTTTTATTCTCGAAGCAAGCATATTGAAATCAGATATCACTATTTGAGAGAGAAAGTGCAAAGCAAAGAGGTATCCTTAGTCTACTATAGGACAAAATCAATGGCAACAAATTACTTCACAAAGGATTTGTCAAAGGAGCACCACCTCAGATTCAACAACATATTGAATCTGAAAATCAAAAGTTTTCAAGATCCACATTAAGGGGGAGTGTTGGAATTCGATGCTCAGTCTCAAATCCATTCAATAATGAGCATCATAAAAAACCAAAAATAGAAGGCTCGAATTTTTGAACAGAGGATCGAAAAATTCAAGATCAAATTTTCTAGAATATTTTGATACTGGATCTACTCAAAAAATTCTATATTTTATGAGTCAGTATTTTTCAAATCATCGTACATTTTTTGATACTTGTAAATTTTGATACATTCGGTCTAAGATTTGACCCAACGACCTCGCTTTGATAGTCCGCCCACTCTGTAAACAAACCATAGCCTCACTGCATCAGGGCGGTCCTGCCTGAAAATGGGCAAAGGTTGGTTGCAAAGAAACAGAATGTCACCAAAATTGTAGAAAATGAATGATTTCTGATCTCTTCAGATCCAAAAGAATCTTAGAAATGGTGATATAGTTGGCCTTTCTTGCTAACAATCAAAACAGATTTTAAGCAAAAAATCCACACAAATCTAGCAAAGTTCTTCCCAAAATTCAATTATAAAATACAATTTAACACTTCTTATGCCAAGACAAAGATGCCTAAATGCATGCTAACATCCATCCATGTATCAGAAACATGCTAAAAATGAAAAAATGGCATAGCTCCCCGACAATGGTGCCAAAATTGTAGCGAACATTTCTTATCCACCTTCAACCCTAGATCCAAGCACATTCAAGCATCAAAGGATGATGATGATTATAACTTGTCATGCAGAGATTTGTTCCCATGAGAGCGATAACATAGTTCACATTCATACACATGCTTATGATTTCACAATTATCAGTATGATCCACTAACACTAACAATTAACACTACACACTATCCAACTAGAGATCAAGCTTTCTTCTCTCTCTCTCTCTCTCTCTCTCTCTCTCTCTCTCTCTCTCTCTCTCTCTCTCTCTCTCTCTCTCTCTCTCTCTCTCTCTCTCTCTCTCTCTCTCTCTCTCTCTCTCTCTCTCTCTCTCTCTCTCTCTCTCTCTCTCACAAAAAGTATAATAAGAATCAATGACCATCAATTAACAAATCAAATAATATCAAAATTCAAATAAAGCATGAGAGATGAAGCAAGAAAGAAGAGCAAGGACATCCAATTTTATTTTGATAGAGGTTCCACCTGCTTTATTGAAATGAACATGTAAAATGAATCACGAAGTACCACTGTATATAGTGGATTTTAGGGCTTTGGCCTCAAATCCTATTGGCCAATTTCCGCCTCTCTTAATATTTGAAATTTGAGATTTGAAATTTGGGAGAACCCTTTTTTATTCACTAACTTGACTATTAGGCCTTGTGACATTTAATTTTCGCAAAAAGGCCCAAAGCCCTTTTATTAACTGTTAATAATCAAATAACTATGTGATTATCAGGTTGGACTTACACACGCAGGGTGCCAAATCCCACTTCCAACCTTGATGGCCTTCTCTATTGTCCCATGCTCCCCAACCGATGAGGGTTTTCCAGGCTCTCAGAGATATGGTTGCAAAGAGGGGGTTCTGTCAATTTTGGTGCAATGATTCACTAGCTTTCTAGGGTTACGGTTCCGTAAAATTTTTGATCACTAATTCACATTAGGATCTTGCTAATGTCTCTTTCCCCATTGAATTCGGCTTACAGTTAGTAAAAATCTTACATGGGCTTGAAATGTCGCAGCTCCCTCTACCAGCGCAAACCGTGCACAATGTATAAGAACCACCAAGTGAAGATCTTCAGGATTCCAATCACATGCAAACCAAAAGGACACTTGTGGAGCATGAACCACCCAACCAATATGGAAAGGCTAGTCAATACCCTAACCAATACACCCCCAAGCCACAGTGAAGAACACAAGAGAGGAGAGGAGAGACTGGCTCAAGAATCACAATTCACAATAGGAGGATGGGTGAGTTTCCACTAGACTTATTCTCCTCAAGAGAGAGAGAATATTTTCTTTAGAATCCCCATGCAATCTAAATTGAGCTATTGACCTCCTATTCTTGCATTAAAGCAGTCTTCACCATGCATGTGCTCCTATGTCCAATTATAGGTCTAGGCCCTCATATGATTATTAATTATTTAATACGACCACGTTTGGAATGATGTAGCATAACTAATAATCACATGCAACTGGAGTGACCGGCTATCCACGTCAGGAACTATTCCGATTCCCTTGTACAAGACATGGACATAACATTCTCCCTCCCTTAAACCATTTCTATCTCTAGAAATGAAAACTAGGAAAATTCTTCTTTATGCTTTCGACCCTCTCCCGTGAATCATCATCCTCAGTCCGTCCCTTCCACCTGATCAAGCACTCAGAGATAGAATGATTTCTCAATTGTTTATCTCTAGTTCTGAGTACCTTTTCATTTTCCAAAGGAACACTAAGCGATGAGTCCTCCAAATGGATAAGATCTTCCTCTGAACCAACTACGTCACCTTCATGTAAGCTTAATTTTAAATGGCTTACATGACACACAGGGTGAGCTGTAGTCTTGTTTTGAAGATCTAATTGGTAAGCTAAAGAACCAATTTTCTTTATAATCCGAAACAGTCCACAATATCTCGTAGACAATTTATAGTGCTTCCTTGTACTCATAGTCTTAGAATCCTTAGGTATTCTAAGATATACCAGTCATTAACTTTAAAATCTCTGAGAGATCTTTTAAGATCGGCATAGTGCTCTATCTTGAGCACTTGCAACATTTCACACATATCATGCAAGAAATCTACAACTTTCTGGATCTTAACAGACTTTGTCTCCACATTTATTGAAGATCTAGGTTGAAAATCGTACATTAGCATAAACGGACTATGACCAGTAGCAGAATGTTTTCTACTGTTATAAGCAAACTCAATTAAAGGAATGTAATATTCCCACTGAGGTTGCCTGTGAGACACATAAGTTCTCAACATATCCTCCATAGTCTGATTAGTTCTCTCAGTCTGGCCATTTGATTCAGGAGGATCCGAAGAACTAAAACTAAGCGAAGTTTCAAGCTTATGGAATACAGTTGACCAAAAGTGACCTATAAATTTAGGATCTCTATCACTAACTATATCATTAGGCAATCCATAAAGTCTAAATAATATTTCCACAAAGATCTAGGCTAAATTCGAAGCCTTAGCAGTTGACTTGACTGGTATAAAAGTAGCTAACTTTGTCAACCTGTCCACCACAACCCAAATAGAGTCATTTTGGCGTTGGGTCTTTGGAAGTCCAACCACAAAATCCATAGATATACTTTCCCATCGCTTCTGAGGGATATCTAGGGGATGTAACAACCCTCCAGTCTTTAAGCGTTCAGCTTTGGCTAATTGGTAAGGTATACACTAAACCACCTAAGACTCGACAAATGGCTTGAGTTTCGCCAACTCTTCTGACCAAGTTCGAAGTCCTGTGTATACCCGGATGACCTGCACAAGGAATGTCATGACACTCATAAAGAATCTTTTTCTTTAATTCATCATCTACTGGTACACAAATTTTTCCATTCCGAAATAGTAACCCACCTCGGATAGAGAACTGTTCTGCTATCTTCTTATCTTTCTTAGGAACCTGAGACCCTTGTGAGTAAATCTCTATTCCATTCTCATTTTTTCCTGTCTCCACTATCTTCCAGATGAGACCAAAATGAGAATCTGATTCACATTTTCCTCTAAGTGAAAGATATAGATCAGTGGAAATCTGGGTGAATGAAAGTTCATTTAATTCACCAATCTGACTAAGCGCATCTGCAACTTGGTTAGAGCTGCCCTTGACATATCGGATCCCATGATCAAATTCCTACATAAGCTTAGCCTAGCGAGCTTTACGACCCATTAGATCAGTCTGATTACAAAAGTACTTCAGAGGTTGGTGATCTGTATACACTATAAACAGACTACCATAAAGGTAATGCCTCCAGGTTTTAAGTGCATGTATCATAGCAAATACCTCCATCTCCTGAGTTGTATAATGCAATTGAGGCCCCGTGAGTTTCTTGCTTTCAAACGCTATCGGCCTATCCTCCTATAGAAGAACTGCCCCTATCGTCGAATCACTTGCGTCAGTTCGCACGACGTAAGGTAAATCAGGATTCGCGATATGTAAAACAGGAGATGAAGCAACCATTTGCTTGAGTTTCTCAACGCATTAGTTCAATTCATCATTCCACTCAATAGGCTTGCTAGGTTGACCTCTCTTTTTCTTTTTGTTAACTCTGCCTTTAGTCAAATTATTTAAGGGTGCTGTCACTTTAGCATAATCCTCAATTGACTTACAAAAGAAAACTGTAAAACCGAGAAAGAATTTAACTCCTCTAACCGTCTTTGGTATCGGCCATTCAAGCACTATCTTGACCTTACTCTCGTCAATCTCCAACCCACTACGGGTGATCTTATGGCTGAGGTACAACAACTCATGCTTAAAGAACTCACATTTAGATTTCTTAGCATAGAGTTTCTCTTGTCTGAGAATATCTAAGACAGTACTAAGATGACTCAAATGCTCCTTAAGTGTTCTACTGTAGATGAGAATATCATCTAAGAATACAACCACAAACTTCCCTATATATGGATGAAAAAGATCGTTCATCATCTGGTGGAACGTAGCTAGTGCATTCGTCAATCCAAAAGGAAGCACAATAGATTTATAGTGACCAAATCTCGTCTGAAAACTAGTCTTCTGCACGTCATCCAGATGAGTTCTAATATGATGATATCCGGTTTTAAGATCTATCTTTGTGAAGTATTTAGCTCCACCTAATCGATCTACTAGATCATCTATACGAGGCAAAGGATATTTGTTTTTAATAGCTACTTTATTCAATCCTTTGTAGTCCACACACATCCTGAAGCCTCCATCTTTCTTCTCTTTCAGAAGAACAGGAGTGCCCCAAGGCGACTTACTTGGCTGAATATGATCCATCTTTAGGTAATTTTCAATTTGCTTAGTAATCTCTACCTCTTCTTTATGAGAGAACATGTAAGGCTGTCTAGAGATAGGGTGACTACCTGGAATTAACTCAATCTTGTGGTCTACCGATCTGGACGACGATATTCCATGAGGTAATTCTTCTGGAAATACATCTTCAAATTCAGACAGTAACTTATTCTTCTCGATTTGCT
This sequence comes from Diphasiastrum complanatum, assembly GCA_029204225.1. Lineage (NCBI taxonomy): Eukaryota > Viridiplantae > Streptophyta > Lycopodiopsida > Lycopodiales > Lycopodiaceae > Diphasiastrum > Diphasiastrum complanatum. The sequence goes on from CM055098.1 coordinate 32,600,949, forward strand.
CCTGATCTAAGTCTACCGAGTTAAGAATTTTTGACAATTCATAGCTACTTAGATGCATTTCAGATAAATCCAAAATTGGCTTAGCAAATAAAGAATAAGCTTCATACTGCGAATCAAAAATTTCCATTACATCAGCAAATGGCCTCATCCCAGATGGATGTACAAAATTGTCTCCAAACAATGTAACTATATCTTTACCATCCTGAACAGAGAGAACATGCTTCTCAAAATCTATCTCAGGACGCTTACTAAATAACCACTCAGGACGCTTACTAAATAACCCTATCCTAGAATAATGTCCGTACACGCCAAATCTAAAACATGGAAATCAATTAACCCTCTAGTCCTGGATCCAAACTGGGAGCCTTGAAACTTTCACATCCCACATCTCCAACTCCGCTCCTGAAGCTAGATATACTCGATACCTATAGTTACTGGCTTTAGTTTTTAGTCCGAGTCTTTGCACAAGACCAGAGTTAATGAAATTATTAGTAGATCCACTGTCCACTAAAATACTAACTTCATGTCCATTCAAAGTGCCTTTCAAACGAAATATATCATTTAGCAAGAATGAAGTAGTACTAAAAGAACAATCACACTCACAATTAATTTTATTAATTTCCAGCTTAAGATTCTCTTTACTTGGCATCTCAATCACTTGAGCTGCACCTTTTTTTCGTTCCGGGCAGAATTTCATAACATGTCCAAGTTGACTGCAATGGAAACAAACATTGGTCCTTTTAGCCTTTTTCCGGGACAACTTTTTCTTTTGTCTAAATTCAGATGCAGCTTGATCCAGTTCGTCGAAATATTTAGTTTTCTTATTCCCACAAACTCTTTTCTTCTCTTTTTTTTTGGCTGGGTCCGCATGATCCAGATGGATTAGCCTATAACTGCTTCCTAGATGCCACTATTGTGGAGTCGTACGCCTTCACGACAACTACATCATCAAAGGATTGAAGCACGTTACGCTTACACTCATTCTGATAATCTGTGGTAGACCGAGGATAAACCTCCACAGTGCCAGTTTTGCATCGAATGAGGGGACTTTAGTCCATAAATCCATAAAATCTTGTAGGTACGAGTCCAAACTCCGAATACCCATTTTGCAATTCACAAATGTTTGGTAAAAATTCGAGTCGTCCACAACCACAAATGAATTTCTGAACACCTCCATAAACTCGTCCCATGTGGTAGGTTTAGTTGCAAATCACACCACCACAACGAAGCTTTACCACGGAAACAGAATAACACTCTCTATCTTTTTCTCCTCAAGAATTTCATGTAGATTAAAATAACTGGTCCACTTGGTTAGCCAGTCATTCACAATTTCAGGTTTTTCTCTCCTTCTTCTCCCCCGAAAATGGTTCAGGCTGAAAGCCCAAATTTGGAACAGACAAAGCTCTCACTTGATTCAACAGTACTTCCATTTGTTGATCATGTAAAGTGTTCCTGTTGTTTATCTCATTAAGCGCTTGGCTTAATGACTGGCAAATTTGCAGATAGGTACGCATTGGCACCTGACCATTGAGAGCTGCATTTGCATTATCGTCTGCCATATTGATTTCCTGACATGCAAAATTTGCTTAAATTAGTCGAGATCCAATCATCAACTAATAAGTGAAATGTTCAAAACGTTCATAACTGGCTGATATTATTCAGCAAGGTCTTTCACTCATTTGTGCAAATTTTTGCAAAATCAATATCAGAACAAATTAAACAACAACAACTTTTGATGAACAAACACTAACTTTTACGAAAAATTGGGATTTTCGAAATATGTTCGAAATGGACCAACTGTGAGAATCGACTAAGAAAATCGATTTTGCAAAAACACAGGCAGTCTCAAATCAAAATCATTTCGAAAGATCCTGCCTGGAACTAACTCGACATGCACCGTCTTATTAAAAAAATGAAAAATTTTCTGTAAATAGCCTAGTTGCTAGGAAATACGCTTTTTGATCTAGAATTGCTAAAAATAGTTACATGCAAGAATTCTACTGATCAAAATCATTGGTTACGCATGCAACTTCAATTAAGCATGCATACATGTCTATCCATACATTTCCATCATCAGGAAAGCACTGTACTAATTTACAAGCATGCATGCATAAGAACAATTCCAAAATTTTACAAAATTCAGTAAAAAAATTACCAAACTTCAGACGACCATAACTTTCTCTACATGCACCAAATTGGTCGTTGTAAAGCACAGTACGAAGGGAGAGTGGGTCTAAAAGGCACTTGCCACATCACCCTGCGACCTAGGCTTCACATGTGCGAGCAATAAATGCACAAAATATAGGTGGGAGGGCGCACTTTTGGAGAGAGGAATCATAAAAAACCACATCCCAGCCCAATAAGCCTTGGATCAAAGGCTGCAAGCACTCTACTAAGGTTCATTAGAGAGACATAGAAGCTTCTAACAGGTCCAGCAAGCAATCATAAGCTCAGATCATGCAATAAATGCATTTTTGGCCTCCTTCAACAAGCAAAACTTCAATATGTTGGTGTCTAATGCACATCTATCCAAATTGGATGCATGATTGCTCAAATCAGAGGCAATCCAAATATGTTTAGGCTTGTAACAAGAATTAACAGGTTCAGACCCCCAATTGAGAGGTATTCATGCTCAAAAATCATCAAAAATACACTATTTTTGGGCGTTTTGAGCCCCCTAATAGTGTCTAACCCTACCAAACTTCATGACAGCTTAGTGACAACTTCATTACATCTCTGAAAACGTTCATACCAATTTTTGGCTGAGAATTTTGAGATCTACCCCAAAATTAGTCCAAAAATCATAAAAAAAAACCTTGTTTTTTGACCAATTTTGACCAAAATTTGTGGGGAACATCCACAAATTCGTGCAATCAGATCCAAATCCCTGTAATTCCATTGCATGCAAGCACTAAAAGTTCTGATTCAAGTCAAACACGGTTTCTATAGCCCATTTATGGCCCAAAAACCCCATTTTTTGGTCCAAAATCACTATCTAATCAACCTTTTGACTTTTCAAACAACATGCAATCATTAAATTCTGTAAATAATGACTGTAAAACAGTAAGTAGAATCTGGAAAACATACTACACCAGATCCTATAACCAATTTCTTGCAAAAACCATCAATTCTAGGTGACAAAATCACTAAATTCATCAAAAATCCTATGATTTCCATCAAAATTCATGGAGCAAGTCCACAATTATGATCTTTAGGCTGAAAGTACACCAAGGATCTGAGAATCCACCTACTTGAAATTGAATTCCAACACTTGGAAGAAGAAGCAAAGAGCTACACCAAAAGAACTGCAAAATCCAAGATCGTCAAGCTCCACCTCCTGGTAGTTGTGATCCAAGCTCTGATACCACTAGAAGAACCACCAAGTGAAGATCTTCAGGATTCCAATCACATGCAAACCAAAAGGACACCTGTGGAGCATGAACCACCCAACCAATATGGAAAGGCTAGTCAATACCCTAACCAATCCACCCCCACGCCATAGTGAAGAACACAAGAGAGGAGAGGAGAAACTGGCTCAAGAATCACAATTCACAATAGGAGGATGGGCGAGTTTCCCCTAGACTTATTCTCCTCAAGAGAGAGAGAGAATATTTCCTTTAGGATCCCCATGCAACCTAAATTGAGCTATTGACCTCCTATTCTTGCATTGAAGCAGTCTTCACCATGCACGTGCTCCTATGTCCAATTATAGGTCTGGGCCCTCGAGCTCAAATATGCATTTAGTAGCTTTTATTTCTCAAGTGTCTTTTTGACCAATGAATATAGGTCAAAGGAAAGTTGGCTAGAAAAAGGTAAGCAACACACTATTTCATCTAGGAAAGTACTTCATTTTTATACAATTCATTGATTGCGTAAGGAATAGAAATGGTGAGATTTGCACTCCTAAACTTTTATATGTCTATAAAGAGCATCCATGTGTTTGGTTATTCTATGGTTATAATGCCACAGTGTGGTAATTTTACTTTTTCTCATGAATCTATTTTTGAATGTAAACATTGTAAAATATGCAATTGGAGTTGTACGATTCATGTGCAACAAAGTGAAACCCAAATTGAACATGCTCATTTCCACCTGGGGAACACCAATAATTGTTGCTTTATGCACTTTCATGAAATTTCAAATATATAAAAGTTTAGTCAACTACGTAAAGTCATTTAAGCTTGAGTTCCTAATGACCATACATGTAGACAAATCTACCTTTCTGACAACATACTAATATGGTATTTCAAAAAACACCAAAGATTGGAATACCCAATGCCCTCTAAAAGTATAAAAACGTTATCTTTATATGTTGGCTTCAGAAAGGAACATGTTATGTCTCGAACTTGATCAATTTAAGGACTTGTTTAAAAACCAAGAGGTATCTTATACATGATAAAGTCGGTCAAGACATGTTATTGAACTTTGAATGTCCGTATATGCACGTGTGCTCATGCAGAGCAAACTCATTAAATGAAGCAAGTGTGCTCAACATTCATTTTTCAAAGAGGGCTAAAAGTTTACTTACATGTGATACAAGTCTACAATTTAGAATTAACTAATTAGGTAGTTAGCAAAAAAATCATGTAGAATGTTAATTCCTAGATTCTTGTTAAGTAAACTTACAACAAACTTTTCATTTCTAAAAAGATTAAACTTAGAAACATTGAGATCTAAGTTGATTTTTTTTAAAATATTTAGATAGTGTTTTAAGCAATCTACACAATCAACTTGTGCACGTGTTTACACAACTAAATTACTTACTCCAGTAGATAAATTTAGTCAAGTGTGTTTCTTACGATGCATAACAATGCACAATTGATTTGATGGCATCACTTGAAATTGCATGGCAATCTCACGTGGCCGACAATGATGCACACAAATCTAAAATTTTCTACTAGATTTAAAGCATATAACCTATGAGAATAATGCAAGCATGAGACATAATCAAAGGAATAAAATTTAAAAAAGTCATGTGAATATGCAATTTCTTGTCTTTTGGGGTACATATATATTTATGCTTTTACACCCATAAATATTCTTTGTGAGCTTTGCTCATGCATTGTTCCCAGCCTCAATTGTAAACTAAAAATTAATATGATTATTATTTCAACATGGTTGGGTGATACCATAGCACTTCGATAAGATGTTCTGTTACTTAGTTGTTCAAATCTAGTCAATGTGTTCATACTACTTAAATAATTGTAGAGTCTACATAGATTCATATGATTATTTTTTTCCATTCATCATTTCAATGGGAGGTTAAATAACTATTTTCCAGTTGTAGTTCATGTAAATCTTAGCTAACTAGTTGCTTATGTGTAGTTACATGGAGATGTACATTGCTCGAGATAACAAGCACAATAATGACTAAAAATGATAAGTTACTTGATTGAAGATTCGATGTAATTTTGAGAGAGTATGATAACTAACTCTAGGGATGATTGCAAAAGAAGAATTTGATGAATGTGCACATGTTTTTTGAAGTCACTTGCAACCAATATATAGACAAATTCATTTTAAAAAAAATGCATTTATTACATTTGTGTTATATGAATCGACGTCGTCTAAACTCCCCAAATAAATGTAAATCACTAAATGACAAAGGAAATGAAAAGTTTGGAAAATGCTAGTCTATAAGAGGATACTTTTTAATTTACTATACAATTCTCAAAAATAGAGGAAATAGGCTGAAATTTTTGGTGCATTTGAATGACCCACCTATAGATATATTTGCATGTCCCAAAAGTATTTGATGAAAACATACTATGCATAATTGATATGACTAAGAGATTTAAAAAAGAAAAGCATCCAATGGTCTTTACCATATTAAGTTTTTCAAGGTAAGAATAATACTTGCATCCTCAAAAACCAATTGTCTTCTCAAAGTCCAAGTCATTCATGTCAAAGATATATGATTTTTCAACATGGTGAAGGCACTACAACGTGTTATTGGGTCTTCCCATTAGGGCGGAGATGGTGGAAGGCCATGATGATCAGGGAAGATGTTGCAAAAGCCATCTCAAGTAGCCACTACATAGAGAAAGAGAAAGTTGATAGCAATGATAATTTTGCTGGTTACCTTACAAATCTAATGAGTCATTAAGAAAGGTGGCAAAGCTTAGTGGTTTTCCTATCTCCACTCATTCTTGAAGCATTCTTTCACCATGGCCAAATAGGGACTTTGAAAGCATGCTTGAAAATACTCAAGCCCTGCAATCTTGCTTCAAGATAAGAAAATAAAAAGGAAATCATTGAGTTACTTGGTTTCATCAGCATTAAATTCTAGCTAACTTTTCTCTTTAGACACTAGGTGTCTCATCTACTCCTCATCTTTAATTGTACTAAATAAAAGTGATGTCCTAGTCATGAATGACCATGGCCTTGTAAAAATTTTGATAACTGACTTAAACAACATCATTGGCCCTCTCAAAGACCCAATTGCATTCATCATTAGGGAGGATTGTTATTAGTTTTCTTTAGGTCAAAGTGATATGCTAAATATCTTAGCAGTTAGGATTCATGGGCGGTGACATATTCTCATATAATACAAAAGGATTCACAAATTTTGGTAAGTGTATCCTTGATAGAGATCACGTTTGAGAATAGAGATGATGCTTTCAATGAGGTGATTTTAAAGAAAAGTATCCAAGGTTGAGGTTTCCTTGTGGCACAATGGATTCTTCCAAAGAAAATGGTGGGCATGGTGAGGGATGCAAGATCCTACAATCAGAATTCACCAAGCTTGGTAAGTGTAGAGCAAGGATCCCATATGAGGAGTGCAAGATCCAACATTCCGAATTCACCAAGCTTGGTAAGTGTAGAGCAAGGATCCCATTTGAGGAAGCTAGAGTGTCTATTTTGTAGAATTTTTTGAAGGGTTTGGGATGGTCTGTCATTGCTATGAATTAGTTGAAAATTATTGAGTGAAATTGGTTGAGATAACATGCTTCAAGATGCATACTTCATGATGACAAGATGAGCAACAAAACTTGAATTTTTAGAAGACCCTTGAATTCAACTTGTCATATATTATCAGGATCCAATCAAAAATATATTTGTTTATGATAGAAGCTCCAAGGGAAAACCATGATACCTAAACAAGGAACCATGGTCAAAGTAAATACAAAAGTACTTTTGATAGCGATGATTCAAGACGAGTCAAAATCAACTAGGAAAAATTAACAAGGTCAATTGCAAAAAATTAAGGTCCTATAGAAGTACTAGCCATAGAAAAACATAGAGGGATTCCTTTCTCAATTTTTTCCTTGAGGTGAAAAAAAATGTTTGGTGGCAATCACAAAAAGGAAGGGAGAAATCAGATAGCCTTGATCCACTAATTCTAACATCAATTTTTTGGAAGAGCAACCTTTGAAAATGGATGGTTGAGCTCATTGTGCTAAATGACATTGATGAAGCATAAGAGAAACTTGAGATTTCTAAGGCAATATAGGAGATAGTTCAAAAACAAGCTTATCAAAGGGTTTTTTTAGAATTAAACTTGAAGTAAGCTACTTTGTCACTATGGTAAGGAGGAAATCAAGGGATGTCTAGACATTCAATGTGTTTGTTATAAAACATGAAGGTTTTTATGAAGTGTGTTTGATTGAAGCTTTTAATGTTAGGGAGACAAGGGGCTAGTTTTCTTACAAGGTTATGTAGAGCATGGACAAGGGGGCTTAAGTCAACCTTAGGAACTAGTTTGATCACAATACCCTCAATCTTGTGGCTTGACGAGAATTTGTAACAACAAGCATAAATTGCCAAACTAAGTGGCATGTCTTTCACTATAGGCCAATACACATGACAATAATCACGAAGTGCACCATCCAAGCCATGAAGTTTTTTCTCAATGGACTAATTTGAGGGCTACAAGAAGGCCTAACTTAGTTTTAGGAGGGGCTAAGGCATTGATTTATTCCAAAGGAATAAGTTTGTCAAAATTTCAATAACTCAAGTGCAACTAAGGATTGAGAGGAGAGACATGATTAAAGGTTTTTTCAAAATGGAGAGTAGCCACCTCTATCATAAGGGAGAGGATTCCTATGGACTTGCCATCCACAATTAGCACTTTACGATCTTATGTCTTATGTTGCAACTTCAGTTTTTTGAAGGAGGAATGTAGATCTACTTTCTTAGCCAAGTCGAAGTGTGTACGCTTTTAAGGGAGTAGTCTTGATCTGGCCAATGAGCACGAAGTTCATATATCAGTAGCAATTCTTCATTCAATTTCCAAGAAGGGTTTTCTTCATAAAAGGAGGTCAAGAAAAAAGACATGAAATTGGACTTTAAGGTAGGAATTTTCTTTCTTTTTGTTGTAGTCTCTATTATCTAAGGTACAATTTGGCTTTGAAAAGTTTTACGTCCAAACTATCAACATAAGAGACAAGGAACATGATTTCTTTTTTGTAGTCTCGTCTCCAGAGGAGTGACTTATTCATGACATATACATAGAAATTCTTGATTCTAGGTTTTTAAGGTTCAACTGTCCAATGAGCCAAAAGACATATCATGGTTTTTATCAAAATGAGTAAGCAAACAATCAATTATTTTGTACATAAAATAATAGAAAATGCCAAGATTGCACATATCATGCGATATTATATCAAGAAGGCAATTATTGAGTTGGCCATAAAATAAGTCTATTAGTTAAGGCTAGTGAGACTAGTTGGGCAAGAGAGAAATTCATGCCATGCAACTACATTATGTGGGCTTGAGCCTTGCTTTGTTGACACAACTATAATATGTAGGCTTGAACTTTGCATGTTGAATCGTTGGCATATGTTGGTTTTGTGCTTCGGTTTAGGCTTGACCTACTATTCCTTGTACAATGTACATGTGTGCATAACAATGCTATTGGTATTTGTACCATGCGCTAGCTGCAAAAAAGAGAATCATCTCCCACCATAGTAGGGGTGGATTGAAGATTTTCCTACCACGTTGATAGGTGACGCTCAAATCCTCGCAAACATGGAAGAAAGATATTTCAATAAGCTTGCTTCTAATGAAGTTAGGCTAGCTTGTACATGTTGCAAATTAGAGAGCAAGCAAGTGCTGATACATTTTTTTGCCAAAATTTTCTAATGTGACCTCAAAGATCACGATAAGGTTTTGTCGTGTACACTCGATTGCTCAAAGTTAAAGAATATTTCATTGTCCAGCATGGTGAATTGGGTAGAGCTGTTTACTACGACTAGAAGGCGTGTGTGCACATGCTCAAACCTCTACAACTACGTAGCAACATTTTGAAGCCTTGTGCTCCAAACTTCAAGGGATATTTGGCTTGGGTATCGATAAACTCTACATATTAGGGCCTCTCTACAATTGTTGATACCTTAATTATATGTAGTTTCTTGGATGTTTTAAAATAACTAAATGGTTAAAAAATGAAAAGAAAATAGCAATTTATAATGATTTAATAATAGATAAGATAGTCTATGCTGAAACTCACATAGCAAAAACACATATGTGTATCGATGATGAACGATCAAAGATTCACTTTGCCACAAAGTGGTAAAGCTAGAAAAAGTTTATGAAAGATGTGGGATTCCTCAATAGACATCAATAATAAACTCTACTATGATTCCACTTTGTGACAAAGTTATAAAAGGTGTAGGGTTCACTATGACTCCGATGTGTGGCAAAGGTGGAAATGGTTTATGGATAATGCAGGACTCATTGTTGGACATTAATGGTAAACTCTGCTATAACATTAACGTCGACTCTAATAGTAGTAAATTGAGATGAATAGACTAAATTAGAGGTGAGCAATAGGGACACGTGTTTTCCATATATCCAAGACATTCTTGAGGTTGGCAAGCTCTAGATAGTACAAGGTAACATGTTATTGGGCCTTTGGGGGGTGCAAAATGATATGTGCTATTTGGGTCTTTTGGGTGGCCAACAAGGAAAAAAAAAGCAGTCTCACAAAAGGGGGGGGGGGGGGGGGTATGAGCATCGTGAGTCGTGAATCGTGTGTCAACTTGGTGCAGCACATGGGCGCAGCAATATAGTGGTGCGCCAGCGCAGAAATAGCAGCAGGAGGAGGGACCACCAGGATGCGCATCCGCCCACATCCACTGGCCTCCCCTCGGCCACCTACCTACCACCTCCCTGCTCAACTGCTGCTTCAACGTGTACCTGTCTGCCTCGTGTGGGCTGGCGGTACTGCGCCTCCGCATCCTGCTGCGCCTCCGGGAGGCCGCAGACGATCCCACTGTACGCAGACTATCTTGGCACTATCATTACCACCACCTGCTGCGCTTTCGCCTCTGCATCGCCGATCCGTGCAGCACCACATCCCGTCTGCTTCATGGGAATCATGGCACATGCAGCGTTCCCACTCCCACCTCTGCCACCAGGAGGCCAACTGGCATGCCTCGCCGCGTCCCTGCCTTGGCCTTGGCTTGGCTCTCCTCTCTCTATTTATTCACCCGCCTTTTCTTTTCCGACCTTTTTGATCCTCTGCGATCCTAACGGACAACACCTCCAGGCTTCAGGCTTCAAGCTCCGCTATCTCTCTCTGGAACCACGAGGCGACCCTCTCTAACATTTATCCTGATTCCTGAAGAGGCTGAAGAAGCAGCTGGTGCTGTTGCTGGGCTTACCAGTTCCGCCATCTGTTGCTGCTGCAGGCTGGAGGGGGGGTGTCTTGATTCTCGCGCCCTGTGGTAAATTCTCAACTTGTCGTTCTATAATTGGCAGCTCCCTTGCCATCGCTTTTACACCCAAGCGGTAGGCGGCTCCTCATGGATGTTTGTTGTGATATGTCCCATCTTTTGCAGCTAGCAGCTGGCTGCAGCCTGCAGCTGTTTCGGCTTACCGTTCCGGACTGCAGAGTGAAGGTGGAGCAAACAAGTAGCATCTTGACATCTTGACATCGGTAATAAGCTGCGTGTTTTTGCACCGGACCTCTTCTTCGCCTTGGCCTTGTGGTTTCATTATCGTGCCCCACAATCCGTGCTTCCTGGCTATCGCATGCTACCAGCGCTTTAAGCCTTTAGTGGGCCGATGTGCGGCGAATCTGCCCCAGATCACTTGTCCTGCTTTACCTATTTGGCCAGGTATAGCTCTAGCTACATCCGCAATTGGTATCTTCTAGTCAATCACACATCGACTTCAAGAATGATAGCATGATTCTTCAAATTTTCATTTGTTAAAGATGGTACGTGATTGAGAGTTAGGTTGTGAACGTTACAGATTGATGAAGATATTACAGAACACAGATTGATGTAGATACAATTTGACAACTCGTTGATCTCTAGAAGTTTAAATGATGCTTGAGAACCTTAGATGCACTGGAATACGTGCAGAGATAATTGATGTGCACTGCTGCATTTTATCTATCTTTTGGTACGTTATATCCTATCATAACTAGCTGTCTCGTCGTATAAGAACATATTAGCTGTTCCATTCAAGATTGGTGTGATTGGAATCCCAACTATGAAATGTTCTCTCCGTATGTGTCTGATCAGACGCTTTCGAAGATCAAAAAGTCTATAATATTTGGAAAGGAGTTTACGCAGTCGTCTGATATAAAACAAACTATAATATTTCGAAAGGACTTTATACAGTCGTTTGATGTAAAACCAGTTATTCTCATATGCAGGCTGGGGGGCCTTGTTTCACCTTATGTTTTCTTAGCTCTGCGAGTTCGTTATGAAGAAAATCTCTTGCGAATGACAACCCTCATCGACAACACCGATGGAGTTGCATCGTATGGCTTTAAGGTGTTAAACGAATGAACGAGAGCCAATCCTTCTTTTGATTCTGCGCTTTATTGCTCTTTCCTGCTGTCTCGTTGTGATTTATTAGCAAAATCAAGCAATACTATTTAGAGTCAAAGCTCTTTACATCCATGAATTTCAACTTAATGTACCGTTGTCCTAGTTTATAAGTACGAGAATATTTTCTCATCAGCGATTTTAGCGTCACCTATTTTGGACCTTGGATTTGATCAGGTAAACTAGAAACTCGGAGATGAGCACCTGTATAGTATACTGTCCAATGCGCTAGATCAAATATTCAGTAAACCGTCTCTATCAGTTCACAAATGTTTCAAATTCAAAACAGAACCTTTTTTTATTGAAGCAGCTCTTTTGAACATTTCTACCTCTATTTGTCCAGTATGTTACACCTACTGCAAATTCTTGAGTTTCAAGTTGTTGCATAATAGGTTCGTTCCACATGCCATCTAATTTTTCAGGAAGTATGAGCTACATCTCAGTATATTGTCTTGTCTTGCAACTAATCCGGTGGGTCTTCCAAGTTTAGTTGCTCCCAAGGAAGATTAGAATCATTTGCTTGTCGTATTGTAATTTTGAAACAACTTACTAATGAGATTTTTTATGTATCTTGCAGGTAATCCTTTCGCGGAGAGTATTCTTATTCTGATTCAGAGAATAAACTCTTTCAGATTTCTTTCCAAACTTCAGCTTTCGCTGATGCTGTACTCAGAGCCATCGACTTATTTATCATAGTTTTATTATCCCAGACACTGCAAGCAGAAAAGTTCATTTGAATCTTGCAATGGCTGGAACTGTTACTTCTCAAGTAAGACAGAATGATGTCGATTTTATTGCGGAATCAGGTACTATTCCTTTGCGTGTTTCGGCCGCTTCGATAACGTCGGACTTGCCCAAGGTCTCATACTCCATATCACACTCTGACCTGGCAATCCCAACCTTGCAATTCTTACATACAAACCTTGCTAGCCCGACCACTCGAGACACAAAAGCACGCCAAATTTTAGAGAAAGACTCGTTATCTGAAAGTGTTTTCATGGACTTCCGCCGAAGTGTCGCTGTAGCGGAAGGTTCACATAATGACTTCGTTTTTAAATCTCCGGTAGTAGATTATACGCTAGATCAAGAAAAGAATCAGAGTTTGGTGAGTTCTTTGCCTTCCCATTTTATAAACCGTATCATTTCGGCCGCAGCCGAAGATCCTTACATCCTCAACTTAGCCGTAGCATCTCATGGGAACGAAAATACTTCAGGGGGGTTCTCAAACTCTCAAGCCAATAGCATTCATGCCAATAGATTATCGCAACGGAGCTTTTTGATCTCGCATTTAAGGCAGCCAAACGTTCTGATGCCAGAACAGCCAATGACATTACTGGACTTAAATGTTGCCAGCGAAGCTCGGAAACTGGATGATCCAGACCGTGTGATTCCCGATTGTTGTTCACCCTCAAGTTTATCAGGTCGTCAGATTTGCATGCCTGATACTAAGGTTTCCGAATCGGGGTGGACAATATACCTGGATCAATCAACAGATGTAAGTGAACATCGGAGCTCTGTAGAGTTAAGTCGTTCAGATTCGATAATTGCTTCAAATGTTACTAGATCTCCCCGGAAGAGAAGTGCTCGGCATCAGCAGCACTGTGCAGGTAAAAACGCTGCAGTAAACTTTGAGGATTCGTCCATGGTGTCAGACGCATCGTCTGGTCCTGAGCAGCCAGTTTTTTATGAGGACGCAGAAGATCTCTCCGAAGATATAGCGTTTGGAAAGAAAGAGTTCTGTGCTGAAGCATCTAGAGGTTGCAGGATGGATGATTTAAAGGATGATGCGTGTACTTCAAAACTCAGTTGCGAAAACATATCTTGCGGCCCTCCCGGCATAGGGTGGAGAATGAGCAAACGAAGAAAAAGAGAGCTTGTAGCAGAAGCTTTTGCACACAACACTCTAAACAGAAATGAAACCCCACAGGTACAGTAATCCACCTTGAATCTGTATGTTATGTTTGCTTATGGCAATAGAAAATATATCACAGAAATCTCTGCGCATGACACTGAAGATTCGATAAGTACTGTATTTGTTTTACGTGAAAACTGTTCTCTTTTCCGTGAGATTGATCTCTAAGTCCGGAAAAAGAATTCTCGGGAAAGAAATCTGGTTTCGGTGAGGGAATTAATCCATCTTTTACTGTTGTGATGACATAACGTGATGTACGTTTTGATATTTTTCCAGGTGGAAGATGAGACGGATCTCAATTCTTCGGAAGGAAGCGGTGACAACTGGAATACAGAGCATCAATCGACGGCCTTTAGAAACGTAAATCTCCCATGCCTAGACTTTGTAAGCGGACTCAGCGCCAGATTGCTAGTACTCACAATGGTATCTTGTGAGCGAGCTTTAGAATCTTCTGAACGTTTGCAAGTTAGAACTTAGGTCTGACGGTCTGTTATTAACCTATCGTTAAGTCGAGGCGATGAAATGGTGTCAAATGATATCTGAGAATCATCAGACACATGCTTATAAGTTATGATACTGTTTTTTTCTGGCAGGATGAGCGAGATCTTGTTGATGATCGTCTGGAGATGCTACAGCAGTTGATTCCAAACAGCGAGAAGGTGAAGAAATTCTTTTAAGCTGAAGTAACTAAGAATATTTAGTTTTGCTACTTCAAAGTTATGCCTTCTTACACTGCTACTGTGAGCTGTACGTCCATTGCGGAGTCTATCTTCTCTGTAGTGTGAAGTTTGAGAAAACTTTCACTTCAAATATAAAAAAGATTGGCTTAGATCAGAAATTAAAAATGCACGACCTTTTATCTTTCAATCACGATATATTGTTCTGTCAATTCCTGGTCATAAAGGAACTTTACATGGAAGTGCTGAGCTTTAGTGGACTTCGTTGAAGGTGTTGTCAAAAGACATTATCCTCAACGAGGAAGGAGAGAATCTCAGTTTGTCTGTTTCCACAATCTCTGAGTATAAAGCTTAGATTTGAGTGTTTGACAAAATACACAAGCTGTTTCTAAACCAACTCCTAATGATTGGTTGAATTTGTGCAGCTAGATAGGGAAGAAATGTTAGCTGTGGCAATCGATTATGTGAAGTCGCTTGAGCTAAAAATCAAAGTAAGAGACACCTCTATGCTTGAGTCATATATTTTTCTTCAATGGGTTGCAAATCAAATGGTTTCAAGTTTATATGTGTGCTCGTGTATATTGCAACACACTCCTTAGAAAAGAGCTGCTATGGACATTCTCTTGGAGAACTACTAAAAATTTGTTATCTCAAGGCTTTTCCTTTGTATCTTCAACCTGATTGTCTTCTGTTCCAAAAACTTGTCATCTCAAAGCTTTTTCTTCATATCTTTGTCCTGATTTGTCTTCTGCTCTGTATCCTGTGACATTTGCAATGCTTCATGCCTGGTGTTATTCCTATTTTTATTCATGGTCAGAATCGTGTGAGTTTGTGCAAATGTGTGGTTGTTGAGCTTGAAGTTATGAATGGATGAACCAGATGTTCGAAACTGCAACGATGGAAATGGCTGATCATGGAGACATGGGAGTGATAGAAAATTTCCCACAAGCACCAGCTCTACTTGTTGCTGGACTTAAAAGCGCAGTCGAAGGAACTGCTCTGCAAGAAAAGGGTTTGTGCTTGATGCCGGTTTCTCTGCTCGGCAATGCTTTATAAACACAAAAAACCTTATCATAATAAGGTTTTGTACATTACTACAACTAAATTTGGCAGTAATACTGTTATGATCTGAGATCTCTTTTTGTACTGCGGCATTTGTCTTGGTCGTAACAACCACGAAAATGATCCCTTGAAGATAAGGGGGCCATCATTTCAATATACCAAAATGAATCTTTTCTTTTTCAGTAAAAGGTCCAGCTAACTCAACCCTTGCAATCGACTGTGGTTTGATCTTACACTTTCTATTGAATTGCATAAGAACAAGGTATAGTGGAACATTGAATCATAAGTTATAATGCAGCCAGTTTAGGATGCAATCAGAAACTGATTTTTGTGGTAGATACACAGATGTTCTATGATGTTGGGCTGTGACATTTCTTTAGTTCATGCTTAATTTTAATTTTTAAGCATCATAATATGGAATCAAAACGAGAGAAGGGGTTGTTGCTTGGACGATCTACAGACTACGTTAGTATCAAAAGATATGCAGTGAGTGCCTATGTAGTTCATCCAGACTCTGGACAGAGCGTATGGTATTTCTTCACGTCATGCTTGATTTTAATTTTTAAGCTTCTTACAATGGAATCAAAACCTAAGGCACCACTGTCACTGGACAGCCTACAGACTGCATTAGCATGAAAAGACATACAGTGAGTGCCTATGCCTTAAGTTCATTCAGATTCTGGACAGAGGGTAGGGTATTCATAAACACACAGCAACTCTTTAACTCAGCTGACAAGGTACAGCCCTGTGTCAGAGAAAGGAAAAGTGGGAATAGGGAGATCTTGACAGCACTAGCATGCTTCTATCTTCCATGGTTCTACGCGTGGATGGTGAGGAAGGACGGGGAGAACCTGGAGAATTAAGGAGGTTAGAAGCTGCCAGCATCCCATTTTATCCCCCCGCTCAGAGGAATGCTGGCCATTTAACCCATAGGTCATTTTGTTTCTCTTGTATGTCCTCATTTGTGCCAGAAATTGGAGTCAAGTCCTGACCACCCCATGGAGAGGTAAGGAAGTCCTAACCAGCTCACTACTTTTTAGAGCATCGTTTTGCAATTCTTATGTCATGGGAAAGACTGCTCTCCTTCAGCCAGGAGTTCAATTCTAAAAATCTCACAACTGAGGAAATACAAGCTTTTTTCTTGACTCCAATTCAGTTGATCCCATCAGCCTTGATCTACTATTATTTTGTGAAAAGTTGTGCTGGCCTTTGGAGAGTAAGCATCATGATTCCCCATGATAGAAGCAAAATTATAACGATCGCTTTCTACCACCAACCAACAAGGACACCCTTGTTAGAGAGAGTATAACTGGGGAGTTACCTCACGTGGACATTGATGCACATAATAACTTTTGTTCAAGTGAAACTAACCCCACCAGCTCCATGATTCCTACCATTGAAACTAAGGAAATTGAGGCACCTTGAGAAGCCCATGCCAATGCTTTTCTTGTGAATGTATTGATGTGGATAATGGAAATGCTCCTTACAACTATTACAATAATAAGCAAATAGTGCTATCTTTTTTACCCTACCTCTTTCACTTCTACATAGGATGATTGATTTCGTCAAAAGCAGATTTTTAGAAAAACAAACTCAAAGTAAGTCTACAAATTACTCCAAAGAAAACTTTTGCAAGGATGACACACAAATCACGCAAGGTTGTTCTCTCAATGAACTAAAAAATTGGGCCAAGCAATGTCAAGAGAATGTGCATACTTCTTAGGTGAAGAAGCAAGACATTGGAAAGAATATAGTGAACCACATCTTGAAAAGAACGAATGATCATGAATTTCACTGCCATGGACCCCTCAAGGGATAAGACTTGATTGGAAAGAAATATGTTGATCTTTCATTTCACCTTGGAAAGTTGTATGATAAAGAGTGCATCAACATGTGCATAGAAGAGGGTGATTGTAGTATTATCTCTCTCTTGGAGTTTAAAACTTGGATGGAATTTTTAATAAACTATTGGAGTTTAATTTTATTCCTAATTGCAAATTCTGAGTACTCTTGTAAATTGTAAACACTCACTCTACAACAATTTGCAAAAATGAATTGTTATTCAAGACAGTCTGCAGCTTTACACACACATTAGAACAATCTACAAAAATATACGGATATTTAGAAGCAGAGCAAAAGTCGACTCAATTCTGAATATTTGAGATCGAGCCAAACAATTCACCATTGACATCGACTCGACAAGTCGACATCGACTCAACTCGACAAACTCAACATTATTGACTATTGAATCTTTTGAATGTTGAATGGTACCACTCAAAATGGAGCTTTGTCTTTGTCGAATCCGATACGTACTATGCCAGCGTTCAAACATGCCATTGTATACAATAACTCCTCAGTGTCACGCCCTACCGCCCACAGTTCAGTTTAGACTCTTCTTTTAAACACTTTGATCGTGTCTAAACACCAGTTCACAAGAATTGATTAGACGATAAGTCGAAAATCTATCACTTTGTATATATACAATAGATCAGAATAAGACAGTGACATACATTGTCGATATAGTTAAATAGACATAATTATCAATCAGATTATCTGAGTCCTTAGAATCAGATATATCAAGAGAGTAATTTAAAAAATAGAGAGACTGTTTTATTTGTCAATTGCTTCGATCAATTCTATAAGCATATTAGAATCACAACACTTAGTGCACAACTATTATGAATCATTGTTGGGCACAGGATTTCCTTTTCGTGATCTGATTGTTGTATTACAACAACTTAATTTATAGATTTTCTATTTTCTTCACATGCTTTAGTCATTGTCGAATGCTCTCTTTTTCTTCTTCTTCTTCTTCTATTCTCTTCTCTTCTCTCTCTCTCTCTCTCTCTCTCTCTCTCTCTCTCTCTCATGGATGCTCCTTCGTTTAGTTTCACCCTGCTTCGCAAACAGACACGTGGACAAATACAAAAATATTTCCTCTCCAAGCTTACAAGGCTTTTAAAAAAAAAAACATCCTACACCTTCACAAAATGAAGTTTTGCTTTGAACTTAGTGGGTTTCCCACTTAAAAACTAATAAAAACAACTCTACAAAGGTTTTTTTGTTTTTTTCTTTAATTTCAAATTCCCAATTTGGAGGGAAATTGATTTTCCCTCTCTCTATCACACCTTCCAGGATGCTAACCGGCTTGACACTATAAGATCATGCTTTTTCGACGATTTCTCTCTACAACACCAAAGAAGAGTCTTCTTTCTTCTATCATTTGCTGAAAGTGTGCCCTACCAGTTCACGGATCAATGCTATTCTAGCATACGGTATGTATCCATCTCTCTTTTGCTTGGCTTTACTCTCACGGTAATGATGCTTTGATAACCTCCAGCTACTGTTTATGTTCGAAGTGCTTTCGTAGGATTGAAAAATAGACAGCGATGGACATTTCCTTTCATTTGGCCACTTCTTTACCAAGAAGTAACTCATGAATGCTTCACTTGACAACGATGGAAGGGTATCTTCACCCATTGATATCTTGATCACCTTTTAACACAAAAGAGGTTCGTTGTCCAGCGAAGTTGACTCTTCATTTGAAAAATCCTTATTCATAAATGAGGTCGTTGTCCAGCGATGGACAACTGACTCTTCATTTTGATAAAACCCTTTGATTAAGGAGGGCGCTGTCCACCAATGATGGACAATTGACTCTTCATCTTGATATGTATGATTGTTTAAAGAGGTCGTTGTCCAGCGATGGACAACTGACTCCCCATCTTGATAAGCATAAATGTTTAAAGAGGTCGTTGTCCAGCGATGAACAGCTGACTTCTTCTTGATATGGATGAAGTGAATCATAGATAATGAACTATGTTGTCCAGCGATGGACACTTTGACCTCTTCTGGCACTCACTGGTTTACCACATTACACACAAAGCATCCTATTGTCCAACGATGGACAGTAGGAGCATTTATTCATCATTCACTAACTGCTCTTAGCTATCAATGGCTCATTGTCCAACGATGGACTACAAACTCATACTTGCTTTTTTGATACTTTTTACTTAAGTATCCTCTACTATCCAGTGGTGGATGGATGGATATGTTAATGCTTAATTCTTCTGGTAGAATGACTCTTCTAAAACTTTTCTTATATCTCTGGTCTCACTGTACGAAACTGATAATTGCTTCTAATGTAGCATCATCATATTGCTCCAGCTTTTTCTTTGTGTGTTTCAGTTCACATCTGAACCAAAACGTTAGCTATCTCGACAAAAAGGTATGACACCAACTGATTCTACATAATGCAAGTTATCTCACTCACTACGAATACAACTTATATAAGCCTTTCTCTGCAATTCTTTATAAGCAAATACTTGCTAAAAAAGTTCGTCTTGGCTTTCTATGACCCAAAGAGAAAGAGTCATCACGAAGCAAAGAAAACAATGGCATCCTCTCAAGAAGCCACGTCTACAACTATTCAGATACACTTTTCTAGAGTAAGTAAATGCTTTGTGGCTTCAACAAGCACGATATGTTCAGTTTTGTACATCCTTAATATATAGCACTCTTCTACACAGTTGTGGTTTTACCTCCTCTTTTCAGAAAAAGAAACAATATAAGACCACATCTAACCTTGTATACGAGTCAATTTAACACACCATAAAATGAAACCCTGTCATAAAAATGAACAGTAAAGACTCTAATAATGCGATCTTAGACAACATGGATGTGCGTAAGAGGCATGGTTTCTACGTAAGGATTAGAATGGCACAGATCTGTCCTAATACCTAGTAGAAACATTGGCAGTCTCTTACTATTTTTTAATCACATGTTTCCTACATAGTGTACCTATACCATGGTTGTTACATTACTCATATGTAACAACCATGGAAGGACTTAACTGTACCCGTCTTTGTGTTACTCTAGACTCTTGGTGAGATATGACTAGAAAGCATAGATATGCTCAGAAGTATGGACAATAGTGTGTGACATACCTTACAGGATCACTTGGGTCAGTATAGCATGGATTTGCTCTGATACTAGCACACGTGTCCACACCACACGTGTCCACACCAGGTTTCTGGCTAATTAAAACTTTAACGGTTAAAACTTTTTCATACTTCACTATGTTTAAAATGAATTGATATGGACCAACTGATCATAAGCTGATCAGTATGGCACTCGTCCTGATACGGTGATATAACGACTTGGCCTTTTGCTAAAACATCGGTCGCATGGGAAGATTGGACTATGGTTTAAAATGTTATTTAAAGCTGTTAAGTAGTATAACTTCTTTTGGACATCAATAACAACTGTCATTCAGCCATGACACCTGTCTTCCTTACCGAACTAACTCGAGCGGTTTTGTTTTGTGGGATGGTGGCAGGTATCAGCTGGACGTCTTGAGAGTGGTTATGCTTTATGGTGCTTTATAGTCCTGTATTTTGCTTTTCAGCTATAGTCTACCTTGTTGGTTTATGAATAAAGGCTTTAAAAAATTTCAGTCTTGCTTTGTCAAGAGAAACTAAGTGCGGTCTTGTATCTCTCTCTATGCATCCTAGTGGTGTAAATCTGACTATTCCTTGGTTGGGATAGTGCTGAAATCTTTACCTTTTATCCAAATCATAAGCTAACAAAGGTCTTTTTTATGGTTTAGTCCACAGGTTGGTGTTAGGAAGCTGCTTCTTTGGGTTATGGGGAGCCCCTACCTCCACCTAATTATTTTGTTTAGACTATTATTTGTTGTATGAAAATAACGGTTGAGATGCATAAATATATAATTAACACTGATAGGGCTACTTGTTCTTCTGCTGGACCTGAGGATAAGATTCTTTGCTTGATTAATTTGCTTGAGACTATTGACTGGGTAAAGATTTATCTTGAGTTTTTAAAAAAAAACAACCGTTGAGCCTTGTGAAAAATCTTTATAGTCGTCTTAATGATTTTGTCAAAAAGTTCGAAGAAGAAGAAAAGTTTTGCAATTCGCACATTAGAAAAGTGTTCATGTGCTTGGAAAATGAAAACGGTATTGCTCCTACTGTTACTACCCCTGCTGCTTCTGATGCTCCTTTATCTTTGCACCCTCTTGTCTTTATTGATGACCTTGATGAAGACAGTGCCTCTCAACTTGAAATCTTCTCTCAAGACATTTGCGATATTGGTGACCTTTTCTCTTATGATTTCTGCCAATCCAAAAATTGCCAAGTCTCTTTTGTTCCTGCTAGAGTCATTGAGTACAAATCGACTCTTACGTCTTACAAACTCCACAGTCTTCCTTCTGTTAATATCCTTGCACCTATTCCTATCGACCTTTGGATTCTGAGGACTCATCTTATAGAAAAAGAAATACAAGTCTGCAAATTGGCCGCACTACATAAGAATCCTTCTCTTGAGACCTCGGTTTCTTTTGATACCATTATTCGCATGAACAAATTTGAACCCTCTCGTTGCCCCTCTGAGCAAGTTTGGGCTAGGACCAGAGGACACTTTGAGACTGGCTTCAATAGAATGAACCTACACCAAGCCAGAATCTGGAACTGGGAAAGACCTTTTTTCAAATGTAGATGCGGTGTAAAATGCAAAAATAGTTCTTCCATCATCTTGTTTGATCATACTATCTAATTCATTATGAATAACCTTGCCAAGTTTTTTCTTGGTGCTTCCCTCCAAAACCAGATGAATGCTTTTTTCATGTGGCTAAATAACCCTGCTAGGGATGTAGTGAAATCACATATTACTTTTTCCTTTATCCGCCAATACATGACTGATGCTTCCATCAAACTTGCTAAAGACTCTTCCGCCAAATGGGAGATGTCGAAAATATTCAAGATATAGAGCATCTTCTAAAACGTCCTAGCTTTTCTACCCTCCAAAACAAGTACTTCCATAACTCGAACAAAAGGACGGGCTCTTTCAATCTTAATAATCCGAATTCAATCAATTCTGGATCAGAAACGAGAAGGAAAAAGCGATTTTCAGATTTCAAAGGGAAGGAAGAACAAAGCAGTGGCAGCAAGGATGACTTATCAATCAAAAGTTGAACTTTTACAGATCCTAATCGATGTGCAGGACGAAGAAGGGATAGTTAGAAGGCAAATCAGCATTTTAGCGACCAGACGTCTCCAATTTTCCACTAGTAGCGACTCAGGGAGACAGACTTTTTGGTATTGTAGATGAACTATTTCATGATATTACTTTCGGCTGGTCTTACCTACCAAGTGTTAAACGTGAATGGTACTTTCCTTATGATGTTTTTTGCTAATTTGATATAGATAACCTTCATTCCTGTCAATGTCACTCTTTCAATAGTTTCAAAAAATTTATCTTGGAAAATTTGGCCATGTCGTTTGCACAGACTGTAGTATTGTTAGGAGATATCTCTTACGAAAATCTTTAGAAAAAGGCTTAAACCATATAACTCTAAGGCAAGCTAATGTGAATGAAGTTGCTTCAGAACTCTACGACAAGTGGTTTAAACTTATGGGACTCCTACCTTCTTATACTTCTGTAGATGATACTACTAAAAAAGAACATGCTACTTTTGGCAAAAATATCGCATTGAGTTTTATTAAAAAGGATAAGTGGCTTCATGGAATAACTGAATTTCTTGCTAAAAATAGGATTGCCAAGGACGAACTGCAATGGCTTACCAGCTCTCTTTACGTTAACGGCATTGATAAAGCACAACATAACCTCTGTTTTATGTGTAAATTCTTTGTACGAAAATTGGCCATAAAAAGACTCAGTAGTCCATATTTTATTCCTTTCCCCAATAATCAATCTAATTATGTCGAGGATTCCCTATCATACATAATAGACATTACTTCGTATTCTTTACCAGATATCTTCTTGGGGAATAATTCCTTACCTTACCTTCTCTACACCTTTAAAGCCCACAAAGACTCATTAAGATGGATTACCAATGCTCACGATTGCTGCTTTACCAAGTTGGCCAAATTTCTCACATGAGCTCTGGGTATGCTGTCACCATTCCTCGTGGAAGGTGCAGGCCTTAAGGCTAATACATACAAGAGTATCCTAAGAGCAGATTGTAGCGCAGGCATCCCAAAGGGAGCCGGGAACCACGACTTAGCTTCCTAGCCTTCAACTCTTGTCGTCCAAACCCACTTGACATACAAGCAGCCAACTCGCCAACAACGATCAAACTTAACCAACTGGAAGTTCAGAAACCAACATTGAGATCCAACCTGGCGCCATGCCAGATCGGGGGTCTCGATGTGGGTGACTTCCCTCCAAGCAAGCCGCCCGACATACATCAAACTTAACCAACTCGAAGCTTCGTTACAAACGAGTAACATCCATTCCAAGCAAGGGGTCTGACTTACATCAGACTTAACCAATTGAAAGCTTCATCACGAGCGCTGGAAGCCAACTTGGCGCCACGCCAGACTGGACAGCCATACACAGGTGACTTCCACCCAAGCAAGCCATCCAACTCAGCCGACAGGTCAGAGCCCGTTCCCCAAGAGCTTAACCCATTCACGTTCATGCAAGGAACACTCAGAACCACAAGCCGCGACAAATATGGAGACAACCAGTTCTTGGACCGAATGGTCCCGACAGCATATCGCCGGCGCCACGACCGAATGGTCTTGACGGCATACCGCTGGCGTCCCCGGATATGACCCTCAGCTATGTGCCAAATTAAAAAGTTTGAAGCAGCCTTACAACTGGCGCTTTTACCGAACATTGAAACCCAGAGGGTAATCAGAGTCAGTTTGAGAAAAATCCCACTTTATTGATAAATCTGAGAAGGTTACATTTCAAGTGTGTGACCGACCCTAGTCTCCGGGGCGCTGGCATGCCAAGGCGAGTGCCAAGACAACATTCCAGCAAGGGAGGCTGAGACTTGGTTGGAGCTCGCCCTGAATCGCAACCTGCACTCCCCTATAGTATTGGTGGGATTCGCCACCTCCCCTCATACCAAGTACTTTACCCAGGCTGGTAAAGCACGTTTTCTCTCTCTAGAAAGTCATTTTATCTCTCTAGAATTTTATGATCCCCAGGCTTCCTTTAATCATGCCTAGATCGTGTGAGGTGATTGCACATCGATCTGAGTTCTCTGGACTTCGCTAGAACCGATCAAAGATTTTTAGCATAGAAACTTGGCGCCGGCTGGATTCTGGTCACAGTGGCACCGGGAGTGGCGCCGGGAGCAGCAGGGGCGCTGCTGGCACCGGGGACAATGCTGGCGCCAGTGGCGCCGGAAGTAAAGCTTGTAAAGGTAGCTTTACAACACAGATACAATTTTACATTGGCAATTTGAGTCTTCTATAGATTTCTGTCTAAATCTACCCTCACTGATTACCAATATATGGGTTGCAGATATCTCAAAATGCTACGAGAATATACCTCTGGATGGTCCGGAAAGACTAAAAACAGTTATGAAAAAGGCAATTAAATATGCCTTCAAACATTTCGGACATGATCTTATTTATTATAAATGGAATCACTTACGCGAAGTATTCAAAATGGGATAAAAAACACGCAGAAGAATGGCTTACTCTTGATATGAATCTACTTTATCAATGGAACGATCTCTTGATTGATAATTTTGTTGTCAGACTAGGAAACAAGACCTGGAGAAAAGTGCGTGGTATTCCTATGGGTTTTTCTTGCTCACCTACCTGGTGTAATTGGTATTTATCCTTCTTTGAAACACAATTTATAAAGAGACTCGCTAGATTGGGCCTCACCCCTTTCATGAATGATTTTTGACACTCTTTCAGATATATTGATGATATATGCTTCATCAATAACCCTAATATTGAGCTCTTTATGGACAAAACACAGATACTCCTGAAAACCCTTTCTGGATTTATCCCTTGGACTTTCTAGAAATAGAAAGAAAGACGTCGGAAGGTAACAAGACCAACTTTTGAATATATCTATTGCCTTTAATCCAAATTCCGGCCTTGTAAGGTTATTGTTTCACAGCTCATTGCCGCAATGTACTGTTGTAACAAACAAAAGATGTTTATCAAGGAGACTAGAATTTTGGTTGACACTTTTCAAAAAAATGGCTTTATGAGAGATAAACTCTGTCTTATTATCAATAATTTACTTATCTCTGAGTCTCTTCCCGGTTTGTCCTACACTCTACCACATGATATTGATTGTTATTTAGTGGGTAGTTAGCTATCCCTTACGAGGAGCTAACTGCCTACGAAGGGATTCACTAACTGCGGGTCGGTTGGTGGGTTCTCTCTCTCTCTCTAATGGATGCTCCTTCGTTTAGTTTCACTCTGCTTTGCAAACAGACACGTGGACAAATACATAAATACCGCCTTTCCAAGCTTACAAGGTTTTTTTTTTTTTAAACATCCTACACCTTCACAAAATAAAGTTCTGCTTTAAACTTAGTGGGTTTCCCACTTAAAAACTAGCAAAAAGTACTTTACAAATGTTTTTTTTTTAAATTTCAAATTCCCAATTTGAAGGGAAATTGATTTTCACTCTCTCTATCACACCTTCCAAGATGCTAACCGGCTTGACACTATAAGATCATGCTTTTTCGACGATTTCTCTCTACAACACCAAAGAAGAGTCTTCTTTCTTCTATCATTTGCTGAAAGTGCGCTCTACCAGTTCACGGATCAACGCTATTCTAGCATACGATATGTATCCATCTCTCTTTTGCTTGGCTTTACTCTCACGGTAACGATGCTTTGATAACCTCCAGCTATTGTTTATGTTCGAAGTGCTTTCGTAGGATTGAAAAATATGGTAGTCCAACGATGGACACCACTCTTTATGCATGGAAACACTTCCATCCTATCTCAATAGGCAGCGATGGACATTTCCTTTCATTTGGCCACTTCTTTACCAAAAAGTAACCCATGAATGCTTCGCTTGACAGCGATGGAAGGGTATCTTCACCCATTGATATGTTGATCACCTTTTTACACAAAAGAGGTTCATTGTCCAGCGATGGACAACTTACTCTTCATTCAAATAAAACTCTTTAATTAAGGAGGTTGTTGGCCACCGATGGACAGTTGACTCTCCATCTTGATATGTATGATTGTTTAAAGAGGTCATTGTCCAGTGATGGACAGCTGACTCCCCATCTTGATAAGCATAAATATATAAAGAGGTCGTTGTCCAGCGATGAACAACTGACTCTTCTTCTTGATATGGATGAACTGAAGCATAAATAATAAAGTATGTTGTCTAGCGATGGACACTCATTGGTTTACCACATTACACACAGAGCATCCTACTTGTCCAGCGATGGACAGTAGGAGCATCTATTCATCATTCACTAACTGCTCTTAGCTATCAATGGCTCACTGTCCAGCGATGGACTACAAACTCATACTTGCTTTTTTGATACTTTTTACTTAAGTATCCTCTACTATCCAGCGGTGGATGGATGGATACATTAATGCTTAATTCTTTTGGTAGAATGACTCTTCTAAAACTTTTTGTATATCTCTGGTCTCACTGTACGAAACTGATAATTGCTTCTAATGTAGCATCATCATACTGCTCCAGCTTCTTCTTTGTGTGTTTCGGTTTACATCTGAACCAAAACGTTAGCTATCTCGACAAAAAGGTATGACACCAACTGATTCTACATAATGCAAGTTATCTCACTCACTCCGAATACAACTTATATACGCCTTTCTTTGCCATTCTTTATAAGCAAATACTTGCTAAAAAGGTTCTTTCTGGCTTTCTATGACCCAAAGAGAAAGAATCATCACAAAGCAAAGGAAACAATGGCATCCTCTCAAGAAGCCACGTCTACAACTATTCAGGTACACTTTTCTAGAGTAAGTAAATGCTTTGTGGCTTCAACAAGCACGATATGTTCAGTTCTATACATCCTTAAGATATAGCACTCTTCTAGACAATTGTGCTTTTACCTCCTTTTTTTGGAAAAAGAAACAATATAAGACCACATCTAACCTTGTATACGAGTCAATTTAACACACCATAAAATGAAACCCTGTCATAAAAATGAACAGTAAGGACTCCAATAATGTGATCTTAGACATCATGGATATGCGTAAGAGGCATGGTTTCTACATAAGGATTAGAATGGCAAGGATCTACCCTAATACCTAGTAGAAACATTGGTAGTCTCTTACTAATTTTTAATCAAATGTTTCCTACACAGTGTCCCTATACCATGGTTGTTACGTTACTCATATGTAACAGCCACGGAAGGACTTAACTATACCCGTCTTTGTGTTACTCTAGACTCTTGGTGAGATACGACTGGAAAGCATGGATATGCTCAGAAGTATGGACAGTAGTGCATGACATACCTTACAAGGTCACTTGGATTAGTATAGTTTAGACTTGCTCTGACACCAGCACACGTGTTTACACCAGGTCTTTAGCCTAATTAAAACTTTAACGGTTAAAATTTTTTCATACTTCACTATGTGTAAAAAGAACTGATATGGACCAACTGACGTAAGCTGATCAATATGGCACTCGCCCTGATGCGGTGATATAACGGCTTGGCTTATTGCTAAAACACCGGTCGCATGAAAGATTGGACTACAGTTTTTTAATGCTATTTAAAGCTATTAAGTAGTATAACTTCTTTTGGACATGAATAACAACTGTCATTCAGCCATGACACCTGTCTTCCTCATTGAACTAACTCGAGCAGTTTTGTTTTGTGGGATGGTGACAGGTATCAGTTGGGACGTCTTGAGAGTGGTTATGCTTTATGGTGCTTTATAATATTGTATTTTACTTTTCAGCTATACTTTACCTTGTTGGATTATGAATAAAGGCTTTAAAAGATTTCAGTCTTGCTTTGTCAAGAGGAACTAAGTGCGATCTTGTATCTCTCTCTCTCTCTCTCTCTCTCTCTCTCTCTCTCTCTCTCTCTCTCTCTCTCTCTCTCTAAAACAACATAGAGAGAGGTTTCCCAAAAGTGGAGCAAGGAGTTACTTTCATTGATTATAGCAGATGCATTTGGATTTATTTCATAAGCAAGAAATCAGATGCTTTTGCTAAGTTCATGGAATTCAAGGCATTAGTTGAAAAGCAAACACGATGTTGCATCAAGACTTTGAGATCTGATGGAGGTGGTGAGTGTCGTTCAACACAATTTATTGATTTTTGCAAAGATCAAGGAATCAAGAGGCAGACTACAACACCTTATTCACCACAGAAAAATGGAGTTGTAAAACGAAAGAACAGATCTATTGTTGAGATGGCAAGGGCAATGCTCAAAAGCAAGGGTTTGCCAAACACCTTTTGGGCAGAAGCTTGCAGCACGGCTACACACATCCTGAATTGGTGTCCTACGAAATTCGTTTAAGGTAAAACACCTCATGAAGCTTTTACTGGAAAGAAACCTAAATTTCTCATTTGAGAGTAATTGGTTGTGATGCTTATGCTCATATTCCTGATGAGAAACGAAGGAAATTAGATGCAAAGGCTGTCAGGTGTATTGTCCTTGGATATGATGAGAAGGCCACCAAGGCATACATGATGTATGATACGAATGCACAGAAGCTTGTGATTTCTAGAGATGCTACATTTGACGAGATGGGTCAAGGTGAACAAGAGCAACATGAAGGTATTAATTTTGAGAAAACCTTCGCACTCATAGCTAAGATGGTAACTATACGTTCTATCATTGCTATTTCTACTTTCTATGGTTGGAAGATCCAACAAATGGATGTTAAATCTGCTTTTCTTAATGGAGTGCTGGATGAAGAGGTGTATTTAGTACAACCTCAAGGATTTGTTGAGCCAAGGAGAGAGCATCTTGTTTGCAAACTCAACACAGCTATGTATGGATTGAAGGAAGCACCACGGGCGTGGTACTCTTGCATTGATGAACACCTCAAGTGTAGGGAAATGGTAAAGAGTAATGTTGATCCTAATCTTTACATTCTAAAGCAAGATTCAGATATAGTGTTCATTGTTTTGCACGTGAGTGATTTGATTATTACAGGGAGTAATGAGGGATTAATTGTACAATTTCATGGAGCAGCATAAAAGCAACCTATAATAGTCTTATCTTTGACGAAAGCTGAATATCGTGCACTTAGCAATGCTACACAAAAACTGTATGGTTACGAAAACTGCTTGTTGATTTAGGTCAACCACAGGTGGATGAGACTATTATCTTGCGATAACCAAAGCTGCATTCACCTTGCCAAAAATCCAATTTTACATGCTCGAACTAAGCACATCGAAATACATTATCATTTTGTTCGAGAGAAAATTTTTATGGAGCCATTGATCTTGCTTTTTGTAAATATGAAGATCAAGTGGCAGATATTATTACTAAGTCATTAAGTAGATGTAAATTTGAAAAGTTGCGTACTTTATTAGGAATAAAAGAATGTAATTTTATCATTGAGGGAGAGTGTTAGAAAACAATGATAACCTTATTATTGTTTACGATTTACTATTAACCATTAGGGCCATTTTTGGACTCAAAAAGGGCCTCTTTATTAATTATAATTAGTGTAAATGATGACATGTGTACCAATAAGAGAGTGACAACTGAGATGGAATGGTCCATATGACATGGCATATCCAATGGTGTAAATTAGATCTTCAAATTCTAACCCACCCACTAACCCTCCTCTAACTCTACTTCCTCAACCCATAATGATGATGCTATGACAAGTCTCAAATTTGAATTTTAAATGAAAATATAGCCATTTTTTCGAAGCCTTCAAAAAACGTTTTTTTTTATAACTCAGAATGAAAAACAAAAGGGGGCACAGTATCTCTATGGGCCTCCATTTTGAAACAAAATTCAAAAAATTTCCCGCCCTCCCTTGTAACCCACCCCCCCCCCCCCTACACGCTATGCTGGGCGTGAAGCCCAGCTTTCCCTCCCCCCCCCCCCCCCCCTCCGGGCCGCTATGACAGTTTGGCGCCCAAGGGCCGGAGGGGCCCACGTGACTCCCCCACAATGTCACACCTGGAGGCGCTAGCGCGGGTGGGCATGCGCTAAGCGTGCAGCAACACGAGCACCCCCTCCCTGGGCCTGTCCGGATAGTGCCTGTCCGGGGGCGGGGGGGGTGGGGGAGTCACGTGGGCCCCTCTGGCCCCTGGGCGCTGAACTGTCATAGCGGCCCGGAGGGCGGGGTACAAGGGAGGGGGGGTCTTTGTACCCCATCCCCCCTCCCCCTTGTTTTTTTTTTTAATTTTGTTTCAAAATGGAGGCCCAGAGAGATACTGGGCCCCCTTTTTTTTCATTCCGAGTTATTAAAAAAACGGTTTTTGAAGGCTTCGAAAAAATGGCCATCATATTGGATTTAGAATATCAAGCTATATTAAAATCAATTGTCCTTGCTATATACACTAGAGCCTATTGAGATGTGAGTTAATCCATGATAAACCCAGGGTGAACTGCCACATAAGACAATTTATTGAGTTAATTAATCCTAATTAGAAAACATGTTTAGGCAAGGAAGAGGCCCTTTTTGAGTTCAAAAAGAGCCCTAATAAGATGTTACCAGTTGTAAGTAGTTGTAGGCTAGTCTATAGTCAAGTACTAGTTTCTCTCTCCATATTCAGGGTTTAGTGTACTCTTCATTATTCAATGTAATAGTGTGTGATGGTGTGTTCTTCTTCCTCCTCTTCATGGTGATTGCTTATAATGAATGATTGATAGTGCTTATCATATCATTGACATAGAGTAGGGGCTATAGACACTAATAACTTCAAAGCCTCAAAGCATTGATTCAATTCATCGATCCACACAACTGGCGGACTGATCTACCTAGATCAAAAACCTGTTTTGAAAACATCTCCCTCTATAATTCTAATTTGATAGTAGCCCGACCTAAGGTCCAATATGGTGAGATACTTAGCACCGTTCAATCTGCCCATTAGATTGTCAATCCTTGGTAATAGATAATGATTCTTGATGGTCATTTTATTAAGCTTTTTATAGTCAATGCAAAGACGTAAACCATCGTCTTTCTTGCCGATTGACAACATAGGAGCTCTCTGAGGAGATTTTATAACGATCGCCAAGTGAAGATCTGCAATAATTCTGTCACATGCAAACCAAAAGGACACTTTTGGAGCATAAACCACCCAACCAACAGGAAATGGCTAGTCAATACCCTAACCACTTCATCCCCAAGCCAAGGTGAATGAATACAAGAGAGGAGGGGATCCTGGCTCATGAATCAGAAATCCCAATAGGGAGATGGGCAAGTTTCCATAGTATATATTCGCTCCATGAGGAGAGAATATCACTCTTAGGATCCCCACCAGCAACCTATAATAAGCTATTGACCTCCTATTCTTGCATTATAGCAGTCAAACACAATGCAAGTGCTCCTATGTCCAAACATATGTTTGGGCCTCCTATGATTATTAGTTACTTTATTGACCAAGCTCGGAATGACGAGGCATAACTAATAATCACATACACTGGAGTGATCGACTATCCACCTCAAGAATTATTCTGAATCCCTCATACTGGACATGGGCATAACAAACTTACAAGGTCGAATATGGCCCATACGTAAATACTCCTGAGTTAATTGGCAATTTCATCTTCTTCCTTCGGGCTGAGTCTTGTATGGAAATAACATTACATGAGAGCTATTAGGAAGGAGATCTATGTGATGGCCTACACCCCATGAGGGTGTTAGACCCTCAGGCAACTGCTCAAGGGCATACATCATTGTATTTCGTCCTAAGTCTTTTAAAGACTCTACCTTTGAAGAATATTTTCTAATTTAACACAAGGAAAAAGACAATACTTTAGGAGAAGATAATACATCAATATTAAAATTTTAAATAACAAAAGCATCCATATAACAATCATCTTTGAGATAACATAAATACGAATGATACTCAGAATCTAATAGACATTGATTCACTTCATGAGTAGTCCAGGCCATAGAGCCATTATGCAAAAGGACAAACTATGAGTTACATAATCCTTCCTCGCTCCTTGTCCCTCGCTCAACCATCTTCAGCAGTAAGCGAGGGACAAACTGGTCACTCAACCATCGATGCTCCATGTCACTCAATTTCTTCAAAAAAGTGCAATTAGTTTTCCTTCTTGCATCAGCACAGCCCCAATGGTGAAGTTTGACACATATGTATAGATCTCAAACAATTTGCTGAAGATAGAGAGTCAGAATGGGTTCTTGAGTGATTCATCGTTTGAGTTCTTGGAACACTTCTTCACATTCTTGTTTCCATGTCATCTTCATATGAGTCTTTGTTTGTTCCAACAACGATGCCACGATTTTGCTAAATGCTTCAATGAATCTTATGTAGAAGTTGCATAGCCCTATGAAGGATTTGATGCCATGAACAAATCTAGGTGCTAGCCAATCCAAGATAGCTTTGATCTTCTTAGGGTCCATCTAAATTCGTCCGTAGCCTATAACATGCCCAAGGAAGTTGACTTCCTCTACTACAAACTCACATTTCTCCCTTTTTGCAAACGAGTAGTTCCTCCTTAGTTGTTGAATAGCTGTTCTCAAATGTTCAATGTGATTTTTGAGGTTGAGGCTGAACACTAAGATGTTGTTGATATATAGACAATAATGAATTCGTCTAAGCAGTCTTGAAAAGTGTTATTCATCAATGTGCATAAGTGGCCGGTGCATTTTTTAGATCAAATGACATCACAATGAACTCATGACTCTCATACCTTGTTTAGAACGTTGTTTTATGCTCATCACCTTTGGCTATGTGAATTGGGTTCTTGATAGTACTCTTATTGAGCATGTGGTAATCCACACACATTAAAAGACTCTTGTTTTCTTTTTCCACGAATAAAAGTGGAGCTCCAAAAGATGAAGCACTAGGTCTAATAAATATTTTGTCTTTCAATTCACCAAGTTGTCATTTTAGTTCCACTAACTCTTCTTGTGACATTCTGTAAGGCGCTCATGAAATTGGTTCCATTCCTGGTACCTTTTTTCAGTGGTCAACCGATCTTCGAGGAGGTAGTTGAGCTAGAAATTCTTTTGGAAATACATCACTAAATTCCTCTAGCAGATCTGCCACCTCTTTTGGCAAATTTTCTTGTCACTCATTTTCCCTTCCGAAACCTCTTGGAAAATGCAAAGGAAATACTTTGATTTCTTTTCCTTTATCATCCTTTTCATCACTAATATAGCAACTAGATTTTGGTCGATATCAACACTCTTTGCACATCCTCCAAGCATAGCTTTTGCCATTAAGATCTGTCCCTTGTAATCTAAGAGGACCAAGTTTGAGCTCCTATCCAATAATGCAATACATTGTTCATTTAACCAAGGCCGACCCAAAATTACATCAAATGCATCCATCTCTAAAATTAGAAAGCTAAGTTTAGCTTTCCATCTTCCAATCTGCATTGGGATGTTCAATGTCGCCTTGTGCATCTAGTACTCCCCTTTCTTGTTTTCACTTTGAGGCTTGACGTTACATTCCTGGTCGGCAAGCTGAATTGTTCCATTATGCTCCTCGAGATGTGATTATATGAAGTTTCGAAGTCAATTGTAAAATCTGATTCTTACCCGCAATATTTCTTGAAAGGAATAATAATTTTGAACCAATCTTGGGGGCTATCCCATACAAGCTCATTTCCATATTTGTGTGTCATCCACACACAAATGCAAACTCTTCCCTCGACTCCCAACTAGATCAAATCAAGTAATCATGAGTTTTTCAGGTCCAAGCAAGCATAGCACAAACGAACATACAAACCAAAGCTAACACAAAAGATCCCTCTCAAGTCACATATCCCTCGAGAGCGGATGTAGGAACTTTACCTAGCCCTGCCCACATAAATCATCACAAAATTAGCCCATGCGAAACATCCATCCAACCATCCATGCTTTCACCATCAAGCAGCACATTGCCTCAATAACGCCCCACCAAATCTAGTTGATGATCGACAGCTATTCCGCATCGACAGCTGACCACTCATGTTTTACACCTGAATTCGAGCAACATCTTTGTATAAATGGTTAGCTCATACAATTTGAATATTTCACCCCCATCCTAGGCATATATCGTGCTTTCAACTACCTAGGCAACACTTTGTCTCATTTGTCCTACGTGTAGACAATGCTAGGCATGAACCACAACAACTGACCATGGTTACACCTCGAAGACAACACCTTGTTGCATCAAGTCTCCCATTCTACCAACCACCCCGACTGTGGACACACCCGTGCTTATACTATGGACAACATCTTACACAACATTTGTCCTAACAAGTTTCAAAAAGTGGCCATCCCCGTGAGACTCGCGTATCTGACCGGCGAGTCGGCTCTGATATCACATGAGCGCCAACATCTCAAAGGGCGTTGGGACTTGAGTGGTTTCTCCAAGACATGCTTAAGTCTAACATTCTTTCAACGTGAACTCACTGAAAAGCAACTTAGAAAATAGAACAACCTAACCATTCAGACTTAGGAAAACATGAGGTTGTAGTAAGAGTCCTTCCTCTTGGACCAGTCCTGGAGGCGAAACCGAATTGGTAATCATTCTACTAAATCTAAAAAATGTTACAGTTATACATAATCCGATTGGTCTCAGGGCCACCAACACGTGTTGGGCATTATGTCTAGATCATGCTTGTAGTGGGAGTTGAGACCTAGCAACTGGATTCTTGGCGTTGGTTGAGCTGCCCAAGTTTCTGTTTGTCAGATCCTTCTATAGTTTTGTTGAGATTCGGCATGCCCCCTCTGTCCTAGAATATATATAGTGTTGTCGTAAAGCATGCTTTTTTGGACTTAGTCTTTATTTTGCTTATTGAGCTTGGCAAGCTCGGCAGAATTAATCTAGCTCCCAAGTAGGGATCCCAAAGCTAGCTCATGACTTGTGACTATTTGACTAGCTCACCACAGGTCGGAGGCTCAATCCTTGACTTTCATATTTGCTCTGGGACCTGTGAGAGTGTCACCCCTCAGAGTCTTACAGGCACACTTGGTGCTCCCGAGTCAACTTTACAACACTATCAATCTTGAATCTAAAATAGGTCCTTCATCTATACATATTACGAATTCCTCCTAGAATCTACGCTACAAAGAGCTCTTAGATAATTGTTCTATAACCCTACTTCTTTCCCTTTCTAAAGAAATCGACATGCGTTTCCAATAAGTATCATGTCACTCTAGATACTACCTAGGAAAAGTTTTTTAAAGAAAATCTTATATTCAAAAAAAGTCATATCATATGTGTTGTATCAATGTAATTCAATACATTTAATGCCTCAACACATTTACATTAGTGACTTCTTCAAAGATATTCTTTGTTAGTTATAAAACTTGTTACCTCTTAGAAAACTTACCTTTATAGATCAGCAAATTATTGATGATAAGGTAGGAAATAAAAATGATATTATAAAACATTGACATCGTCCAAGGTTGTCAGGTAGTAATAGTTAGCTTTCAAAGAATCACTTGAAATTGGGTTAATTTATATTAGGAAATTTACCAATACATTCTCAGGGGAAAAACAAAAAAACAACTTTCAGTGTTTTCGATTTTGTAAATTTAAGATATTCATAAGGGGTCATGACTAATGCCTCAAATTTCTAACAAAATACCCTCTAATACTAATTGGCATTCTTCAAAATATACGACCTTACTATGGTTAACCCAATCCATTTAGTTTCATGTCTTCCATTTGAAATTGCTTGCATCCCATATCCACTTCCCGATCTTATCGTCCAAAACTCAATTGATCTTATTTGAAATATATCAATTTCTTAGAGATTTTTTGAAAATCTCTTGATTTGATAAATGATCCATATATTTTTTGAGTCAAACAAACCGGTACTACATCAAGTTCTCAAGAATTTTCCTAAATTTAAACTTCATAGTACAAATTTATTTTCACCTTTTTCTTAATCTCTTCGATCAATGAAGGGACCGTAGGTCTCACCCTAAACTTTCTCAAGTTGACAAATTTAGAAATGGAAAAGAATGTGTGAGAATTTTATCCAATCAAGAACATAGGTCTTGCTCTAACCTTTCTCAAGTTGACAGATTTAGAAATGAAGAAAAAATGTGTGAGAATTTTATCCAATCAAGAACAAATTTTATTGAGATCATTCAATTGAAATTCGAACATGGTGACCAAAAAAAAATTGTGAGGGCCCATTTTTTTTAAATTCTTCAAATTTTAAAAATATATATATATATCATTATTCAAAATGTCTTACAAATAAATGTTGTAATACTTTTAAAAAAAAACCTATTTTATTAAAAATTGCAATCATGTTAAAAAAATTAACATTCTCAATTACCTTATATTTTAAATTAATTAGTTTTGAAAAAGTCATTACATACACAAAATTAATATAAGAAAATTGCTTCTACTTATTTAAAATATTATTTAATAACAGATAGTCCAAAATTTTAAGATTTCTATGTATGAAAGTGCTTGTATTAAAAAGATAATTTCTTATAGTTGTAATATTAATTCAATCAAAATATTAAAATATTAAAAATAAAATTGATTGTAATAATATTTAGTATTTCTTTGAGAATATGATTTTAAATAAATATCTGATAGCATATTCATAAAAATAAAAACACCATTTAATAATAACTTTTTTTTTTTTCTAAATAGCATTGCAAAGTATTTTTCAAAAAAAAAAAATTGTAACAATTACTACTAAAAAATTCAATCTAAAAATTTCACGACACAAAAGTTTGATACATTTGTATGAATCACAAAGTTGTTGGTTATAAGAACTTATAAGTTTTAACTTGTAAATTGTAATCAATGATGATTGATCAACAATAGCATGTTGCAGCCTGCATAAGGCATCTGGATTCTGGATTTGTGGTTGTTCGGTACTGGCAAGAAGAGCACTACATAATAGTGATACATCATACTACATACTACATAGCCTTCAAAGTTCATTATCACTAGTTGGAACTTGGAACTTGGAACTTGGTCATATAAAGCTCAGGAGTCAATACTAAATTGTAAACTTTAAAGCAAGTTCTCTTTATTTCAACATTGGCAAAGCCATGGTTGAAAGTTCAACTGCCAACAAGACTCCAGTAAAGTTCTATTGTCTATAAAAAGTGTTTGCCTCTTGTGATAAAACATTTAAAGGATGGCGGGCCATGGTCGGCGATGGTCCATGAATAAATCTACTACTAGGCTGTTAATACTACCATCATTGAGGACTCAGGAGGCAACTGCATAGGGAGGAGAGGGTATATTGTTGTTTTGTAATTTGCAAATTTATGACGAGCCCTCAACCTTCGATTCTATTTCATAACATATGCTTATCTAATATCCAAATTCCAAAGCCCAAAGGTTGAAAGATCTCCACTTTTCACTAGTGACTAGACACGTCACACAATTAGGACAATTATGGATTTGAACAAGAGGGTGATGGGAGTCGGGACATCTTAGATCTCGATTCTCAAGAGAATTTATTCAAGATGGATCTAATGTCCAACGTCCACCATCTACAATACTACAATGATTCAATGATCATGCTAGCTTTATGTAATACGGACATCCCTAGAAATACAAAAAAAAACAGGTTTAAATGGTTTGTACCATCGAATTGGCCGATCTGAACTGCCGGTTCGAGCCGAGTATGTAAACATTGAATGGAAACAAGTTTCTCAATTGCTAAGTTAAGGCTATTGCAAGAAAGTTGCCATAACTTGCACCAATCAGACACAAAACGTTGGGTAAGGAGAAGAAGATAAATACTAGAGTTAGCTTAAAGAGCAGCAAGGTCAAGTTCTTGGAGTTTATCATCGATATTTTTTTGCACAATGCAGGCAATAGAGGCTTGTGCTAAGGGCTAACTTGCATCCTTACTCCTGTGACAAGTGCCCAAGCTCTTTGCTCTATTCTATTTTTTCTCTGATACATGGATTGAACATAAAATACTTGGAGATAATCTAGACACCATTAAATAAATCAATTGTGCATATAATTAAAGCCCTATGGGTGACAAAATCTTTGACATATTTTGAGCTTCAATAAGAAACTTCTTGAAATTTGAGATATGGTAGATGTGTGGAATCTTGTACCCCAAGCTTTATACGCTTTGGTTCACATCTTTGGCATGATGAAAATAATCTGCATGGCAAGGGTGTCCCATGCCACCTCATCTACCACATGGTGGTAACTCAATGGAAGCCTGAAAGGGGAACCCACTTTTCTGTGGACAACTGAAGAACTCCATTTTGAGTTAGGGACTTGTCGGTCAGTGTAGTCTGAAACCACCCAACACACGTTAAACCTCACTTCCACACTTTCGACCAGGTGGACACTGATTCTTTTCTACAAATCATCTCATAGTGGCTGAGGGAGTTGGTCACCTTTCCGCATCATCATCATAAGTATACACATCCTTTTTTCTAAGACGCGAAATCTTGGTTTGTGCTTACCTAACATCCTTCCTGTGCTGCCTACTAAGGCTGCTGTCAACATATTGACTCTCTGCTCAGCTTGCACATAGCCTAGTTAGGCATTCAAAGAACAAAGAAGCCGAGCAAGCTTCAACCCATGGAGTCCAACCACAAAGTCTTAGACCATGAACCTCATCATTCATAGAATATACCAGATGCTACAGCATCATACTTACTCATGTCATCAGCGCCCTAGAGTAAAGGGGGGGCCGCTGATCGAGTGATATAGGACAATGCACTATAACTCATCTTGATCAGATGGAGGGCAGAATAAATA
This sequence comes from Diphasiastrum complanatum, assembly GCA_029204225.1. Classification (NCBI taxonomy): domain Eukaryota; kingdom Viridiplantae; phylum Streptophyta; class Lycopodiopsida; order Lycopodiales; family Lycopodiaceae; genus Diphasiastrum; species Diphasiastrum complanatum. The sequence goes on from CM055098.1 coordinate 32,639,990, forward strand.
ACATTGTAGGTAAAGAACTATGAATTATTGTAGATTTTGATTTAAATTTTCAAACAAATGATAATAAGAATATTAAAAACACCGCATTCGTAACTGTCAAGAATACCATCATACTCAAGAATAAAAAATCCTTGCTTGAGAACACTAGCATAAAAACCCCAAAGTGGACAACTTCAGTTCTCATGTAATGCAGACACAAGGAGTAAATCACAAGTACGATCTTCCATATTTGCAAAGTTGTATTGATCATGCCAGAAAAATCTCGTTGAGAATGATAGAAAGTGTTGACTCCTATTACTGTCCTTGCTTAAACATGGCACTCGACTAGTTCTTGGCAAAACTATATATACAGCACGCAAATGACTTTCACGTAAAATATTGGTTCTTGCAACTACAATGTCAACTGTGTTTTACATTGGTGACAGCAAAACAAGCAGACGGCCCCACAGAATACAGAGAAAGCCATGAAGGCATTTGGTTGATTAATTTACACCTAGATGGGTTAGTAATCATGACATTTAACTACCGGTGCAACTGAAGGGGAAGCGATAGTCCAGAGTTCAGGAAGATGTCAAGAAAATCATAACCAGTAGCACATTCTTCGTCAGACTCTGAATCAAGCCGTACAACATCCATGACAGTTTTTGGAAAAATGTGGGCTCTTTCACACCTAGCAGTCCCACAAACCTTCTTTCTTACAATCACAGTAGTTCCCTGCTCAAGCGTTCCAGCACTTCTCTTTGGAAGAGTCGTGGTCTGATCCCCAGCCTCTTTTTCAGTCAAACTAGACGTTTGGAGGATGCTCTCACTTGGATGGTAGCCTACCTTTGATTTCACTGTACGATCTAGTACCTCATCTGGGTCCTGCAATGCAATACAAGATTCCTCGTGCATAAAGGAATCGTTCTTTGGTTTTTCAGCATTCACTACCTCTGTGTTATCAGTCTTTCCCGATCCAATTGCACAACTCATTGAAAGCTGCTGCAAGCTCTGCCTTTTTGGAGGAAATGAAGTTTCCTGACGTCCTGACTTCAAAAAGGAGGATAACAAAGCTGCAGGAACAATTGGAACTTGTGAGAAGCCAGAGAACAACCTAGCCTCGTGTGCTTCTTGACTTTCATCGTCTTCCTCTTGAAGCTCCTCAATGGCAGCAAGAAGCTCTTTGGTTGTGACTTTGTGAGGGGAACAGATCACTCGAGAAAGCACAAGCCGCTGCTCCTTTTTATTCTGTTCTTTCTCGCAATGTACTTGTATGTTGTTAGCTTCATCTTTAGATGGAGTGCTGCCAAGACTTCTGCAACCGTCTCCTAGCATCTGATTTGAAGGGCTTTTTGGAGAATTCTCACGCATTGCCTGAGCAGGACTAGCATTACCAGAGACACCCACCTTAAGGGGACTGATATCACCTGAAGAATAAGCAGTCACATCCTGAGCAATTCCATCATTTGCATCGTGTTCACAGCATCGCTTCTGCAGCGACCCTGATCCCTTATTATCCCCTGCAACATCTGAAGGAATTGTCTCATCCCCTACAACATCTGCAGGGATTTTCTCATCATCGACACAAACTTGTACCTCGGTGTCCAGGAGAGGGGTGTTTGATGTCAGTGGTGGCTGAGTAAACGGCTGGACACTCATATCCATGAAAACAAGCTCCCTGCAGCTAGCACCCAAACCTATGACACTGGACACAGCACGGGGAGACTGAGACCGGTCGCTCTCAAACGCATTCTTATAGCTGTCAACCGCATTAGTATCCATAGGGGTTTGTTCCTCTTCTGTATCGGGAGGGGACATCCAGACCACGGGCTGCTGCCCTGGAAACACACCAGAAATACCCTCACCTGATGACCTAACATCATCGGAAGATCTTGACCTTGAAGTGCTTTTTGTTGCAGGAGAGTCATCTGGCAAAGCTTGGCTGGGTGTAAACTCAAAAAGCAACCTTTGGTTACATTTTTCATCATCCCATCCAGGAATATTTGCTAGCAACTCTTCTTGAGATGCTGAAATGAAGGATTCCTCTAGGATAATATGGTAAGGATCTGTAAGCATTTCCAGCTTTTGGAAGAAAAAAAAAATGAAAACCTAAACTGGCTGTACTTCAATCACATTAGATAATGCATCTCACTTCCAAAATGCGCCTCAATCATTGGCAAGAATCCGTAAGCATATCCAGCTGCTTTTGGAAAAAAGGTGAAAACCGAAACTGGCTGTACTTCAATCACATGTTTAAAACTGCATCTCAATTCCAAAACGCACTTCGATCTTGCGATTTGGTAAGGATCTGTAAGCATATCCAGCTGCTTTTGGAAAAAAGATAAAAACCTAAACTGGCTGTACTTCAATCATATAATATGATGAATGAATACTTTCCAAGAAGCGCTTCAATCGAATCTGGAAACATATCCAGCTTTTGAAAAAAAGAAAACCTAAACCGATGATACATCAACTGTAAAGGATTTGACGCATCTCACCTCCAACAAGCGCTTACGGCAGTGCATAATTCCAAGCCCTAATCCTCCACCGAAGAAACCTCCGCAAGAATTTAGCCTTTAAAACTTGTTGAGAAACCGATTGCAAAGAGCAGAGATAACTTCAGAAACGTTGTTCTTGCAATCAGGAGATAGAAAAGTGAGACTAATCACTGCCAGAACGGCAGTAAGAGATCCAAAACATGAACTAATCCGCCAAGCTGAAATTATAAGAATTGCGAGACATAGCATTCAGCTTGCATTCGCATTATAGCTAACATTGTCCTGTCATAAAAGCAAACCCTAATTACTTCGCAAGAAGCTTAAACGCCATCGCCAAACCCTATCGAAGAAACTATGATCGCGATTTGATTTTCTGCTGCCCTGATGTCTTAGAGGCACGCTACGATTTTACCCGTCACACACGCGCAGATTTTGCCGCGTGTCAGTATCCACTCCATCACCATGTCACGATCTGACGCGTGGCTAGCATCCAATGGGTCCCAGAGTATATTTTGTCTCTAAGCAACTAAGGGGTGGGCACCAGAGTAGGTGATAAAGTTTTAGGTTTGACAAGGTATAACGTTCTTAAATATTTTGAAACGAGAATGCAAGTTGCGGTTTTTTACAATCATGTAGCGCCATATGTACTCGAGTCATGACGACATCAGTGCTTGGGAAACCTCTTTTGAGTTATTCTCAAAAAACCTGCATTTTATTGAACTTCTCAGTTTTTTGAAGACTTTTAATTATAAAAAGGTATATATGCTTTGTATAAAAAATCGTCGTCAAACATTTTATGACACCGATTTTTGAGAAAACTCTCCGGTTCCATTCCTATAGTTTGTCGATTTTTTCGAGCACTAAGGCACGTCCGCTCTACATGAGAAATTAAAAGTCCTTGCAAGGGTGGCTATGTACTTATGCTTAGGGCAAAGCTTTGCCCTAGGATAAAGAATAATGCTCACCATGTGGCATTATGTGAGAGCTTCACGTGGTGAATCTACCTGATGAGTTTTAATTTGGCCATGACCAAATTGCTCATTCTTGGGTGAATTTGGTCACACGCTTATCCTACTCCCCTTTTCACATGGATGTGAAATTACTCTGATGTGGCATCTTGGGTCTCAAATATAAAGTGCTGCACTTGGGTATGTGATGCCCTCTTGGAAATGTTGGACTCTTCTACCTAAGATCTCTTCTTCGATAGCTACAAAAGTAATCTAAATGGTGTTACTTCTCTATGTATTTTTTATTTCGCTTCTTGCTCAAGCTCTGACAAGTTTTGGCGAAGCTAGTAAGTTTGATAGTGTCTCCAACTACAGCATTTGGAGATTCAAAATGAAGAGCATTCTCATGGAGAAGGAGCTATGGGACATCATGTCCTTGATCAACCTATCGGTGAAAGACCATGTGATCACCCACATTAGTGATGCGGTTACGGCTAGAGGTGCTTGGGAACCATTGAGAGCCCAATATCAAACCGTGAATCCATCTCGCATGATCTTTTTGAAGACTAAACTCAATAACATACGCATGAAAGACAATGAGAGTGCGGGATCCTTCTTCACCAGGATCAAGGAGTTGAGAGATCAATTGATAGCCATTGGAGAGCCCATTAGAGATGTTGAACTTGTCCACACGGGCATGAGTGGTGTAGCTGAAGGAATGCAAATGTTCGTGAGTGGCATTGCATCAAGGGAGAGATTACCCACCTTTGAACCTGACATGATCCTTCTATAGGAAGAACAGAGGCTTGAGATGGTAAAATTGAGGCATGCCACTCAAGAAGATCAAGCATTGGTAACCAAAGACGAGCAAAAGGGTTGAAAGCGCATCCCTAAGAAGGGCAAGGATGATGAGGATGAGGGAGAGTCGTCATCAAAGTCCAAGAAAAAAAAAGGCAAGTGCTACTATTGCCACAAGCCAAGTCATTGGGCGAGAGATTGCTATAAAAAGAAGACATATATCAAGAAAGGGAAAGTGAAGCAGCAGGGCAACATATTTGAAGATGATGTCGAGGAGGATGAGAGCAATGTGTTATATTGACATTGGCATCACAGATTGACGATGGCGTGAGGCTCCTAGACACATGACTGAAAAACGTGATTGGTTTGAGAACTTCTCACCAATCCTTGCTTGTTGTCTCACAAACGTTTGTAACTAGAAGAAGGATGCTAATTTTCATATTTAATAAGGATATGGCCAATGCTGAGCTACAGTCATATTTTTTATACCTATTTTGTATATATTGTAGGCTGTTTTTCATTATGAATTGAGGAGTTGGATCATTGCTTGAACAATGACTATTGCTCTCAAAAAAACAACATTTTATGCTAGTTGTCCAGGGGTAGACTATTGGATGATTTGTTTCCAAAGAAAAACAGCTTTTGGTACTAAATGTCTAGCGATGGACTATAGGGATAGTTATGCCAATTTTTTGACAGTGTTTATGCTTCTTTTTCCCACCATGAAATGCATGTTCCTCCTAAAGTTCATCCTACGATTTGTCCCTAACCATAAACACATAATGAGATGATGTCTTTTCATAAAACTAAGGTCGTCATAGATAAGCTTTTTGTCAAATTATCATTTTTTCTTAAGTAGCAGAATGCTTGCTTTAAGCTTGCACTCAACTTTGAGAAACAACCTCTTGATCTTCGATTCTTGTTTACAGTTGAAACTTCCTTTTGTTTCGATTGAACTTCGAACTGTTAGATTGGCAAGAGTCAATACATGTATGATATCGGACCATGCTTTGATAAAAAAGCTAAACACAAATATTTGAGGCTTTGGCTTCGATGGATGAAAAGTTAATATAATTTTAAAGTGCTAGCGATATCTTATGCGCTATTGTAAGGATTCAAAGTTAAGGTTTTAAATGTTAATAATGATGACGTCAAAAGACAACACATGCTTAGGACTTGGAAATTTGGAAATGACAACTTTCCCAGTTCAATTGCATAGAATGCAATAAGATGTTTGTTTTCATCAGTTGGTCACACCTTATCTTACACAATCTTTTAGCATTTGCCATTCTCACACTCTCTCTTTGGATGTTTGTTTTTGCATGTTGGTCACACCTCATCTTACACAATCTTTTAGCATTTGCCATTCACACACATTCCCTTTGGAAATTTGGAAATGATAACTTTTTGGAGATGAGAACCCATTGAATAACACATAGCAATTGTGCCTTCTTGTGATGGAATGTCTCTTTTCAATTTATGTCAAATTTTGATTGCATAAAACTGGCAAATGCTAAAAGATTATGCAAGACAAGATATGGGCAAAATACAAAAACAAACATTTAATTGCATAATGACTTTACAAGGGAATGCAAGTGAAGTGGAAAAGCAAATAGTCCCATAGATATCCCTCTCGAGTTTTGAATTCAATGGCAATTATTAAGCTCACTTTACATAAACTTGTACAACAAAAGTCATGCATAACATCCATCTCAGCGAACAACTTCACACATGCAAATGCTCTTGTAAGCAAGAACTTGTACCTTATAATTTATAATATCCCTGCTTTTACTAAAAATGATGGGAAAACCATGATCATACAAGAAGATTAAAGTATTTAAAATAATCCCGTAGAACGGAAAAAATGAATTAAGCTACCCAATAGCTAAGTAAAAATTGCAATCACCAATCTCTCTCAAAATCTCATTAGAGACATTCATCTTGATAAAGTGGAGAGCCATCCTAGCTCTTACATCAATTTCACATAGAATGGTAAACAAGATACATGTAAAAGAACATAGAATAATAATGAAAGGATTCCTCCATGTATCCACCTTTGAATTCTCTATAAAACAACAGCAAACAAGTTGTAAGTGAAAGTAATCAACAAGTGTCTGCATGCCTCCTCCACATTCTACTATGCCCATAGTGAATGCACCATGTATGTCCATGAATGAACCTCCACCATCTTGCCTTTGTAGATCTCCAATCGATGAAAGCCCTTGAGTGAATGAATGCAGTTAATTACTCAAAACCAACTGCTTGATGTAAATCACTAACTAAAATAGATCCAATAATAGGTAATGCGGGAAGCTTTGAAATAGCCGTCCTGCAAAATGAGCCTGTCGAAGAATTGAAAGCACCTGTGAACATTGCAATGCAATAGAAATACGTTGACGGTAGAAAGAAACAATGACGGATGGTAAGGTAATGCTTTGTCCTTGGCGTTTCACCATAAGCTCCACACATAAAGATCAAAAATCATTAAATTTCTTATGCAAACAACCATATGTTTCCAAGGCAGAGGGGATGGAATCTTCACCAGGTGCACAATCATTATAATCTTGCTCCTTTTCTAGAGCTGCGTGAGATGCAGAGCCCCTTGCGTAGTGGAAGAACAACGAAGGAGGTCCTGATGAGAGGGATTAGCAATGACAACATCTCCTAAAGTACAAATTTCATCATGCGAGAAAACAAGGTCAACTCATCGTCAAGAAGATTCTTTTGCATGAAGACGACTCATTAGCTTAAAATATCAAATATTGATTGCCTTTCCATGAGCGTTTCTTACTTTTATTGCATGTACAATTCTGTAATCTTCCAATGTTTCATATTCTATAAGACAAACCGCTTCATGTAAGTTAGGTATTGCTGTCTTTGAGGCTGAATTCTCGAGAACACTGTATTGAAAATAAGTATATGCCATTGCTTGTTGATTTACTGTTAAATTTACTCACTTATGGATTGCCAAGCCAACTCCTAAACTTATGCTAACAATCTTGCTTACTTGTTAACTTCCTATTGATTTAACTTTGTGAAAATTTTGTGTTAACTATTTCATCTATCCTGACTGTTTCTTTTTGTGCCATTTTGCACAGTGCATTTGCTTTAGAGTATACAACAATTTCTCCAGGACCAGCACAGAGCCAGGTAAATCACCATTCATGAGATAAAATTCGTATATAATACATTTGCTAGATGAGGATTCATGAACTTATAGACAACCAGCATGTAGTAGAGGCAGTCCACCATTAAAAGACAAAAAGTTAAGTGCAGACTGCTGAAGAGCCTAGTGCTACCATCAGCTGTGGAGGAGGAGATGTCAAAATTAAACTACAGCCTTTATTAACACTGCCCCTTGAGAGAGAGGAGTCATAGATAAATAGGTTTACCAGGCTGAGATAATTTTGTTACATCCACATTTTCAAACAATGTCATTTTCCTGGTACTGTCAAGCATCAATCTGCTATGGAAACTTCAATGACGTGTTTATCCAACTAGTACCGACGACACATTAGACGTTATTACGTGAAGTTTAATCTACACTCGATAATTTAACCAGCAATTGCCTGAACAATGTCCTCCAAATAAATGGTCGGATAATAAGGACCTCCTGGTAGAAGGTCAAGTTCGACTTCCTTCACCCTCAAAACTGACGACATACATGAATATTGCCTGTAAAACTTAAGATCATCTCATTTCCAGTTGGCATTAAACCAAGCATTACATATAAAATTGATATCTTCCAAGATTAAAGCAAAATGTGTTGTGCATTACTCCTATACAACCTTTTAATGTACAATTTTTTGTGTCACACAATTTGAAGATCATGACAACTAAGAAGTTCGTTCTCAATGGTGAGTACTAAGATGCTTTTTCTCAATGGTAAAAACCAACAAATATTATCTTTTGCCCACATTTAAATTATTTGAAGATGATCGTTGTCTCATGCTCGGAACATTTTTTCAAAACATGATTTTCTTTTGACAGACAATTGTACTCTGATAGTGGAAGTGAATTTCAAAATAAAATATTTCAAAATGTTAACCAAATGTGCACTCAAACTTTAATCTGAAATCTGTTATCTTTATCTCTATGAAATGGTCAAGGTTACTGTTCTCATGCAAGTCTGAATTTATTATCCTGCATAAGAGTTGCTGTTTTTCTTTGCAAACTTACTTCTACACAAAGCTATTTAGTACATTTTCATGCAACATGAACCTGTACCTAGGAAACTCGTCGCTAGTAAGAATTAATTTTCCTGCATAAGAGTTGTATCAATTTTCTTTGAGAAATAAACTGTGCACTGAGCTTAACGGTGAACTGTTGGGGGATGAATCTCAAGCTATGATTCTTTTAGATTGTATATGCCATGTTATGCAATTTCTGCAATTTCCAAAGGTTGAATTTGAAAATCTCTCGTCATAACACCATGCAATACACTGGAATACTAAAAAAATGAAGACATACGAGTAAAAAGTTAACAAATACAGAACAACAAATTTGTGGGGCTCGAAAATGAACCAACTTTTTAGGATTGGTATTCTGTGTATGTCCCCGATCTAGGGCCCGAGCCTTTTAAAAGAATGCTGCAAGAAGATAAAAGCACTACAATAGCAGAGGAAGACCGGGTCAAAACACAAATTTCGATATCCAATCTTGTTAGCTGATGCAAAGGAGGAAGCAAAAGAGGTGTCATTCTCAGCACATTTAGGTAAAGAAAGAAAAAGGACTCTAAAGGTCTTCCGCACCACGAAACATTGGCAAGCAAGGAGGAAAGCTGGTATGGGAAGCATTCCCTGGATTGATGAATATGGTATAGAAGAAGTTGACCGATCCAAGAAGCAAATAGCTATCAGGGATCTGGTACAGATAAAAATGATCGAATAGCTATGACAAGCATTCATAAAGAAAAATATGCTGCTACTTATCAACAAAAGCTTAATACACTGAAAATGTAAGAGGAACAAAAATATTGGACACAACCTATTTCTGGCATTTAAAGACAGTTGACTTCAGGTTCGAATGTGAGCTCACAAGTTTTAACTGTTGGAACCAGAAGATTGAAGAAGATAAATCAAATGGACCACCAGCATGAATAATAACATTAACTAAGTCAACTTGAAGATGCCTATTTCCTCATAATAACATAAGGAATATTACATATCATTAGTTGGCTTTTGCTCAAACAAAACCAAACCTAGATAATTAGCTGGTGGACATAGGAACCACCCACTGATATATCAGGGCTAAAGACAATATATTAGAATATTAGATACAACCTAACAGTGCCTGATAAGCAGGCAGCCAGCTTCAAAAAAGGTTCTAAATTCTAGAAAGCATCCCCTAAACAAAGAAAGGAAAGGAGGAGAGAACAAGTATCATTAAGCCATTTTCTAGTCACCCCATCCGGAACTGATCACTCAGTGACGCCTCCTACGTGAGAGCCTTTTAGTCAAGAGAGAATTTTCAAACTGTATTTAAAGTTGCCTCCTGCGTGAGAGCCTTTCATTGACGCTTGTTAGAGATTGTTCAAAGTTAAGTTGAGAGTTAGAGCACTGAAGAGATATTTTTCTCTTCTTAGTTAGTTTGGTTTTAGTTATGTTGTTTTGACAGCATTGCTCCATCTTGGTGCCATCCAGTTTGATGTACTTGTTCGTCTTATATGCCTTTTGGCATGAAAAAGACGTTAATAAAGTTTCTTCTTCTTCTTCTTCTTCTCCTCTCTCTCTCTCTCTCTCTCTCTCTCTCTCTCTCTCTCTCTCTCTCTCTCTCTCTCTCTCATTCACACAACAGTAAATGCTGGATCATAATCAGGTCTATTGTTGTATATGTCATCCATAGAAGCCGACAGAAAAACTTGTAATAAGTTTGTGGAGTACACAATAGCCCTAAAACATATCACATGCTCATAATATGGGTAAAGCAATAACCACACCAGTAGCGTTTCAGAACCAAACGATCATTCCTAGATAGGCATGCACTTTGCAAAATAGGATGAGCATTCATCCTGCAAACTAGTCATGTAGCTAACAAGCCATGAATGACAATAATAACATGAACTAAGGACACTGATGCTAGAAAACCTTGCGAGAAGTCTATTGAAAACAAATTGGCTGCGAAACATAAAAGCCACTTCCAATAACCAATACAAGCCAAAATGAGTAACTTGCATTGTCAGTGTATGCCTACATGTCCAGGACAAAGCTGACAAATAGAATCAGCGACCTTCAATAACTAAAACCCACTATGTCTCACTTGCAACCAGGAGGATAATCCGAATTGTAAAGTAGATTGAACAAATCTAAGGCACTTTGGCATTGAGATAGCATCTGAATATCAGCAAACTTGGACCAAATTGAAGATACTTACACCTTGGCATGCCTTCAAACCAAGTTAGCTACGAGTAGGTAAGACCAATCTCTGAACTTTTTGGAATCAACAAAAGCCATGCAATTAGTACATAAAGAGGCAATTAGTATATAAAGAAACCAAAATCTCAACTATCAATACCTGTTTGGCCCATATCGTGCACAAACATGTTAGCAACAGATTCACCACTCCCTTTGTAGGATGCTGAAGGTTTCACTACATATACCTGTTTCAATTTTGCAGATGAGACAAAGCTTTTTTCCGATGATATTCCACGATCTTGCAGCTGTGGTCGGGCTGGCACCACTACTTTTCTGCTGCCTTGACCAGACCAACCCCCTGTTACCCCTGGTCGCAGAAGCTGAGAACTTGCCTTTTGATCTACAAATCCAACATGGTGTGTGTGCTGTCCTGGCATTACTAGGGACATTTGGGTGTGTGGCTGCAGATGGCCTGGAGAAGACCTCCCTTCATTCAGAGGTTGTCCAATGGGATTTCCTGGGCTTGTTCCTAGTCCAGCATGACTACCACTCGTTCCTTCTCCAGTCCCTTGTGCACCTCCACCTCGTGCCATTCTAGGTCGCCGACCACGTTGCAACTTACTAGCTTCAGCAGCTGCTGATGTCCCAGTAGAGACAGCACTGCCTACAGCTCCCTTGCTAGATAATTGTTGTCCAACATATGAACTGACTGAGATAGAAGTTGTTGAAATTGAATCCCCAAGCCCTAGTTCATCTGGAAACCGAGCTGAAGCATCAATTGACTGGAAGGAGCTAGCACTGACTGGATTAGGGGAAGGAACAGCATGTATATTGTTGCTAGCATCTGCTGCATGTTGCAAGTGTCCAGTTGGGATGAAAGAGCTATGAGGTTGCCTGGATTGCATAGAGTAACCAAGTAGAGGCCCTGTGGTTGGCATACTCTGCAGGTGAGGCACAGAGACATGGGACCACTGTGGTTGCATTGAAACTTCGACTGTAGGAATCTGCATTTCACATTTCACATGTTTGGCAATTAGTAAGATTTCACTGTCATGAAATTCGGTGTCATGGACAAAATTTCATCTTAGATATGTCCCAAACAAAGTATTGCACATCATTACAGCAATGTTTGATAAACATACCTGAAATTTCGCTTCCCTACTAAAATCAAATGGACCAGAAGGGGGTGTAACTGGGACCACAGAAGGACCAGGAGCAAGCCGCTGAATGGGACTTGCAACCCCTGAACTACTTCGTTGAGTTGCCAACACCCCTCCTAAGCCTCCTAATTCTCCCACACTCATACTTACAAGTCCTGGATTAGATGTTGCTACAGGCGTATGTGTCCAGTCAGGCTGTTTTCCAGACTGAATATAAGTTGGGCCCATAAAGCTCACCCCTAATTGACCAAATTGACCAATGGAAGCAAAAGGATTGGTGTAAACAAGCATGTGATGGGGTGCTTGAAGGTTGGGAACAGCCCCAGCAGGGCCCATGAATGGCCCAGCAAATCCATGTGGTGCACCATAATACGAATCTGAACTTCCGACATGCTGTTGCCATCCAGCTATACTCAATCCAAGATTTGCAGCCCCCTGTTCATGAACAGACCCAGAAGCTGCTCCTTGCAGACCAGTAGGGATATCCGAACCTGCGCCAAACGCAAACATATGACCACCTATCATTGGCCCCAAGTCCAGACCTGGAAAGCCAGAAGGCAACGACGGTAAAAGAAGCCCACTTGAACCCTGTCCTGAATGCGGAGGCCCACCAAGCGAGAAAGAATGTGTCTCCACTGACAAATCTGCCGGAAGTGCTACAGTCATTGAATCTTCAAGCACAGGAGGAGGCGTAATTACTGGCCTTGCATTAGGAACTCCCAACATTATGCCTGGAATATCCAGAAATTCATAATCAATACAAAAGCAGGTTAACAATACTGAAAGCTACCACAAACCCTTTAACAGCTCAACAACCATCCTTACATCATCACTTCAAAACTTAAAACGGGCATTTTCTCAACCCAAAACAGGATCACAATCCAAGTGCAATCTCGGCATCATTGGCCTTTCTAGTCTACAAGCAATGGAAGATTCGGCACTCAGAATGTCAGTTAGTTACTCTCTGAAAGACATTTTAAAAACGTACATGAGCATTTCACCTAGTGGATGAACAAATCAAAAGCAGATGGTGTAGATGGAATAGTATCAATTATAAGCTAGAAATTCCAACTTGCTAAGCTATATACTATCCCTAATTAATATGTGGAGCCCAATCACAACAGGCAGAAACGTGCTCAGTGGAAAAGTTGAAAAATGCAATCAACAAGCTACTTTGCATAAACCACTTCAGCTACTTCTCTCTCTTGATAATAAAGTTACACAGCAGTCAGCACGGATCAAACCAGTGAAGTGCATTTGACGCTAGTTCAAACAAATACATGCAGTGCAAATGCCAAATTCACACCACCTCAAAGAGTACAATGTATGCCAGGGGTGGAATCAAAAACCCCAGCATAGGACCTATTATGAAGGGTATTTGTGTGGTGCATGTGTCAAAATCAAAGGCGGATAGTGGACTTGATTTAGAACTACAAAATAGAAAGACCCGATATCAAAAATGGAATAGGCATGCTGAATGCAAAACTAGAGTTCCAAAAATAAGCAAGGTACATGAGAAGTATCAAGAAGGTAGAAAAATCGCAGCATGCACATTGCAAGCTCATTCACTCGTATGAACAAGTTCTGTGAAGTCGTTACAGTACTTTCTGTACTTGGAGCCACAAATGCAGTTCATTCCTAAATCTGTGTGTAAGTTTCAAGCAACAAGTGCCAAGATCTATCTTATCTTTAACTATGAACTTAAGATGCATAGAAACTAGAGGTCACACTATCAAACATTTATACATCCGGACCTTCCTAGATCATAATGATTCAAGCAAGACAAAAACTATTTACACCATCTTGAGAGCTCATTAGATCTCCTTGACCCTAACAAATACATTTGGGAGGTGTGTCCATTCTCAAATCTTAGCCCTAGATGAAGATCAAAGGTGTAGATTGATATGTGTGTCAAACTTCAAGTAGCTTGTGGAGTAGGCTTCAGCACATTCCCCACCATATCCTCCACCTAGTTGGAGAGACCATATTTTATCTTATTGATCATCAAGGACAGACTACTACGACATCCCTACTCACACCATGCTGCTTCTAATTTATTGAACTTAATCATCGAGAACCCTTAAATCTTTGAGGAGCTGACCTTATGTGTTGATAATTATTTGAGCCATGCAAAAGGTACATGGGCTTTTGGGAAGTAGAGTTTATAAGTTAGGTGCTTTGAACCTTTGGTTCCTGCACTGTGAAATCAAGCGATAAAATGGGCTCTCCATCTGAGCCAACTTTATCAAATTTTGGGCTGGGCTTCAAAAGAGACAGCTCAGGTCTCCCTCTCTCCCTCTCCTCCCTCTCTCATATATGGAACACAAACATAATCATGAATGTTGAATCATACAGACTTATGATGAAAAACACTAGTTATCATCCTCTGTGCACTATCGTATTGTGTTGATCCTATTAATAATTGCTTCACTCAAAACTGCTAGAAAGACGTAAATTTCAGGCCTGGTAAAAATTGTGTTTACATTCTGAAAGTTGGAAGTTAGGGTGTTGGAGGTTGATCTTGCCTAGCGTAAGATGTTCTCAAATCCAGCCTGACATAAACCCAATTAAGTAACACAAGTTCTATCTGCCCAAAACATGATGTTAGTTACAATTTATACAATGTGCCACATCATGACACTCCATTTACTGAAGTCAAACATTTGAATTACAAATTTCTTATTCAGATAACAAATGGAATAGCCAGAGAAGAATATTCCAGCCTAAGTTGCACAAGCTTTTCTATGATCATAACCAGCAAAAAACATCAAGGTTGCTATGCTATAAATTAAGCTCATCCAGATAAACCACCTGATAATACATTTTTTGACTCACGGCTCTTTGTGACTATGTTGTATTACTTTGTAAACACCACATTGAACTGTTGTTCAGCTTATGTCACTTATAAGAAAAATGGGAATTATGGTCTAACCGTCCATGTACACATGGCATGGGTAATTGTCCATATCCTACAATAATATCAGAGCATTCACGATAAACATATATATATATATATATATATATATATATATATATATATATTATCATATTTGCATGTTTTCTCTGGAAACGATCTGGAAAATCCCATTAGGGTTTCCCAAAATGCTGCTGTTTTTTATTTTGTTTTTGTTTTTTGAACTTTTTTCTTGTTTCTCGTGTTTGTAGATACTTTTAGGTTTTAAAAAATATATATTTTAAGTTTAAAAAACCTGATTTTTTATGGATGCTAACTAAATAAATAAAAATCACATTCACTCACTCACTCACTCTCACACCAGTCACAGAGGCTATATAAAACACTATATTAACTGCAGACAAAAGTATCATTCAATTACATCTGACATGCGTCATGTGGTGTAATGGGATTGCAAAGTATTGTACTGTACCTGTTTGGATATAATCTGTAAATCACCCCACAATATATCTTGTATCTGTTCTGCCATGTTACCAAATCACATTATTCCATACCAATAATCCTCGTATACAAATCTCAATCTTTCACACACAATCAAGTCCTCCCACATTCAAACCATGTACTCTTAGGTCACTTTGAACTGGTATAGCATACAAGATATCAACTACTTACACAATTCAACAATTCTCTAAATGACAAGACTTCCGTAAGAAAAAACAGCAGCAGATACAAATTGAAAATTGTAAAACTTATGATATCTGTAAGAGCCAAGTTCCAACATTAATCTCCTATTAAGCTTCTAGCTATGCTAACTGAATAACCAAAAAAAACCCTACTCAAAATGTTGCTCAAAATGAATGTCAGAGTAAAATTAGGAGGAAAAATCTTTGGGATGGCCTTTATAACTAGTTGAAATTGCAACCCCTTGATAGTTTGATTTAACTTACAGATAATAACAGTACAAAGGTATGTTCCCACTAAAATTCAACTCATTGTTGACAAGCAAACAAGACAAGCAAATGTAAGAAAGTGCCAAATTAATAATTTCCAACATTGATTTTCTTCAATCTTGTAAACTACTTGCTGGTCACTAGAGTTTCTACCTAAAATAAATGCCAGAAGTAGTTCGACATAACTTACCACTTGAAGTGCTTGAAGAAACATGGACTCCCAGGTTAGCACTGTTCAGAGATGTTGAATTTAAGATGCCAGATACAGAATTACTCTGAGAGGCACCATATTTTGTATTGTTTACAGGATCATCATTACTTATTGCTGCAACAGCAACTGCTGAGGCTGCTGCCTCTGCTTCAGCCTCGGCCTCTGAGTCCAATGTGCCTCCGCTTCTTCTGCCATCTTCTCGATTCCGTTTACCTTTTGTTCCAAAAATAACATCATCTTCAGTTCCAGGAAGTTGTTTGAGTTTCTTTCTCAACTCATTTGCATCCGTGAACGCATCTGATCTGAATGCAACAGATGACCCAACTGCACCAAGGATGGATGGTGTATTCGGCCTGCTGATCGGTGACACGTAAGTGGATGTGATAGCACCTGCAATGCCAAAAGCAGTTTACAAAGGCAGGAAAACGATTTGCTTCATCGCCAGTAGTGTTTTGTGAAAGAACTTTCACTATACAACATAATTGCAATTTTTCTGAACAGAGAAAGGTCAAAGCTATAACTTCAATCACCAGCACTTGAAATTTAACAAGTCAATTACAGCATTATAAAGTTTACAGTAAAGCTTACCAAACTGAATTTTTTCTCCATTCAATGGAGGAATTATTGGACATGCTACTGATGCAGAGCTTCTTTCCTTTGCTATGAGAGAGTTATTCGAACTGCCTACTTCCAGGCCTATGATGCCATGCTCTCCCAATGAAAGCTGTGGTTGTAAAGGAAGATCATAGCGCACCGGCTTCAGGACCTCTTCAAGTTGAATCTGTGTCAAACTCACCACCTAAAAACAAGCTTCAGTTTTACTTTAGCTGGAGCAAAAGACTTCTAGCAAAGGAGTTACAAGGCAATGATGCGAACGACTTACAACAGACTCTGAATATAACTTACTAACAAATCAATCATGAGACAAGAATGTAAATGGCCTAGCCTACAGTTAGAGACTACATGTCATTAATCAAGAGCCTAATTAGACACTTATCAGATCAAGGAGCAGAGTTGCACACAATTTGGCCACAACCCTTCACAATTTTAAAGGTACCTCTTTATGGCATCTACCTTCCCCACATACAAAAGCAAACAATCCTATGAAATAGCGAACCTCTTTCCGGAGATTTTCCTCCCTCTCCCACTTGCCTAAACTTCGCTCTTTTCTCCTCACCCTATTCTCTTCTTAGCTTTCTCTCCCTCTTTATTATCTCTAAAAATCTACTCTCCTTCCCTTCTCTCTTCTACTGAACTATGCATTCTTTTCTGTCGTCTTTCTTGCACCACCTCTTATCTTCAGCTTGCAAAGTTTTCTGACAACTTTCCTCTCTCACTTGCAGGTGCTGGGGGTTTAAAGGTATTGCTGGTGTCAGAATGTCACTAGGTATGAGATTCCAGATATGGATAGCTGAAGGAGGACAAAGAGAGAGAGAGAGAGAGAGAGAGAGAGAGAGAGATTATCCTGCATGAAGCCACTACAGCTTGTGCATTCTTTCCTTAGATTTCAGAATTGCCAAATGCTTACCCTCAATGAGCTTACTTTTCAAAACAGTCCGAGCATCTAAAATCAACCCAAATTCTGAGCCATCCAAATGGAATTGATTCATTTCTTTGATTCTGACTTGGATAATTATAATTCCCTTTATATACCAAGTGCTCAGAATTATTGAAAGAAAATCTTAGAAGATGCATATCACCTATTTTGACAGGACGCTACTGCCACAGAAGAACTTTTTCTTCATGTCACTAGTCTCCAATATTGGCCAATCCTCACATTTAGTCTTATTATATACATTCAAGAATTTATTAATTTCAAGAAAGTAAGTATGACATAATTAAAGTTATTAGACAGGGGGAACTCTCCAATGATATCCTGTCCCACAGTACCCTCAGAAAGATATCTATGCATAGACTTTACTCCTGGATTACCGCTGACAATTGAGAAGCATGATGCAATGATGCATGTTTCATGGTAATTGAGATTTTTCTAAACAGTGGCACTTTATTCCAGCCAAAATTACCATTAATTGTCAGCATGTGAAGCTGCTTGTAAAAGAGATTTCTTGATTGTGTGGCCTTCAGAAGCCATTCTTACAATTGAGAAGCATAATGCAATTATGATGCCTTGTGGTAATCGATTGTTTTTCTGAACCTCAACGTGCCAAGATGCTCATGAAAGAGATTGTTTGAATGCATGGCCTTCCAAAGGCCATTCTTCAAATTCTAATACAGGATTCACTTGGTTTTTTCTGTCTGAGCTTATGGATGTGAAGGGACAGATTGCTAACACCTGTCACACATTAGCTGATAGACAAAGTGAAGCGATGAATAGGATTCTCAAAGAAAATTGAGAAATATGTTAGTTCTGAGAAAGGAACTGGGCCAATATCTACACTGGGCTGAATTTGCATACTTTCAAAATTCATTCTGACACTGGTTTTGTACCATTCCATCTATTTTATGGTCGAGAAAGACTTCTAGCAGGAAAAGCTGTTGCTTCTCGGAATGGAAGCAAATCAATTGCTACATTTCTAAAATATATCATTAACATGGCTTGCAAGATCAAAAGCCAAAGCTAAATATCTGAAGCGATCTGGTTAAGATCAGCAGTTATGAGAATTTGTTAAAGACTGTATGTACCTCCACGTTCATTTTGGTCTGTATAAGAAGAGAGCAATGTCAGTGAGAAGCACAACTAAATCATTATACGAAGGTAACACTTTCAAACAGACGTTTGCTGCTGTTATGGACCATTCTACATTCTCTGGCATACTATCCCTATCTCTTATGAGCTTCAATAACCTCCTGACACATGATTTTTCCTCTTCTCTCATTTACAGAACCAAATTTGCCTATCATGTGAGATCCTTGTGTTTTCGTATACTTTTCTGAGAAAATCCTAGAGACAAAGATATTAGCAATGTGCTTTGAGACTTCATAGATTCTTCTGATCACAGAAATACATTTGGAACAAAGAACAGTTTTTAAGGTTGCCAATAACTTCACAGAGAAGCCACTAGCATTGATGAGGTCTCTTACTAATTTTGTTGTCTTCTCCATTCCGATTTCTTCCTTCTTAGCTAAAAGCTTTCTCTCCCTCTTCATTCTCTCTTGAAATCTCCTCGTTTCCCTTTCTCTCTTCTTCATCTTCTATTATTTTCAAATATGTCTCCTTCTTCCTCTCTCCCCTGGCAAGTAGTTGCAGGTATTGCTGGTTGAAGAAGGTAACTCCTATCATAGACTAGCAAGACACATTTCTCCTACATATGCATCATTAATTTGAAAAGAACAGAACCAGAAAGCACTTCTTGGGTTAGTATACCGTAAGGCCAAGAAAGACCACGACAAACTCCAGCAAATAAATCACAAAACATGTATAGCTCTGGCTGTTTTGAAAAGCTTCGTGGTCAGCCCAGCTAGAAGCTGAACTGCCCTTGTCTTGCTGAAGTTTGAACACATGATTGCAAATATGATCCTTGAAACTAGCAACTTAGGACTGGTCAATCACTTCAACATAACAAGCAGAACAGCTTCATGCCAGGCTGCGCAATGTTACTGCTGTAAAAAACTAGAAAATCATTCTGATGATGCTGCAGGCAAATTTCCCGTGTAATATGTTAGAAAAGAAAGCACATCAAATGCTAGATAATTGCAGCATCAAATAAAAATTTATACTCGAAACTACAAAGACAACTGGTACATGTCCAAGGCTTTTTATGTTTTTTGACATCTATATAGTAGAGCCCAATCATTGCACAAAGTGACTATGTGGCAAGCTCCATGAAAGTTTTAAAGAAGAAATGGAATGGAAAACAACAAAATGCAATGTAGGGGAGCTCAACATGAACAATAAAAGTAATGTTGTTGTCTGACTCAGTAACATTAAAACTAACAACACATGAAAGCCACAAAATGCTTTATACCAGTAAGCTACAATATTGAAGCAGGCAGAGTTAAATGCATGTCCTCAAACAGCCAAAGCTCTGTTTAGCAACACAGCCAGAAGTTTTGCAGAAGTGATTTCATAACAACGTATTCAAAACTGGTCACGATAAATTAATACCTGCTGACTGGAGCGAGTACCTCCCCATGCATGTGTTGAAGTCATAATGTTCTCTTGAGATAAAATGTCCGCAATTGGGCTAGATGAAGTATCGCCATCTGAACTTGGTAAACCTGCCCCTGGAGTTGTCTTTCCAGAACTGAGAAAAATCAGCAGCAGCGAAAACAAGTTACCAAAGAGCCGGAAATTACCGTCATTTGGTTATTATACCATGCATGTGCCAGAGAGCTGTTCTATAGAGGTGGACTTACACCATTCAAGGAATATAGCCCCCTTCAAAAACAGTCAATAGCTTAGAAGTTCAATAAATCACGAAATCATGCAGAAAACAGTGTGTTAGGATTCAGTCGCTGCAGGATGAACGTTGCATGTGGGGACATACGTGAAGAAGCATAACAATTATACCAAGGACTTGGTAACACTTGAGCCTTGTTCATTGTAACCATTTGCTTGACTAGAGAATCGTTTACTTAGAAAACATGGATATAATAAGAAAAAGGCAACAATACAACCCAAAAAGGTCTTACATGCATAATGTTTATTCAACCATTTGTATGTTACACAATTGCACGTTCCTCTCTGGAACGTGATAGGGAAAATTCCATTAGGGTTTCCCAGAATGCTATTGTTTTTTTTTTAGTTTCTATTGTTTGGTAAAAAAAAATTGGGTTTAAAAAATTCCTTTTAAGTGTAAAAAACTGTTTTTGATGAATTTTGTGAAGAAATAGGGATGCGTGTACCTACCAATATGGGCAAGGTCAATAAGAGCAAATCGTAATTGAAAGATGAAGTGCAACACAGGAAAGAACATCTAAGAGACATCCATTCTTTAAACAGCATATAACACAAATCTCATATTCTCAACTTTCAAATACAAAGAGCCAATCAATATTCTGATCCTTACCTTGTTACTTTGACTTTCTTGTCCAAAACAGTGTCAAATGGGCCGCTTGTTATTGCAGGAACAGATGGTGTTGGGCAGTTGGAAGTTGCCAAAGCAGTAGCAACAGCAAGGATTACTGTAGGTGCCCCTGATTGAGCTAGCCGTGCGCTGCTACTTCCAACTGCATCAGCCTTTGCCCCATCAGACTTTGCTACCTGCAAATTCTTCTTCTCTGAAACCAAAGAGGTAGAATGTTTGGACCCAAGCAAGTCTCCTTCAGGAACTTGCTTTACAGAAGACTTCTGCTTTCGTACAACTTGCTCCTTTGCCTTCAAAACAAAGGACCATAATCAAAGACAGTACTCTGCTTGAACTAAGTCAACCTCCAGAAGTGTTCTGCTAACAATCTACTCAAATAAGATGTTTAGTGGAAACACGAATGACTATACGACAATAAACATGTACCTTTGATTTTTCCTTTATTTCCTTTTCCCTTTGTTCTCTTCGATCGTTAAGCATCTGTCGTTTTGAACGCACCTCGATAAAGTCATCCTCATCACCAGGAATTTCTATCCCAGGCTGCTCAAAAACATGGACCACTCCACTTTGTACAGGCGCATCCTCCATGGCCCCAAACCTACCCAAAAGGCCATCCCCACTTCGAGACCTACCTCCTCCAGAACTTTGAGCAAAGTTCTTCTGACCTGATTCGTTGTTACCCACCTTCTCAGTCTTCCCGCCACTGTTCCGGGAATAACCAATACCAACAAATCCTGCATTAGCTCTACTGTCTTTGTTAAATCTTCTCTCGTGCATCCCCTGGTTCTTAAAACCATCCCTCTGAAAGGCCTTGTCGTTTGTACTCCTATTCCTATTATAGTCAGTGCCATATGTATTTGTAAATCTTTCCCTAATTGATTGTCTGGAACCATTGGCTGGCCTCTCATCAGCCACAAATGTTTCCCTTGTTTCCCTAGGTCTGAACTCTGACCGTCGAGAGCTACTGCGTCGATTCGACCTTCCACGATACGCATTTCCTTCATATCTCACATCAATCAGATTGTTTCCAGAAATTTCTGAATGGAGATGCCAGTCCTTTTCTTTTTCTCTCTCAAGCTCAGTTCCGCGTGCCAAGTTACCTGCTTCACTTTGAAGATTACCTGGTACTCGCTGCCAAGAGCCACCTTCATTCTTTCTATGCTCTGAACTTCTTCTAGAAATTTTATGTAAGCCAATAGTAGATTCTACAGCAGCATCAGCTGAAGCCATATGTTGAGAGATTCTTTTGCTAGAATCATTTTCAGAGGAACTATTAACTTGATTTTCCTTGTTGCCAGAGAGAATAGAACTCTGGTTTTCTACTTTGTTGTCCATCTGTAGACCAGGTTCCAATGTTTTCTTTCCAGAATATTCATCTTCACTACCATTCATTGCCTTATCAGAGGCATCTTGAAAATACCTCGCAGATTCAGGCATGGTCTTGTCTGCTTCAAAAGGCTGATGAACATGTTCGTCAAGTTGTGATAAGTGTTCCACTGAAAAATGTCCATGAAAAGATGGCATCAAACTCTGAACTTGTGAGATAACTGAAGACTGCTGCTGCTCCACATTCTCATTTTGCATGGACGTTTGTACCACAGGCTGAGGCTGGCTGCCGAAGGAGGGTAGCAACTGTGATAAAGCAATCGGATGCCCAAGTTGCCCAAACTGGAAAGGTGAAGCATGTGAGGGATGATAATGTGCAACATGAGGACTCAAATGTGAATGCATGTGCACCGGGAGAGGCATCTGGATAGATCCAATCTGAATAGCTGGAACAGAGGCTGGCAATAAGGAGGTGCTTGGAAGCAAACCAAATTGCAACGTCATAGGCACTTCCAGATGGTTCTGCCCAACTGGTAAGGGTGCATGGAGCGAAGAGGCTTGCAAAGGAGTAGCAGATAAAACAGTTGTAGGTTGTGTTATTGTCGAGTGATCAGGATGCTGCTCTTGAATGAGAGGTATGGTGCTGCTAAGCGAATGTGGCTCCATGGATTCTATTGATTGGAAGGGCAATGAAGAGGGTGTAATAAGCTCTTGCAATTGCATTGGTTGCACCTCTGATGACTCCCTGAGTTGTTCAGCGACCCCTACAGTGCTGTCAAGAAGAATCTCTTCTCTCATTAGATCATGTGAATGCAAGTCATTCAATGGAACAGATTGGTGTGGCACTTTCATTGAGATTGGCTCCAATACTTCTTCTGCAGTGACAATATCTACAGTAAGAGTATCACTACTCTCTCTATTAACGACCGACAGTGAATCTACTGCAATTTCAGACACACTGATACTGTCATTCTTGCTGTTTTCTACATCACCACTAATCAGCTCCCTTTCAACGGACTCCTGAATTCCATCACACGAGTCTTCGCGGTAACCAACAACCTTTTCCTCTTCAAGATCATCGTAGTCATCTTCCTCTTCTTCAAATTCTCCTTTCTCTTCATAACTTGCTTCCTCTTCTTCGTACTCGGCTGCCTCACTGTCTTCCAACATTTCTTCATCACCATCTTCTCCACTATCCTCTTCTTCTGACCTTATAGCATGACTCTCCACCAACGGCTTTGCAACAGGTTCAAGTTTTGAAGAAGATGTAGAAGAATGAGTGACACTTTCAAGTGAACTGCTTGACTCTGATGGGGGCTTGATTGACAGTGCCTGATGACTCGAGTCTTCTAATTGTCTACTTTTCAGATTTGCAAGCTCTTTTGAACTTGAATCTTGCTCACTGTATGTTCCTGTCTCATGATGGGCACGAGTAGAATAATCTGCAGTATGATCTCCACTAGACTTGGGAAACGACTTCTGGTAAGCTTGCAAGGGTGGGGGAGGAACCCGAGGTTGCTTTGGTAGGGACTGCCTAAGTCGTCCGGAAGGGGAATTCTCAACCAGGTCTGTTCCATGATAGTAAGGTGGGGGAGATAGGGGTGAAGGGGGACGTCCTTCCCAAGATCTATGATTGGCCATTTTATCCTCATATCGAGGATGATCACTATCTCTGTTGGCATAGAAGTTTTCTGCAAAACCTCGCTCCAATTCTGAATATCTCAAGTGACCATTGGAAAACTTCAGTTGAGCCTTCGCATCATCATTTAAATTTTGCCGCCATTCATATGAACTTTCTACTGGATCTTTTCTGACAGGTTTATCAGCATATACTCTATCCCCAGGAAAGCCAGAAGAATAAGAACTTCCATGTGGAGGTTCCCAATCTTCAGGTTTCCTGGCATGATAACCGTGATCATGAGGAAGTGAAGGGCGAGCATTATTGCTGTCATCAGGAAAATATGGCAACTTCTTAGAGGTCAAAGCTATGCCAACATCATTATTAGATGGTCCCCTTCTCCAAGATGAAACCCGTGATGTATCCAATTCAAGGCTGCCACTCCTCGTATTGCTCTGTTGCAAGGCCACGTCATACCCTCCAATTTGTTGATTCAGCCCATCTGGAGATTTGATTCGGGAGGACCCACTATGCAAAGGGTTGAACTTCGGTGAGGGTCTTTCAGAAGAGGGAGGCCTCAATGGTGCACGGTCATCATCATCTTGATCCACAGAATAAACTTTCCCTCTAACATCATCCAAGCTTCCCATTGCATCCTCCACTCTTGGGCTATTTACTTCGTAATAAAGATCACCTCTGCGCAGCTGCCCCAGCTCTTCTTCCTCCTTTCTTTTACTCTCTGCTTGTCGTTTGGCTATTCTTTCTTCAAGCTCGAGCAATTTGCGCCTTGCATTCTCCTTTCTTCTTTCCTCCTCCAAAAACATCTGTTGTTTTTCCTCTTCTCGAGCCCTTCTAATCTCTTCTGCCTTACGTACAGCCTCTAAAGCCTCTTGCTCTGCTTTTGCAGCAGCCTCTCTTGCTTCCGCTTCTAATCTAAGCTGTCTTTCTTCTTCCTCCTTTGCCAGGCGCTCCCGTTCTTCCTGCTCCTTCCTTGCAAGTTCAATGGCCCTCTCTTGCTCCTCTATCTTCCTTTGCCGATCTTCTTCCAGCAGCTTCTGTACTCTCTCGAGCTCTGCTTCAAATGATTCACGTTCAAGGTCTCGAAAGGTATTTTCCTTTATATCTTTCTTTCTCCTCAGACCTTTGCTCTCAAATATCTCTAATCCAAGCATGGAGGTAGCTCTGTAATCCACTCCCACAAACTCAGTGAAGGCTCTTGTGTAGGGATCAGTAGAATGAAGCTTACTTCGTGCAGTTCTTCCCCTCCCTTTGTCCAAGAAATCACCCCTCCCTGCTTTGATCATTCCAAATTCTTGAAAGCTGTCACGCCCCCCTCCATTCCTGAATCGATTGAATGCTTTGGCCCCATCAAAATCCCCATTCTGACCTGCCTTACTGAAAACCCCATCTCTTCCAAAGCTTCCCTGAGCCTCACGATAAGCAGCCCGCCCAACATTGAATCCATCTTTATACCCATCCCTATTAATGTTTTGCCCATTCATCCCACCATAAGACTCTCTCAAATCCCTGCCCATAACACCCCCCATTCCACCTCCATAATTCTCTCTGTCAAAGCTCTTGGCTCGGCTGTTTGTGAAACCATTCATTCCACCATGGTTGTCTTGTTCATAGCTTGTGCCCTTGTTATGAGACCCATGCCTTCCCAAATAAACCTCTTTGTTGAGGCTCATCGCCCTGTTGCCCCCAATGTCCATTGCTTGTATCCCACTATCCATACTAAGATTCCCTCCTCTCACAGCTCCATCCCTAGAAAAGGTGTGCACTTTATCATATCCCTCATCCCTCGTAAAGCCTCCTCCACCTATTCCAAAGGTGGGACTTTTAGCATATGCATTGTCTTTTCCAGTGGTCCTTTCCCTTCCAAATGTTGAATCTCTTCCACAACCACCTTCCACCCCCAATGCAGTGTCCTTCAGAACATTTGTCTCTTGTCTGTCTCTAGCATTTCCATGACCAACAGTTTCCTTGACATTGTTCTGTTTCCAACCCTGACTACCTTCTTTGTTGTTGGTGGCACCTTTTCTGAAGTCGACATTTCTGCCAAAATTTGAAGGTATATCCCTTTGAAAAGGACGCCTAAATCCAAATGGCTCAGGTTCTCGGTCAATCCAGTCCAGAAACGCAGCCTCTTGTGGCTTGATGGGAATCTCCTGTGACTTCAAATCAGTTGATACATCTCTCTCATCATCTGCCCAATTGGAGGTCTGGTTGAGACGAATTAATGGAGCAGGTCTTGAAGGCAAAGATCTTTCCTCCTCTCTGAAAGAACGCTCTCCTGTATGCCTAAACCCTTCTACAGGAAATTTCTCCTCATTTTGTGATTTTTTGGCCTGTTCATGTTTCAATTGAGGCTGCAAAGATAGAAGAGGTTGAGACTGGGATTTTAAATGCTGGATTTTGTCTGCATCTTCGTCGTGCTGCTTCTGTGTCAACTGGTGCAGCTTCTCTTGTTGTTCTTTCAGCTCCCTCTGCTTATCTCGCTGCTTTTGCTGCAACTCCTTCTGCCGTTGCTGAGGTGGCGCAGGAGCAGGTGGAAGAGATGCCTGAAGTGTAGGAAATTCCTCACCTCTTAGAAGGACCACCTTCTCTACTGCTACTGGAGGAGGCACAGCTGCAGGTAAGTACAGCGTGGCATTGCCTTGTTGCGATCGAGCTCCGGGCGGGGTGTACACTCCACTTCTTCCACCAGATGCTGGATGCAGCAGAGGCCTCAGTTCTCCATCTAGGGTTGCTGACTGTTGAGACAAACCCCATGATGATCCACTTATTTTTCCCGCAACAGAAGTATCAGCAAAAGCGCCAGTTGTAGATGAAACCGAATCGACCAAAAGATCTTCGGAAATCTGCTGCTGCTGCTTAATCCAGCCAGAGGCACCAGAGCCCCCTACAAGTGAAACCGTAGGATCATTGCCCGCATGCTCTCTCCGAAGGGATGGCAGATTCACAGGCCGGGGAACGGCAAGCTTGGGATTCTTTTGGCCTGCAGGCTGAGGACGTGCAGGCCGAGTGAGAAGCAGCATGCCGCCATGTGTGGTGCCCGGAAGACGAGATCTGCCACCGGATCCAACGACCCCAGGAGACGATGCTGCTTGTTGCGGCGGCTTGCCATATGACTGATTAAGATTGACAGAAGCAAACTTGGTAGCGCCTGAGTTGCGGGCCATGTACTAGCCTTGCTAGTGCCCCTCTCGCAATAAACGCTGCCGCTGGTGCTGGAAACGGTTCCACCTCCGCTGCACTGCATCAACATGAGTCAACACCAACTGGATCCGCTAAAACCGCCGCTCTCCAATCCCGCCACACTGCACTCTGACAAACACAAGACGCAGCGCTCTGCTGCTTCAGCCCCAGCGCAGGATCCAGCAGCCCACAAACCCAAAATGCCTGCACACAAAGATCAACACACAAACCCTTACAATGTCAAACCCTAGCAGAAAAAACCACAGAAAAGCTCAATCAGAAAGCGGTTTTCGCAGGATGAATACACAAATCCTTACAAATGCGATGAAGGTGGGTATGATATGGATCGGAGCGAGCAAGGGGAGGAGGGGGAGCAGGTGCGATGGCGAGGAGGAGAGAGGGCAGCAGCTGCGCCCTAAGCGACGATGAAAAGAAGAAACAAAAGACGAAGAAAACACAGAATAGCAAAGGGGGCGAAACTCCAAGGCCTCGCGATTCTAATAGCACGCTAGCACTTCAGCCCGCCACCGTTGGATCATCTCCAAAGCATTCCGATCCTGCCACGTCGCATCGCTGCCCTTCCCAAAACGTTCCACGTGGCATCCGCAACTCGTGGCAAGCATCTAACGGGAGCGGCTGGGAAATGAGCCAGTAGACTCCGTCCCCATTCCAGTTGTCCATCCATCGCACGCTAGCAACTTCACTCTCTTACCGTTCGATGCATCATAAAACACTCAAATCATACCACGTGTTTTACATCCACCAGTTCACAAACAGCCACGTGTCATGTCAGCGACGTGGCAGAAATCGAAGTGAGCGCGCTAGTAGATATTCAAACGTGTCACTAGGTTCTATCCACGTGAGAGGGTTGGGGGGGGGTCGCCGCCGGGAACCGCCGCCGCGTTTTGGCCAGGGTATTAGGTGGCCGGCGAAAGGCCTCAGGAATTAGTTCTATGCGCCGCCGGGAAAAATCTCCCGTCACAAGGGGCCTCCTTCACACTTTTAAGTAGGCCTTTTTTCGTGATACCTAGTTATTGATTACTTTCTATATTTTAATTTTCTCTCTTTAAAAATGGGTGGGCTGCTTTTTCTTTATTGATTACCTCAAAGATATCAATTTTGTGATTGATTTGATTGAATTTATACATGTGTCACATGTATGAGGCTCAAAATCAAGGGATAATGGAGTTTTAATGGACCATGGTCCTTAGGGTTTTGAGCCTTGCAAAGACCATACAATGTCCTTAGGGTTTTGAGACCTAAGGTTGTTCTTCTTTTTCTCTTGAGGTTGTGTTGATGTTGTGTAAGAGATATTCTTAGAAGAGTTTAGTTTAGAATGTTATGGTTGTTTGGGCGATAACTCTAACTTGCAAGTTAGGTCTACAATGTGCTTCTTACAAAATATGTTTGGCATAGTTGTCAAACCAAAGATTAATAAAATATAACTTTAGTACATGAGCATTTTTCCAATGCATCAAACCAAGAAGTCTCTCTCTCTCTCTCTCTCTCTCTCTCTCTCTCTCTCTCTCTCTCTCTCTCATGGGTAGCAAAAGTTAATCATTGTGATCATAATTCTAAGCCTACAATTTGTATATAATAATTTCAAAATATAACCATGATAGCTCAGTGGAGTTGTAGGCATTTGTTGATGACTTTCGGTGAACTGCTAATATGCAATGGAATAACCAACGTTTTGGCTTCTTGTGTTGATGATTATAGTGTGGGTGCACAACATTTTCATATCATAAGTGAGAGAAGAATGAGAAATAAACTTATGAAGAAAACATCGTCGCGTAGAAAGATAATTGTACCTTAACTATGTGATGAAGTGTGTTGATGGGCATGGGGGAAAATGCCCATATACATAGTAAAAAAGAAGAGGAACATTTTGTGGTGATGAAAAGGCAAATTTCACATCCAAAGGCAAAAAGAAGTCCCAACCATTCAAGAAACACCAAGGAAAGGAGGCCGATGGCAAGGATGGTGGATCTACCTCCAAAGGGAAGCAAAAGAGCAAAGCCAAGCTAAAGTGTTTCTTTTGTGGAAAGAAAGGACACTTTGCTTCCGAATGCTTTAAGAAGAAGAATGCACAAGGGAATGAAGATCAAGGCAACCTTGCACAAGAGGAGGAGGAAGAGGATGGGTTCAACACATCCTTGATGGTATGGGAGCGTCAAATCCAAATTAAGCAAAGAGACTTGATAGTGGGGCTAGTTCCCACATGTCATTCAACAAGCATTTTTCCTCTACTTTACTTTCTTGTAATGATTCTAAGAAATCTATCTACACTGCTAGTGATCAAGAATGTGAAATAGATGGTATTGGAAGCATTCCATTATGCTTATGATCATCTAAAAGGATAGATCTAGATATTGTCTTGTATGTTTATAAGGGAAGCTCCCTAAGATCCTGCTTACAAGATAACACACAATGGAAAACACACTATGGAGCAACCACCCAACCAAGTAGAAGCAACCAATCAACTCTAGAAGCTTCACCGCCAAGCCAAAGAACAAGAGGCATGAATGTAGAGTGAAACTCTGGCAATGAATCCATGATCACATGAGGAGTAGGGCGAGTTTGGCCTCTTCTTATAAAGCCATAAGCATCCTGGGCACATAGCCATGCATAGCCCTGAGTTCCCTATACATAGATTCACCTAGAATAGAGTCCTATGCATGGACCAACTATTCATAGAATTGCTAATGATAACCCTACACATGCATACATTGTCTCATACCTTGTCTAAACTCCATTTAGTGTGCTCTGGGCCTCACAAAGATATTAGTTACTTTTGGGTCACATCCAGTATGACGTGGCATAACTAATAGCTTGATTTCCTAGAGAACCGTGTATCCAAGACTAGGAGTATACTGAATCCTACTTACTGGTCATGGACATAACATTCTTCCCTCCTTAATCTGTTTCTATCCTTAGAAACTCTCTAAACAGGAAAGAATAACAGGAACAATTCTTTTAACTTTAAATATCAACCTAGAAAATCATTATCCTTAGTCTAACTTTCACATCAAACAAGTACTCATAGATAATCCTATTTCCAAGTTATAAACTCTGCATTGGAGTACAACTCAGGTTTGAAAAAGTACACTAAGCGATAAATTTCCCAACTAGGTTATATTCACCATAAGTTAGTAACATCACCTTCATGTAAAGCATTTATATGAAACACTAGGTGAGATAACCTAACTTAAGAGATTAAAGTTAAAGAAATAATAGAATAGTTATAAATATAAATTGAAATCATCCACAAACTCTAGCAGATAATTCATAAGCTTTCAAGTACAAATATCCTTAGAATCCAATTCCAAGATATGATAATTCAATTAACTAGAATCTCTAGGAGAATCATTAAGATATAGAATGATTAAAACTCAACTCTGAGTATCCTAGATACTCTTTTGAGTTAAATGCTCTTGTTTTTAGCACCTATGCAAGAAAATAACATTCATTCATCTTAATAGACTTGTTTGTCTCCCAAGATAACTGGAGATCCAATTCAAATGAAGAACTGTACTCAAGCATTTGCAGACCATAAACCGTAGTAGAATAGCATCCACTAGACTAATTAAATTCTCCACAAATAAGATAACTATCTTGTGAGAATGTCTGTGAGATCCATAGGTCCTCAAATATAACACTAGAGTAGAGAGATTCAAAAACATTGATTCGAATTCTTACTCAAATAATAGATCAAGAATTAATCATCACACTTGAGAATCATTACAATTCCTTATTATTCTCTGAACATAATTAAGTATCTATTTATGATTCGTCAACCATAAATATTTAGATTCATATGATCCATCAATCATAATTTCCTAAAATCCAAATCATACTTAATCGTTTACAAGATACTGGAGTATATGTCTAACATAACTCAGGAAAAGTAAGAGTCATTTCAAAATCTTTTCCACTAGGAAAATACTGGATTAGGAACACTCTCTAAATTCTTTTACTGAAGTGCGAAATTCAAGTTCTATAAACCACTAGTATTTAAAGACTGAACACATACCAAAATGACAATCATCTTCAACTACAAAACTTTAGATTACAATCCAGAATCACATCTAGATATTCAAAGTCCTACTGAATATCAATTCAGTTGTTATTCTTGGATTCATTATGATTCGTTATCCATTTGAGCTCTCTGGGATACAATCATTAATGAGCTGAGTCTATTCCTTAACTAAGGAATACTCTATCCCAAGAATACTGTATATCTAATACACACAATTTTAACTGATGAACCAAAATAATCATGCGTCTTACAAGCAATATAATTCAAAAACCATCAGTTTCTGGTGAATCCACATCACACTGATCATTTACCAATTAACTTTATCCTAGAGTAATCAACTACTCAAGTTAATTGCCAATGATTCAAAAGTCTCAAATGTCTAGATGAAGAATTCAATTATACTAGTATAACACCACATTTAAATCCTTATCCAAATCATTTATAAGTTAATCCATAAATCTTCTTTACAAAGATTTGTTAACTCTGCAAATATCTGTCAAAACGATACTTGATCATATGCTTATGTTCACCGACTAGGTTAAGTGCACCAAATAACCCTAGTAACCATGAATACACAGTAGATTCATACAAGATTAATCGTGCACATATGTGAATAATCTCACAGTGACCCAGTACATAAACACATTCTTATCTGGCAGATTCCTCCAGAACCCACATGTGTTACTCACATATCTCACTGAGATTTTGTAACTCAGCTACAAAATATTTTCATGAGTAAATAACATATTGAGAAAATCTTTGAGACGAATAAAATTCACTCTCAACATTTTTCCAATCCCACTTACCTCTAATTACATGATTTCTCCCATTGATTAACCTCTCTCTAATCCTAGTACTTAAACTAAGATTAGATTGATCCAATATAAAACTCTTAGACTTAAATTCTGATCAAACTTACTTCTATTCCAATCAAAATGAAATTAGTAACCTTTGACCTTTTATTGTACTACTTATAGATAATGATTCAAATTTCAAACTTGTTCTAGTTCTAGATTATCCACACAATTCCTAGAGAATTCCTCTTATTCGAAAAGTTCCAATTAGGCATCTTACTCTGAATCTATCCGAAATTCCTTCCAAATCCAATCTCATTTCTATTCCCTAGCTGGTTCTCTACCGAAAACTTGCAACCAACAGATTTCAAAATAGAATTATATTCCACCACTTCACCCTTCCTTTTAAAGAAATTATAATTTTCCATAAAAGTTAACTGGAAAGATGATATATGAAAATATCTAAATCCAAGAAAAGTCAGTAATAAATGTTTCCACTAAAGGATTCACCCTATTACGCAACATGACTTCTCCTTCAAATATTTCCACTCTGAGTGATAGAAACTACTATTCCATCAAAATCCATCTATGCACCAGAGATATTCTAGGTTTAAGAAATTGAAACATTTTAACCTTAGAATGTATCTGAATTCCAAGTCTATTTACACAAGTAGTAATTTATATGACATAGCAGTCTTTCAGAAGAATAACTTCATTCTGGAAAGAATCATATAAATCAGTCTGATATCCAAAAGCCAAGGTTTGTGAGGATATCATTGGCCAAGGTGAGCTGCTCGGCGTAATTCTTGATACAAATCATAAAAATATCCAAGGATTAATTAAGAAAGTGAGAAATAGATTTGAGGGCCTCTGATTTTGTAAATAATGAAATACCACATTGGAATCTAGATTAAACCTCAAAATTTTTCAAAATACCCCACATTTGATCGAATGATTTTTTCTTTTTAATATCACGACTAGGTACTAAAACACACCATTGATCACCATCTCTTTACAGTCCTAGAATTTCCTTTCCAAAATTACTAACGTCCCATACCATCAGCTTTTCCTTCCAGAAAATCCTTAACCGCCTTATCTGATATTCTAGAGATCCATTGATCATCTAGCTATCCTATAATCACTATAGGAAATTATCTCTTGTTCCCAAACACTGAAAAATCGATTTATTTGGATGACTGGAATGTCTATCAGATGGATACCCATAATCTACATCTGATTATGTGACTTAGACAGAAGAATTAACATGGTTCACTAGTACACTCTGAACCTTTCTGGTTAGTGACAAGCTTCGAAACCCTACTGATGCATAAAATCTAGGGACAAGAGTCAACTAACAGATCCAATGTAATCCATGTACCAGATTCCACTTCTAAACCTCACAATTGATGTCCAAAACTGCGGATAACTCAATGGTTACAAAGATATCAGTTACAAATTCATCTGAATGAATTCTAACCAGGAAATTAATAACCAGTATTAAGCAATTATTTACAAGGATTACCAAAATCCTAAAAGCGAAATACATTTCCCGATCACACTTACTACCTTTGATGTCCACTCTTCTTCCCTCCTTAGAATTTTCAGTTCCCTGAAAATCTATTTCAGTTCCCTGGAAATCTATTTCAGCTAAGGTACCAAGAAGACGTAATGACATTAATAAATGTTTAGAAACTAATTACTGTAGGAAAAAAAAAAATCCAAAACAATTTCATTTCTATTTTATACTTGGGCTGAATATAATTCACCATAGGATTTTACTAGAAATGAAATCCGTTATGTAATTCCTATTATTACAAATTTCCAATAAAATTGGACTATCTTTTCTTTTTATTGATTGGTTTGGCATTACTCCGCTAATATTGACAAAACCTATCCAAACATAAATATAAAATTACATGAATGGAAATCCCACCAATGGGATTTCAGTAATTCTTGAACTGTATCTTGTCAGATTTACTGACTAGATAAAGAATACTATTGTCGCTCATCCAATCTGGTCATTTCATATTGTCTGACGGTTTTAATTCAAATTTAACGAGTTTTTTGCACAAACGTTCACTTGACTGATTACTATCGATCAACATCGATTAGAAAACTTATCAGACAAGTAACTGATTTCCAATTATCAAATGGAAATACAGCAAAAAAAGAAAAAAAAATCAAATTTTAACTTTCAATTCATTGCGGTTCCTTCTGTCAATTTTAACTTATCTATCACCGAGAAATAATTCAAACTTAGTGAAAACACTGTGATCAATTTTTTACTAATAAACTCAGTTTAATCAATTCACTAATCTAAATTGATTCCATAGATAACAAAAAAATGACCGAAATTTTGATTTTTTTCGGAAAACTCAAAATTTGCTTTATTTTATGTAATTCGAAAATTTTGACGAAAATATTGTAAGTTTAAAAGGCAATCGGAATCGAAAAAATCGAAACACTGTCCAATTCCTAATGTTACTAACCCAATGTTTGGCATGCAAAGCACACTACATCAGTCATAAACGTCATTACGGAATTTTTTACGTAAACTTCAGTTTTATGGTATTTGTCAGCCATTAACACTGATTTGTGAGCACTATCAGAGCACATGCGTATGACCACTCAAATCGATTGTAAATCCCTCATGCATGTCAGAATCACTCAAAGAATTAACATACAACTAATCCATGCAAACACAGTACTACAAATTAGGAAAATGACTGGCATGCAATCAGAACAATTCCAAATTTTGCAAATTTTACTCACAAAACTGCAAAACTTCAGATGATCATAACTTTGGCTACAGGACACCAAATTGGGTGCTGTAAAGCTCAGTACAGAAGGAGACCAAGTGGACAAGATGTTTGCCATGTCAGGCTTCACACATGCGAGGTCAAAGAGTCTGAAAAACTGTAGTAGGGCGCACTTCCACAAGAAATAATCATGCAAAAACGTGCAAACACCTCCCCAAGCTCAAAATTGATGCTACCAACGGTCTTAAACCATCAATTAGACCTCCATGAAGCATTCGTACTGATCCTAAGATGCAGTATAGGCTGAGAACGAAGATTTCTTGATTTGTAAAAGTCAAAATAGCTTCAAACTTGATGGAGATGGTGCATAAGCCACCGTCCATCAATTCACAGGTCTGATAGCTTGTTGGGAAGGTAAAAAAGAATGTTAATCATGCTGTAATTAATTACAGAATGATCTCCTTATGGATTTGTAGAGATCCATCTCTCAAAAATCACCAAAAATGATCATTTTTTGAACTTTTTTGACTTCCTACAAGTTCAATTGCTGTAATTCTTGGTTCTAACTTCAGGGAAAGCTTCAAAAGACTTTGGTCCACCTCTTTACAAGCTCTATGTGGTGTTTTACAGCCACCTACTATCCAACTTTATGAAAAAAAAAACAAACAAAAATGATGATTTTTGGCTATTTTCCGGTTTTTTCATCACCATAAAGCATTCGTACTATCCAGCAAGATCAGATCAATTGATCTGATCTTGCTGGATTTTGGTTCTTACTATCTATTTTTATGTCAAAAAGCATGAAAAATCAAACAATTTTGACCAAAACATAGCCTAGAATCAAAAATCATTGGAGAGGACCGGCATGCATCATTAATTTCATCATTAATGACCCTAAAATGAAAGTACACTTGCTGGAAAATTGAGATCTACCAAAGATTTGATCTACACATGAAAAAACTCCAAAAAAGCATCACAAATTGGCCTTCAAAGACAATTCTCCATAAAACCACAAAGAATCCCAAGAGTAATGGACGTTAGCAACATGCAAAATGAAATTGGGATAGTACACCCACTTGCAACCTTGCTATCCCACCTTGGAAGAGAATTCCCATGATCCAATCCAAAATAAAAGTACTTGTATAAAGTTAGATTCATTTTAGATCAATCTACACAAGTGTGAACTTGACTTTTGAGTAGAATCTTGGAAAAAGTCATTCGGTCAAACTCCTTGTAATTAGCTTGCACTTCCATGTGAGCTCCACAAGTAGTCTTTTGATCCATAGCACTTCTTTTGTTGTAGTAGTAAGTGCTTTATATTCGGCTTCATATGATGAGATAAGTATGGTATCTTGCTTTTTTGAAAGCCAAGATATTAGATTTCCACCAAGATATATCACATATGCACTTGTAGACTTGCGATCCAGTTTATCCCTAGCAAAATCCGAGTCTGAATAGCCAATGATTGAAAGATCTTCACTCTTGTAAAACAAACCATAGTCGTAAAGTAGAAGATATATACCTTAGTACACTTTTGGCCATTTTCCAATGATGAAATGTAGGATATTGCATTGATTGGCTCAATTTATGAACACTAAGCCTAGTTATGATAAGCCATATTAAAGAGCCAATAAGACTCCTAAAAAGAGTGATGTCCTTGAAGGAACCTTCATCATTCTTATTAGGATCTTTTTAAACTTGCTCCATGGGAGTATCCATGCTCTTAAAATCTAACATACTAAATGTTTTCAACGTACAAAGACATTTGAATAGTTAGTTCTCTCTCTCTCTCTCTCTCTCTCTCTCTCTCTCTCTCTCTCTCTCTCTCTCTCTCTCTCTCTCTCTCTCTCTCTCTCTCTCTCTCTCTCTCTCTCTCTCTCTCTCTCTCTCTCTCTCTCTCTCTCTCTCTCTCTCTCTCTCTCTCTCTCTCTCTCTCTCTCTCTCTCTCTCTCTCTCTCTCTCTCTCTCTCTCTCTCTCTCTCTCTCTCTCTCTCTCTCAAGCTTACGAGCTTGAACACTCCTGAGCATTCTAGCTCACTTCTTAGAGTTGTTTTAGAGATTACTATTGCGCTACTGCTTATCAGCATTGTGCTTAATTCAGACTTTCATTTTAGTCGCTCAGAGATAGCATAGAGCACGTGACTTCGCTCCGCAACTTATTGTACTCATTTACTTCTGTTACGTTTTCATACTAAGTCAATACTATCTTTTATTGCGTTCAGCTTTGTCTCAGAATGTATGCATTTCTGGATTTTTTCGCGACTAAATATTTGTCTTGTGATTCGCGACTAATTGTTTGTCTAGCATTTCGTGGCTAATTATTTGTCTGATAATTTTTTATGCTTTATTGTTTGGCAACGTAATCATTGTAGTACTGATGATTTCAAAGTTAGTTACTATAAGATCAAACGTGATTTCTATCACTATTGTTTTGTTTGATATTGATAGGTGTAGTCATGCATTGTGAAAGAGGAAGATAGTTTATTCCGCCATGCACAAAAAAATTTCTTTCTAGACACTCGAATTATTTTCATTCGTTTCTTTTTGAGTTCGACATATCTTCACAACACCTCTTTCCGTCTAAGTTCCAGATGGATTCTCAAAGTAAAGCTGGTCTTATCGTAGACAAGCTGAATGGATCCAATTATCATTTGTGAAAATTTAAGATGAAGACCTTGCTAATCGCCAGCAAATTATGGGATGTTGTTACAGGTACAGAAGTAAAACCTGAAGACGACGACTCAAAGTGGAAATCGAAGCACGGTAAACGAGTCCGACCTATCTTCACAACACCTCTTTCCGACAAAAAATTTATATACAAGGAAGGATCATAGTCACTAAGAGTAGATCCTAGTGAGACAAGAAAAGGATTAAGTATAGCATACCAAGATCTTGGTGCTTGCTTAAGTCCATAAAGACTTTTTGAATAGCAAGCAAACTTTGGACTCATCCTTGATGAATCCTTGAGGTTGTTTCGTGTAAATCTCCTCCTCAGGATAACCACTAAAAAAAGCAGTGGAGACATCCAATTGGAACACCTTCCACTTGAAATAGGTAGCAAGAGATATAATAATCCTTATTGTCACCATCTTTGCCATGGGTGCAAAAGTTTATTCATAATCAAGTCCATGGATTTGAGCAAATCCTTTTGCACATAATATTGTCTTATAATTGTTGGTTGTTCCATTTTGATTATACTTTGTTCGAAATACTCATCCAATAATGTGCTTGTTGGATGGAGGATTGTTGGAAAGAGGTATATAAAGGATAGGTCAAATAAGATTTGAATAAATAGAATTCGAATGACAAGAAAGAAAACTTATCGTGCGCAGCGGAATAACTATCTTCCTCTTTCTTCATGCATAACTATGCCTATGAATTTCGAACAAAACAATAGTGATAAAAAATCATGTTCGATCTTATAGTAACTAACTTTGAAATCATTAGTACTATAGTGATTACGTACCCAAACATTAAAGTATTGAATTATCAGACAAATAATCAGTCGCGAAGAATTACAGAAATGCATACATTCTAAGACGAAGCTGAATGCAATAAGAAGATAGTATTGATTCAGTATGAAAGCGAAACATATGTAAATGAGTACAACAAGTTGCGGATCGAAGCTGCGTACTCTAAGCTATCTCTAAGCGGCTAAAATATAAGTCTGAATTAAGTGCAACTACTGATAAGCAAAAGCACAATAGCAATCTCTCACCAACTCTAAAGAATTGAGCTAGAATGCTCGAGAGTGTTCAAGCTCACGGGCTTGAGAGAGAGCTAACTATTCAATACTTGATCTCAAAATTAAGATGTTAAAATATGAACGGCTATTTATATTAAGCAATTGGGTCGTCAAATACGGCCGCCAGTTGGCTAGAGTCTACTGGCATTCATCCAGTTCTTCTCAGAAGCCATAAACAGTCTGTCTGCATAAATGAACGTAATTGTCATCAGGGAGAAAGTGAAAAATGCAAGTTTTGTGAGAAGTGCGAGTGTCGCAAAATCTCATTTTAGAATATCTGGGTAGCCCCATACTTTAACAAAGTCATTTCCTTAACATTTGAGGCACTTTGAAAAAATGCGAAAAATGCAACACTGCATTTTTACTCGAAATTCTTGACAGGCGAAAAATGCAAAAAACGCGACTGTATTTTTACTTGCAATTTTTGACAGTGTCGCTTTGAGAGAAAATTGACTATAGCAAAAAGATGATAGTGTCGGATTTTGTAGTGAGAAAAAATTTTCGACATTGTTGTCAAACTCCGAGTATTTTTGTAGACTATGTAAAAACACTTGTAATTTTGTAGACTATGTAAAACATGGGAGAATTTGTAGAACTGGATAAACAGTTGGATGAAGATTAAAACTGATTAGTCGATTAGTAGGAAGGAGAATAATCCAACACTCCCCCTTAATCTGAATCCATGAATGTCTTGACCTTTAAACTTAGTTCTACACAGAACTTTCTATGTGTGTCCAGGCTTCTCTTAGCAAGACCATTTGACTGAGGCGAATAGGAGACAATGTATTGTTGCTCAATGTCGTTGTTAAGACAGTACTCCTTAAATTTGGTAAAGATGTATTCTCCCCCATTATCTGACCTCAGTGCTTTGATTCGTTTGTCAGTTTGATTTTTTGCATGCTCTTTGAATTGTCTAAACTTGATGAAAGCTTTTGATTTCTATCTAATGAAGTAAACAACTGTTCTTCTGAAGAATTCTTCAATAAAAGTAATGAAATACTTTGCATATAGCAATGAAGGAGTTTGCATAGGTCCACGTATATTTGTATGAACAACATCTAACAGACCTTTTGTTTCATGCCTATGACTCGATCTAAAAGGAATCCTAGTTTGCTTTCCAATAATGCAGCTATGGCAGACAGAGAGATCGACTTTGCCAGAAGGATAGTCGAGATCAAGTGCTAAGGATTGTCTAGACATGTTTGAAACATATGCATAATTCAAGTGTCCTAAGCGATGATGCCATAGTAATGCTTTATTGACAAGAACAGAGGTTTTCAAAGCTTGACTAGAATCAGAATAACAATGTGCCAATCTATATAAGTATCCATGCCTCTTGACGACTACAAGGGTCTTATTACTCCTATCGATAATTCTACATTGATCAAACTCAAACTCCACCTTATGACCTAAATCTATAATTCTACTTACTGATGATAGATTTGTAGAGAGTTTAGGAACATACAAGACTTTTGACAATAGTTTGAATTGATCATGCTGGAATTTTAATCTTACAGTAGCTTTACCTTCGATAGCGTGAGTGCTATCATCACCAAGATGAACATACTTCTTTGTGCTGTAAGATGTATACGATTGGAGAATCTCACGATGATTGGTCATATGTTGAGTAGCTCCAGAATTCAGAAACCACGAATGATCTGAATTCACGTATTTGTCTTTGACCATAAAAGCGTCTTCGTCCATTTCAACTTCGGAAGATGTTGTAACTGTATTTGCTTGTTGATCAGGTTGTTTGGCTGCATTCTTCGCTTTGAGAATTTGGCAATCCTAGATCTCATGGTTATTACATTTGCAATACCTACAAAACACCTTCTTCTTCGACGAATGTGGATTTGATGATTGTTCTTGACTTTGAGTATGTTTCTGATT
Organism: Diphasiastrum complanatum; assembly: GCA_029204225.1. Lineage (NCBI taxonomy): Eukaryota > Viridiplantae > Streptophyta > Lycopodiopsida > Lycopodiales > Lycopodiaceae > Diphasiastrum > Diphasiastrum complanatum. The sequence goes on from CM055098.1 coordinate 32,680,160, forward strand.
CGATGTAGACTGCTTGGAGCTCCCTCCTCCTACCGTGCTTCTTCTGGAAGATGGCTAAGAAAGATGGAGAGTGGGCGCTTCTCCCACTCGGCTCTCTCTCTCTCTCTCTCTCTCTCTCTCTCTCTCTCTCTCTCTCTCTCTCTCTCTCTCTCTCTCTCTCTCTCTCTCTCTCTCTCTCTCTCTCTCTCTCTCTCTCTCTCTCTCTCTCTCTCTCTCTCTCTCTCTCGGTTTTTCCTCTCTCGGGGCCCTACTCGCAACCAGCAGGAGCCGAGTCTTCTCGATTTAGGAGGGAGGGGGGGGGAGTAAGTTACAGTTTAACTTAAGTTTTTTATGTTAAACGAGAAGTTGTCTTCGTGAAGTTAGGGTAGGTTTGAGGAGGGGTGGGTGGGGTTTTTACTGTTTTTTTTTTTTTTTCCCCATGGGCTTCATGTAGCCAAGGTAGACCATGCAAATTTTTTAAGGCAGTTATGTAATAATTGAAGGGAATGGCTCTAAATTTTTTTTTTGTGTAAATTAGATTTTAGAACATGTAAAGGGTTCTTTCGGGTTTTTTTTGCTGGAAATCCATTAGTAGTGATCATTGGTATCTTTTGTAAATAAGCACGATAAGTTCAATGAAAATTAAAAAAAAATTGGACATTGCTTTATTATTAAGCATTACCCATAATGATCATTCACTGAACAAAAAAAAAATGTAATTTTTTTTTTCAGTTGTATTCAAAATGGATTGTGATGGAATTCCTATGCGGGGGGCAAATGAAAATTTGCCTGGCATCACTTGACAATGATGCCCCCCTGCAATTCTACCCATTGTTGCGAACTTTGGGTAATGATGTGTTGAATGTGAAATCTAATCGATTGAATACAAGTCATTATTGTGTTGCTTTGTGTTGCTTTGGATAAATGCCTCCTCGTGGTGGAGGATACAAAGCATACAACTTGTGACTGGGCTGAATTCTTTGGGGAATTTCGTATGGTTGTTTGTCAAAATTGACAAAGCACTTTCGCTTTAGTAACTGCCATTTGGGCAACCAAGAATTGGACAATTTTGTCCAAGAATTCTTGGATTTTCTTGGCTAGGATGCTGATTTTTTAATCAGAAATGCGGCACACCAAGATGGCTCCGTTGTCTAAGGAGGGGGGAAGAATTTCTGAAGTTAACAAAAAAATCAGTTTTTTGCTAAATTTGAAGCTATGGCATTCCAACATACAAGAAAAAGTCGGTTCATTATTCCCCATTTCTTAATCTGTCACTGTGAACCTTACAGTGACCGTAAAGATTGTGAAAAGGGACGAAAGCATGTTAGATTGAGATGAAGTTGGAATTTTTTATAAGTTCCCGAGAACTTCATATTCTTGTATTATGTTTTTGACACTTTGATCAAGAAGTGGAGGGCCTTTGTGGAGGAAGAACATGTGGTATGGGACGTAGGCGATTCCAAAATGAAGATCTGAAACTAACTGGATCAGTTGACCATAGTATGGTCGTAAGTCTCTGTGATGCCAAATACTATTGGTCATAAAACGGGTGTTTTGTCAAAAATTTGAGATATTGGTCATGACCCCTTTTTAGGATATCTCAAATTTACAAAACCGAAAACCCAATAAGCTATTTCTGTGTGAAAGATATATTGGTGAATTTCTTAACACATTAATTAACCCGGTTTTCTTGTGATTTCTTGGAAGGTAATTTTTTATTACCCGTTCAGACGTTGGGTGATGTCACGGAAATGATTAATGAAATTGTTTTCTAAAATTGTTTTCTCTACTTGAATCTTCAAGAAATTCTTTTTTTGATTTACGAAGTAATTCTCAAGCTTGGTAACGAAGAAGATCTTTGGTTTAGTCACTGTGTTGGAACATCATTGGTATTTGCTAACAATGATACAACATTTCTTTGGCTTTCAAAATTTTCTCATATCTTTTCTTTGAAACTTCTCCTAGGCAAATCACGAATGATATGCACCCTTGGAAACTCGTGGCGTTTCTTGTTGAAAAGCGGAGATGTAGGAAGAAAAGAGAGTTATCAAGGAGAAGCATCAGTCAAAGATTCCAGGAGGAATTTGTTATAGATGACGAACCTGTTTTATAAATCAGAAATGGTAGGATATTTTGATATTACAGAAATCCTTTATGGATTATAGTAGATATCAGGTTTGAAAGATTTAACTGGAGGAAAAATTAGAAAGCATTCTTGCAGTAGAAAAGTGGCTGATAACAAGTCCAATTGATTTGTGTCATAACTACTGAATTCTATTGCAAAATGGGGGTTTGTTGAAACATGTTCCTTGCTAGAAGCAATCAACTTGATCTTAGTGTGGACTGAGATCTGTGGGTTGATGCAAAGAAGGAAATTCATGCTAGTAATATATTTTTGAGTAAATCTTTGGTTGAGATTTTTGATTGTGAAATAGCACTCTTTGAGAAATATTATCTCTTAGAGGATAACCAAGTTACAGGATTCTCGGTTATGAAAGTGTTGTGTACAGATCTAGAGTTATCTGTAGAGATATGCTATGTAGTGAATCTTTGTGGGATCATAAAGCCTTTTTGTACAAACTTTTAATCCTGTGGATATACAAAGTATTCTTTGAAGTAAGTTTATTTGCATGCATAAACTAGTTGTTGGTACATAGGCATATTGATGAGAATTCTGTTTAAGACATTTCTCGCTGGGTGTTGTGATTTCTCATTGAGAATTGCTTATTGACCTAGGATTGATTTAGAATCAGATTAAATGTGGTGTTTTGGTACCACACCTAGACATTCAAATATTTTCTAAATCTGATATAGCTAATCAAGTCAGAAGCGTTACTTTTGAATTAGTTGTGGGAAATCAACAATAGTAATCTTACTTATGGATATTATTGTTGAGTTGTATTACTTATAAGTCACATCATTTATGATTCATTTTGGATTCATTTACAGATGAGTGTTCATAGAATACACAAGAACTTTTGGGTCGTATCTTTTCCCGTTTGGAATTGATGGAATGCTATTCCGGAAAACTCAGGAGAGTTGGATAGTTGTTGTTTGCCAAAAGTTACAATTTCACGTAATGAAGTTTTGATGAATCTTAAGTTATTCTAGATTAGAACTTAAGAGAAAGATCTAGACGTATTCTAGATTGGGACCCTTACTCTGGAATGATAATTTGTGCCATGTTTGAAGTAAAGGCGTTTTAGGGATTACAATCCTTATATAGGCATTGTATGTGAGTTGGAAAAGTCTGAAACTTTCTAGATGGAAAGGACTTTTTGGAACAACTCATGTGTCTTTCAAGAATTGTATTGCACTCTTATGATATGGTATGGTATCAGGAATCTGGAGAGTTGAGATTGGTGAATCATAATTTAGATTCTAGGATATATGGAGACTATGTAAAAACACTTGTAATTTCGTAGACCGTGTAAAACACGGGAGAATCTGTGAAAAATACAGATCCTAAGTGGATCTAAACTCCAAGATCATTGGCTTGAATGCTTGCACTCCAAACTACATAAGCTAGGAATTGGCAACACATTCTATGCTACCTAGAATGCAAAGAACTTGATCAAAAAGCATTTATCACAAATGGAAACTTCCATAAACATCAAGTGCGGCCCAAAATAGCATTATACAGTCCATAATACATCAGCCTATCACTTTTGGAAAGCACCTAAGATCATACACACAAAGCTTGAACTCAATCACTACACAATGCCAACAATGGAAGGAGAACCCAATAGAAAAATCTCTCATTAAGCAAATGAATACAATGGATCTGCTCCAACCTGTTTCTCCACGGCCTACCTGCTATATATAGCTGAGAGAGATGACTCTCTCTCCTCTCTCTAGACCCTCCTTACCTAAAATATGCCCTATATAGGTAAAATTGGCATATATGTCCAAAATACATGAAAATGGACTCATTTCGAAGGTCTTGAAGTTTGACACTTCTTCATACTGAAAAAATACACTTACTAAAAATATCTAGACCTGTTTCACACGTGTGAAAAGTCAGATCCTAAACTATGTGCCATTTTTAGCAATTTTGGCCTAAAACTAGACAAGGAAATGTTGACAATTTTCACACTCCCTCTTCAACTTAACTTGCTAGTTTTACAACACTACTTTGTTCCAACTTAAGAATGATCTCCATCATCAGAATAGATCTCTTCTCAAGGATCCTAATATGTACAAAATAGGACACAACATAATTGATATAGATAATAGTGTCCATATAGGATGCTTCACTATTTCTTACATCAATTTTACATAGAATCATAAAAATGGTACATGTAAAAGAACATAGAATCTCAATTAATGAATTCCTCCATGTATCCATCTCTGGTTTCTCTGTAAAATAGCAGCAAACAAGTTGTAAATGAAAGTGATCAACAAGTGTTTGCATGCCTCCTCCACATTTCACTATACATATAGTGAATGCAACATGTATCTCCATGAATGAACTTCCATCACCACCTTGCCTTTGTAGATCTTCAATCCATGAAAGCCTTTGAGTGAATGAATGCCAAAAAGATGTGTTCCCTACTCCATTTGAATGACCAAAACCTGAACTTGAAATACTTGAAGTACCTCCACAAGATTTGCACACAACGCTTGATCCTACAATGTCAACAAGTTGCCAATTTGCCAACACTAGAATACTAGATCTTGAACTTTGTTCAAAAGAAAACATATTGACCACTTCAATACCTTTCAAGATCTGAATGAATTCATGTACTTGATCATACAAACCAGCAATGATAACTATTCCATCTCCAAGATCCAAAGGATGCAAAACTATGGAACTAGTTTTATTGAAATTTGACAATTTCAACACATTGACATAACAATGTTCATACATGAGATTAGGCAAGTGAGGTAGAGTAAGAAGACACTTCCTTGAAGCTCCAAAGACCTTACTTGAACCTTCAAGAACCTGTAAAAACAGATCCAAAATGCCTTGACCATTTGTCTCTTCTTTGATGCTTTTCACTAGCTTCGAATTGCCACTTGTCTCTTGGTGTTGATGAAGCAATCCAAGATCAACCTCTTGATCTTCCAATAAGACATCAAAGATCTTGCATATGTGAACATCTTCAGATCTGAAACTCTGAAGATACTCCCTCTCAAACACATGATTAAGATCCCACAAGATCTCATCAATGCTCAAATTTGACCCTTCACTATAGTTAGTGAAAACAATGCCACCATCATAAACCAAAAGATAGATTCCAACATTTCCATTTAACATGAAGTAGAGTAGGTGAAGATGAGTATCAAACCTAATCAAAACAGCCCTCTTGAGTTCATAACAAACCTCAATAAGCTCACCAATGATATCTCCCTTGCCTTGAAGAAGTTGCCACTTGAGTTGCTCCATGTAGTCTTCTTCAACCAACCTTTTGCCATCTTGACCATGAATGAACAATCCACCACAATCATAGAATGCTTTGAGTTGATGAAGAGATGTTAGATCCATGCTTTGGATCTTCCCAAGAACCACTCTTCCATTGCCCTTTCCTTCACAAGACTCCCTCTTAATGCTAGCACCACAAAAGTTAGAAACCTCCCTCTTGATAGTTGCACCATAAGAAGTAGAAGACTCTTGAATATTAGAAGCCAAGAAAAGAATCCTTAGTACCTTCAACATAAGAGTGATTGAAGTACTCTCTCTTTTCAAACATGAACTTCTACTCAATGATTTAGGTAATGAGTCATATGATAATGATTCTTCCTCACTATCGTTCATAAAAACATCATTCAAAGTACATCCTACTTTGAACACTTCACATACTTCTCTTCCTTTTGACTTGTGATCTCCCTCACCAAGTCTCATGATAGAAACCTTTGATCTACTCTTTTTATGAAGAAATGTGACACCACTTGTTGCACAAATGACTTTATCACAAAAAGATGTAAAAGAACCATTTCCTTCAAGCATGCTCAAAGCACCATCATCTTTTCCCACATGATTACATACATCAATATGAAAAGAATTAGAAGAACAACCATCTTCTTGCAAAGAATGACACTTAGCATCTCCATCTTTTTCCATATGAACAAACAAGTCATTAGCAACAATCACTTCCAAAGAAGAATCTTCATCAACTCCATTGATGAAGTTAGCTCCTTCCTTACCTTTTCCATTTTTGCACTTGCCATCTAGCACCATTGAAGAACCACCAAGCCTTGGAAGTCCATGAGTAGAAGAGTACAAACATGATGCTAATTTAGCTCCACATGACTCCATATGACTAGTAGGTAACACTAGTGCATCTTCAAGATCCAATGGATCCAAAAAATTGACCATAGATTCACCAAAGCTTGCCAAGTTAGCACAACAATTATCATCTCCAAGAAGTACATTAGATCTCAACCTAGATCTAGCATTTTGTTTCTTATGGCATTCATTTGCAAATGTCCTTTTATCCCACAATAAAAGCACTTGAACTTTGACTTATTGTTCTTAGTAGAAGAGGAAGAGGAAGAGTGATCATCATGATCAAAGTTACCACCTTTGGACCATTTCCCTTTGCCTTTACCTTTGCCCTTGAATTTGCCTTTTGTGAAGAAAGCCTCTTCACCTCCACCTTGCAAGGATGCACCATCAAGCTTTGATTGCAACCTATGTTCTTCAGCCAATAAGATTTCTTGCAAGTCAACCACACTTGGCAAGACTCTTTGAATGGCAAAACTTTGCACAAGGTTAGCATGTTCATTTAGCAAACCATTCAACATAACTTGGACTATTTCACCATCTTTTATGTTCTCATCAATGCATGCTAAATCATCACTTAGGGACTTAACTCTCAAGATAAATGCATGAGCACTTTCACCCTCTCTTTGCCTACTAGAAAATATTTGTCTCCTTAGGGTCAATACCCTAGATGTGGACTTTGATTCAAAGAGCTTCTTTAAGGCATTCCATGCCTCACTTGCACTTTGACACTTTCCAACTTCCTTGAGAAGTTCATTTGTAACATTCATTTTAATGATATGAAGAGCCCTTTTGGCCTTCTTATCAAACCTTTGTTGCTCTTGAAGTGTGAGAGGTCTCTCTTCAATTTCTGCAACTATGTCCATGAGTTCATTCAACTCAAGTAAGGACTCCATCCTCACTTTCCAAGTAGAGTAGTTTGATGAACTCAACC